>JARYHS010013630.1:218676429-218728052 GCA_031002005.1 Vandiemenella viatica
TTTCGTATAGACCGTTCATAGGTAAGACCAAGTTCAGTGAGATTTTTAACATGAAACGTATCACCCTATACAGATGTGAAAGGCAGCGCAAACCATTTTGTGGCAATAGCTGATGCATTCGTTATTTGCCGAGCAGTACGGTGGCATGATAACATGATAAATTTTTAGTGAGTTTTAAGATTTGCTTCTTGAACTATTCTCATCTATCACACCATTATCATAAGCATAGTTAATGTTTCGTTTTATTCAGTTAACTGAAAGGTCAAATTTCGTAATAAACAAGAGTTGCTAACAAGTACTACACAAGAAAGAGCTGGTATGTCAATTCATGATAGGAAACGTTTCACAAACAAGTTTAGGTTTATAAACTTGTAAGTTAATTATTTACTTAGTAGTAACTAGTGATTTTCTGTATTAAGTTACAGATTATTCTGTTTTTTAACGATATTGCTAGTCGCTGCGTACGCAGCCACCATAGTGCGAACTTGATAAGGGTTTCCGGTTCTTGTCCGGCACATGGCATAACTAATTTTAATTCATCGTTTCTTGTGTCATGCGTTGGCCTGAGCTTTGGCTGTAAGAAACGCTTCGAGATGAACAATACATGCGTGCTGATAATTCGAATTAAGACAATTAAGTGACTGCACTGCTCTATCGGTCATATGTAGTTTAAGAAGTAAGCAAAAACTGTAGGCCTATTGTGCCGAAATTTCATCTCAATGCAACGACTCAAAACTTTCACCGGTACATCCAACGATTACCTCTGATAGCAAGACAACTTAGCTGAGGAACAACGCTTCCCCTAAAAATCGGTCTCTAGGTCTATGTCCAGAAGGTGAAGGCGAGAGTGGAAAATGCCCATATGCGTAACCTCGACCACGAAGCTTAGAATAAATCCCAAAGAAATGTACTCTCTCTGTACAAATATGCTTATTGAGCGTAAGTAGTTGTGCTGAGACACTTAAGGAAACTGTATAACTACTCAATTCCAAACGGTGACTTTGCTGACGACACTACACTAATCCTCGGCGTTATTGAACAGTAATACTTGTAACGTGTATACATCCCGGCCTCGATTTTGACAATTATTAGCTTCGTGCTTGTTATAGTATAAGTTACTGAATCGTTTACCATCCTCGGCGCTCATATTTCTGTAGTGGTTTCGACCAGCACACTATATAGTTTTTTCCTTTTCTTAAAAGTGCAGTGAAATTGAGCCAAAAACTTCTGCTAATTCCGCGTGCCTTAGTCTTCCTCTCACAAAGATATCGGATAGGCGGTGTCTCGCGTCGTGATCTCTGTGAAACACCTGTTGCCGAAGCTAAATAGTAAGGAATGTAGGAGTTACAAATCAACCCAAAACTTATGAAGAATGTTTTAACGACTAAACACTTAACACGTTTCTTCCTAATTCTGGACTGAAACCCGGATTTGACACAGAAGTCACAAAACAGTAAGCATTTAATCTATTTATTAAGAAATTGTGCACAATTTTTTTTATATGTATATTTGTTCATAAATCGTATTAGTCGTAAACCTGGGCTAGGAACTCGCACTGCAATAACAACTAAAGGTGCATGCAACCTTTGCAGTTCAGATGACAACTAGGCCTGGGTTGCATGTGCTAGGGCAACTTCGGAGTATTCCAATGGATAATTTGCACATAATCCAACCAGATTATGTTCGAATCAATGAGTACGACGTGGTATAATAATATCACACATGCATATTCGCCATTGGCAAACTGATAATGGCGGCTATTGTACTTTTGCAGTACACATCGCTGCTGTGTTGTATAAAACATAACCACCATTCGGACGCTCTCCAACCAGGTCAGCCTTCGGAGATGAAACCGCACACAGATGTTCTGACTTCGGCCATCGAGGTCAAACAATTATGGTTCTAACTGTTCGTCTAATATGTGCTGTTAGTCTTAAGTCATTCAGCTGCCTCATTAATTCAATCTGTTCATTTTATTTGTTATGTATGGGATAGTTCACAACATATAACGTAATTGGGCAACTTCACTCTATGCTAGAAATATCATCTCTTCCGAGGTCCGACTGAGTTAGGGAATAATTATCAGCTTCGTATGATAGTACGTTCAAAGATACCGTGATGCCTTTCCAGCCGATCATAAAGTAGATGAATGTAGGACCGCATGTAAGTTTAGATTTTAGCAATAAATCAAGTTATCTGTATTTCGTAACATTTCTTTATGGTGGCTTCCCACGAACTGTGGTTTTGCAAGCCGCGCCATCAGCCCAATTGTAAGAATCATCACGCGCCACAGGTCAACCCACGCATTTATAACGACTAAATATAAATAGACAAAAAGCTACTAATAATTAATCTGTTTATGTAAATGAAATATCCAATTTCCTTTCAGTGTTTTGGTGACTTATTCCTGCCTGGATGCTTAGCTAAATAGAACTTGTAACAGCCCTCAAACCTAAACTTTAACTGAAATTGTATTTTATGTGTTTGTAGCAGGCTAGAGTGTGATTGAAAATGGTTTTGTATATTTGTCTTGTATTTTATTGTTAATCAGTGTAAATGGATTTAGTTTTGTGAAAAGAAATTATGTAAATAACATTAATATGTTTAAGAACAGAACCAATGTAGAGAATTGCTTAAATGTTTGTAATTGTAATTATTAAGGTGATCCACGATGTTTAAAGGACGATTTACTACAGTTTTAATATGATTTACGTGGATAATTTTGTGTTTAAGAATCTTTAATTTTCATTTCTAAGCATTTTGTAATGGAAGTATTAATTCGGATTGTTTGTGATATGTTTTTAATTGTTTAAGTATTGTTAATGTTCGAGAAATATCTGTCGGTAGCCTTTGTAGTGTTCTGGAACTTTCGATGGAACTTATATAAACCGATCAGCAGAGACAGAGACAGTTTTAGTTTTTCGACGAGTTTAGGAACACGGTGCTGTGACTGTGTAGCCTCTGTAAGAAGTGGTGAATGTAATCGCTGGAGTTGTTTACATGTGTCCAGTATCTCTGATGTTCGATGTGCTTACTAGTAATAAAACAAGTTTAATTTGAAACTAGATCATGGACTAGTTACTTGTAATATATTATTTAAAACCACTAACAAAATAATAAACTGTTATTAAACAAACCTCATAACCTTTACTATGTAATAATATCTCTGGCCGTTGTTAATGCAGCATCGAAGGCTGGCTGGGTGACGTCACAGCGTGAGAGACACAGTGACCGTGATTAGCATTTTACTTGTATAAATTCTACCTAACACCAAAGAAGGCGATAAAACATATCACAATGTGGGGAATTATATCGGCATAAAGTAATACGTGTCGGGACCACGTGCATCCTGCCTTATCTCTGAGGCCTGCTTGGATGTCTCTGCTCGTATCGCCGTGATGGAGCTAAGCGCTGGTATTTAAGAGCCATTAAAGGGCCAGTAATGGGTGCGAGGCGCTGACCTTTCACGCCGCCAGCGCCAAAGTACTTGGGCTGCTCTATTAAGTGCGCCCACGCTGTGTAGCAACCACCAACAGGCTGTCACATGTAACTCCGCAAACATAATCGAGTTGTGAAAGTAAAAGGAAAACCATTAAAAATTCAGCAAAATTAAGTGCCATAAATGCTAGGGATACTGATGAAACTGAGCAGGGTGTAAGCATTATCTCAACGATGTAACAGCTGTAAAACTAATCAAAAATGTAAACATCACATAAAAAGTGTACGTATGTTCACTAATCGTGCAAAAACTAATGGACTAATTTGAATGAATAAGGATATAGAAGACTTTTTATCCCGGTAAATCAGAAAGTTCTTGATGATACAAGGCATGGACCTGTAGATTTGGAACTTTTTGTCTGTTTGTCTCTAAGGTAGATACTAATGAATGAATTTCAGTTAAACTGCACAGCATGATAACTTTTGTCATCATTCAACATGTAGGATATCTTTCATCATAATTGGTACCATATTTCATTCTTGATAAAGAGGCAAAAATAAAAAATTTAGTTGTTTCTTCTTCTTCCATCGCTATGCCCAACTGAGGAGCGCGAATGAACTTAGTTAGCAGATGTGTCTTTCTTCTGTTCCCATAATCTATTCATCCTCTCGCTGAGCTCTTTCATACGTTCCTCTTGTAATATACCGGTTGTTAGCAAATTGGTGGGTATTGACCATTCTACTACATCGGTATATCCTCTGTGATTCCAATTTCCTGGAGATCCTTTCCGAGTTCAATTAGCCAATTGTTTCTTATTTTCATTGAAATGGCAAGGTTGAGAATACTTTTGGTTTGTCTGTTGTTACTAATTCTGATAATATGGCCACAGAATTTAATTTGTTTTTTCCTGAATGTGTCTGAAATTATTTCCGAACGCTGATATAGTCCTTTTCGTTCATATTCCTTATTTAGTTGTTTATTAACTGAATAAAGTAGAACTCCAATTATCCGAATCAATTGGGACCGGACCCCTTTCGGATAATCGAAAATTCAGATAATTGGATTTTTCCGAAAAAGGTTCTATTTTAATTAATTACTGTATGTTGAAAATGGGAGAAAAAACTATATTTAAAGGAAAAGAGTTTTTAATTTATTGAATGAAAAGGAAACACTTTTACATGTTAAACGTAGTTATAAGTGCTGTACGTTAGTACGGTATGTACAGTACGAACCGTACTGTAAATAAAAGTCATTGCTTGCTGAACATCTCTGTCAAAGTAAGCTGCATCTGTTTTCTAGCAGCAAAGTCGCTCATCCGCTTGACAGTGAGAAGTTTCATGTGTTCATATGTAGGCAGAATCTTTTTTTTTTTTAATCGTAGTAAGTTTCCGTTTTAATTTTAAAAAAAACGATTCGGATAATCAGCGATTCGGATAATCGGAGTTCGGATAATTGGAGTTCTACTGTATATCCTTTTAATATTGTCTGGGCAAGCCTTCTCGTGGTTGGAATTTTCACCACGATTAACCCTCTCCTCTACACGCGGTGACGGTGTTTTCATTTTTTACACTGTTCTTACACACGCCAGGCAGCACCAATTCAAATATTGTTTGCATATCAGCTATAGGAACAATTTTGCAGTGTTCTTGTGGATCATCAGCAACCATAAAATCTTCCAAATTAGTGACAGTTTAACGGGGATGTAGAAATAAATTATCCGCACAATCGTGTTTCAAACCTTTAGACAGAAGGAGATCTAAGAAATAGGAACAAACAGAGCCTCTCCATTGCCTATAACCAGCCAACTTTTCTTTGTTAGTTCATTTGTAAGTTAATAGCAGGCCTACAAATCCCTAATTACTCGTATATGTGGTCGCGGATACAACTAGTTCTAAAACAAAGCTATAGTCCACTCACTTTAGGTATCACTATATCAAGGAAAGTGAACTAGAACTGAATAGAATTGTTCTTCATTACTCAAGTGGGCAGGATGTCAGCCTCGCGTTGCTGGGGTCTCTGGTTCGTGTTCGTGCCAGGGTCAGGCCATTTCTTACTTAACTGCTCTGTCTGATCTGTAATGTTGTTTTGAGCGATAATGGTATCCAGGGATCACTGAAAAATTCGCAGTGAGAGAGTTAAATTTATTCTGCAACTGCCGTTACTACTTAGAAACTGAATACATTTTAAAAAGTTAATACTCCCGAAGTTCTTTAAGTTTACGGTACATATCAGGACTTAAAGCCAGACTAATTTAATCACCAAATTTCATTGGTGTAGAATCGCATATATATAATGACTTTATAGGAAAATCAGGCAATGGAATTTTATTAACACTATCAGTAAGATTAACAGCCACAGGCTAGAAAATATTCGTTTGGGATTTTTTCAATGGTCATGGAAGGTTATGAATTTAAATTTAGATAACAGTTTTAGTACAGTTCTCCTTCCATATTATATTACCTCTCAATGTATCAAAAATCTATCGGAACTGTATAAATTACCAGCGAAATTCCGGGATGGTTATTTATTTCAGTTAATATCTGGACCTTTGGTCAGACCACTGGTGTAGTTTGGGACCCAAATTTTTGTTATCAAGAGCATGAGTTTGATGGCGTGCAAAGAAGATCATCTAGATTTATTTGTGAAAATTACCGCATTATCAATTCTGTAATTGATATGACAAAGGAGTTGGATTGGCAGTCAATGGAAGATAGGAGGAAGGTGAAGAGAATGCTGGGTGTGTACTAGGCATATATGGGTGACGATGTTTGCAAAGACATTGGTCGAATAATTGGGAGTAGTAAATGGAAGGGAAAAGATGATCTTGAACACAAGCTGACACTCGATTTCATGCAAAATTGTCTTTTGTGTCAGGGTTTGAAATAAATTACCAAGTGATGAATAGTCTACCATAAACGCTGAAGGAATTTAAAATTAAAATTCTTAAATGGCAAAAGTAGACGGGTGTGGGAAGTACAAATGATAATAATAATAAAAGGGTTAATGGATAACTAGAGAAATTTGCACCAGAGTATGCGTTCCATGACAATTCACTTCAACTACTCGCTTTCTGTTGCCGCTTGTTGTATGCAGATTTAGGTTTGCAGAGTACGCCTAGCGAGGAACTAGCGCCGTGTGCGTGTGTGGCAACCAGTCGCATCCCAGCGGCCCACTCCCTCCGCCCTCGCGGCTGTTATTGAATTCCGGCAACCCTCTTCCTGGCTGCACCCTCCTGCCTGCAGCACGAAGCCACCTCCCACGCACTGAATCGGGAACTGATAGGACGAACATGTTCTCCATACGCCACACTGACGGCCACATTAAACCAAGCAGTCAATGCTAATCTGGCGATAGGCAATATTTCCGCAGTTGTTGAACAATAATTTTATAAATAATTCCCTGAAAAATAGTTTTTGACGGAATTATTTATAAAAAGAAGCAGTCAATATTTAGTAGAAAACAATATTACTACTACATGAATCCTTTTTCTCTCACTACTCAGTTTAACTGTTACTTTTCTTTAAAACCAATCAACACTATTCAAACATTTATCATCAATGAACTTGTTAAGCTACGTATTATAATAGATCACATTACCTTTACGTAAAATAACTTCTTTCTCTATCCTCACAATACACATCTTCTATTCAACTTTTCTTTGCACAATTTAAATTCACTCAAACATTTGTTATTATATTTTTACTGACAATCCATAGCGCCGCCAACGCATTCCTTCAGTTCGTCATGTCTCCTCCATGGCATCTATCTGTCCTCATCTTCTGTTTCCGCTTATGTTATGTCTTTGTCACATCTCATCTATGACCCATTCCTCTTTGCCGCCTATAGAACTCAGAACACTAATATTACTTAAAATATTTACAAACACATACCAATACAAAAAAATCTATAAATCTTAATTAGTTGATATAAATAAATTTATTAAAGAAGGAAAGTTGATGGTTTAAATGAGTTTTCTTCCACATCCTCGAGTTTATAGGTTTAATCAGAACAGCAAGTACCCCTCTTTCCACTGCTACAAAAAAAGTACGTTAGTTACTTTGTCACAATGTTTATAATAACATAATTGGAGAGACCATGTTGTAAAATGCTTGTTTATTAATAGCAGTAAAACATTTTTCTTACTCGTAAAAAAGCCTGGAAGAAAGGCAACGACTGGCAAAACTACGAAACTGTGAATGGAACTTGAATGCATTTTATCAATTTACATTGAAATTATATGGATAATTTATCAGGGTGTTTCAGATGGAGGATATGGCAAAATATCGCTGTTCGCAGTTAATGTTTTTTGTGACCTATTGGTATCGCAGCAGTAAACACTAATATGGGAGTTGTAAGTATGTACATCAGGCTTTTTCCGAGGACATAGTAAGACCGAACGGCATTTGCTTCAGCCATAGAGAAACAGTGTGCTAGAGTGCAGCTTAGCTCTTGGGATAGTTTGACTCCATAATCATCTCGATTAAGCCCACAGTCACTCTAGTAACACTTAGTCTGAGGATTGCTTATTGCTTAGCAATCTTCTCTTTCAGACTGATCTGATTCAGCCTAGCGCGAGTTGCCCCAGCAACTGCAGCTGTTACAACCCCGTCGCTAGCTGTTTGAACGCCCTTGTGCAATACCGATTATGCCACCCCCCGTTTTAATAACATTATTTTGCCGCCCCCATTGTTTCCACCCGGAGTGTCGCCGCCTGAAGCAGTAGTGAAACTAAAGAAAAAACAATAAAAAAAGGTGGATCTGCATAAATTTACCGCCCCCTTAGCTCCTGCACTGACTACAGTTACCTATTGCCTACGTTCAGCTTCAGGGGGCAAACTCGTAATTAAAGGGTGGCATAGTTATTTTGCGTCGACATTTTTTTTAGCTCCGCTACTGTCCTGGCGACGACAAACGAGTGGCAACTACCAGGGTGGTGACAGTTGAACACTCGATTTGCCGTCCCCCTTGACGTGCCGCCCGCGTGCGATGCACGCCTTGAACGCCAGCTTACGGCGGGCCTGAGCTGTTAACAAGTTGAGTCACCGACGAGCAAGCAACTCATTTTCTTGGTACACTCAACACGATATCGCAAGTTAAACATTTACTTTATCGTTGTCTTCAGCAATCGGATTTCATCGCGTAGAAATATTTTATCAGGCATGTTTGAAAATGGTTTACTGTTTCAAATACTACTTGATTTTTATCTTCTTATGGGTGATGACTTTTCTTCTACAGCAGAACTCCAACTATCCGAATCAATTGGGACCGGACCCCATGATGACAATTAAAAATTCGGATAATTTGATTTTTTCAGAAAAGGGTCTATTTTAATTAATTACTGTATGTAGGCCTATATTAAAAATGGGAGAAAAAACTATTTTTAAATAAAAAGAGGTTTTAATTAATTAAATGAAAAGGCAACACTTCTACTGTTCAGCGTACTTGCAAGTTCTGTACATTAGTACAGTATGTACGAACCGTACCGTAAATAAAAGTCATTGCTTGCTGAACATCTCGGTCAAAGTAAACTGTTTGACTGTATTCATGCGTTTTCTGACAGCCAAGTCGCGCATTCGCTTGAAAGTGGGAAGTTGCATGTGATCATACTCGGCTAACGCTCCATCCACTTCAACGCAGTTTCAAGTCCGGCAAATGCTTGACGAGCTCATGGTCCCGTGTCTGCTTCAACTTCGACATTAAGATCGTCTTCTTCCTCGACACTTTCTTCTCTCACACTTTCAATAAGTTCATCATCATTTAGAATTTCATACTCAGGGTCTGACGAATCACACACCACCCTCTCTCCTATATCTTCAGCATTAACTTCGGAACATACAGGAATTTTCAAAAGAATGTTTCACAATTTCTCCAGTGACAAGTCATCCCCATCTTCTCCTGTCTCTTCCCTTTCCTTTTCTTGAGCTTCGTTTTCCTTTTTCTCCTTTTCCTTCTCTTGTTCAGTTGGTATGCCTTTCATCTTGTTCCACGCGCGTCTTTATGGGACTGCCTTAAACCAGGCTCCAAGCTTCTGCTACCATGTTAGGGCAATCTTTCAATTTTGTGTGTGTGTGGTTAGCCAATACACCTTCTTCGTTTCGCCCTCCACCAAACGTTTCCCTAAAAGTTGCCTTCTGTGATGGTGTTTCATGGTTTCGATAACAGACTGGTCCATTGGTTGCAACAAACTTGTGACTTTTGGCAGTAAAAACATTGTTTTAAACTGGCCATTCCCTCTATCCAACAATTCTTTGGTGGGATGAGTTAAGAAAGCGATTCGGATAGTCGGAGTTTGGATAATTGGAGTTCTACTGTATATAACTTCTTAGAGGTGATGATTTTTCTTCTATATAACTTAAGTAATGGTCTTTAGCGTCTGTTGAAAACTGTCAACTAGAAAGATCTGATAAATTTACTGTCGCATGCCAATTTCCTTAACATTTATACAAAACAACTGTTTTAAATTCTTTTCCATTTGGTCTAAGTAAAACTATTTTTATTGGACTAAGTAACATGAAATAAGCGCAATAAATTACCCTCCTTTGCCTGTATGAGGAAAGCATTTCAAAGCTTCCAGTCAAGGAGCGATCAAAGTGAAAATAGTGCCATTTTTACTAATGTAATACACCTGCGATAGATGAGGAATAAGGATGAAAATTCTAAAATGTTAAATTAAAACTAGTCGAATACCTGTAGTGAACATGATAAATTTTGCAATAACTAAATAGTTGAAGCGGTGAGATGTTTTTGATCTCGAAAAATGTGGGTATAGAGAAGCGGAGAGCTGTTGATTTTGAGCAGATAGCATCAGTTTGGCGCCGACCAGGCGGCGACTCCGTAGATACGGAGTGCGGCGCTTTCTCCGACGCAGTTTATCACCAGACCAAGGTCAGCCAACCTCACAGACTCCAGCACTTTTCCCACACTCGACGCGTGGGCGTTCCCAACACCAGAGAACTGTCTCCACCAGATGGACACAAATTTTACTGGCGGTGCATTTGTTTTATGCTAGTTTTCCAGAAATCAACTGGGCAAGCACTGATAATAAACCTTGCCTCAATCTCAGACAGACTTTTCTAATTTAATATAATTTAATAACAGGTATTCACAGCCATTTGCGTAAGTTATTCTGCTAACGTCAGTCTCAGAGCCAAGAGATATATATGTATATACATATATAAAATTGAGAGTCAGCACTGTGAAAAAGTATACAGAACTACCATGCGGGTTGACTGACTGGAAAAAATACGCATAAGCTGTCAGAGTTAATGTCCTCACCAACCAAGCGAGAGTAAAAGATTTTTCACTCCTTGTTTGTACAGCACTTTTCTTATGAAACGGTGCAATAAACAAGATGGTACGAAGTTAAGATACTTTTAATGATGCTGTAATTTACAGTAAGTGACGAAGATTTAGGATGATATAATGTACTAAAATAATTAAAATTAAATTTCATTTACGTTGTATTTTAAGGAAAGAACAGAACTGTTATTTTGTAGCTACGAAACAGATAAGGGAATTATCTGCTGGACAGCAGGCATTCAGGCCAAAGAAGAGGTCGTGCGAGCCAAGTGTTGGACACAGCAGTGGGTTGAGACCTGGCGAGGGGCAGTTCCTGCGAGCGCATTGTGGAGATTTATTAGTATGTGCCATGCAAAGTTATCTCTAAGGTAGTTGTTTCTGTAAATCATCGGGAACCGAGGGCAGGCTTCGCAGGCGACGCGTCGGAACGTCGTGAACGTGTGCATCTAAGCTGCAGCGGCCGACGAGGCGAGTTGACTGCCTCGCGGCCAGGAAGAAGTTTGTTTAGTGCGCCTCAGATAGTGCCAATCTGCACAAGTGTGTGTAATAAATAGGTGGTCTCGGATGGTGAAGCCATCCTCGTAGGCTGTGCCGCTGGTGGAAGTATCTGCCACGTGCGGACCGATACATCTTGTGCTGAATGACTGCAGACGTCATCAATTATCGCTGATTAACTCAAAAATGCATTGCATTTCAGTTTCGGGTTAACCTAAAACGCCTCTGGGAGACCTGCGAGATAAAATAAGTTCTCAGTGTTCCAATATTTTGATGCTAGTTGGACAATCATATCACGCCCTGTATATTTCCATCATGAATGTAATTTTTTAAAATCATTTCTTAAAACTGTCTTAATTTCTGAGTGAATAAATGATAAATTGTGAACTTTCAAATGTGCTTTTTTTAAATGCAAAGAAATCCCTTCAATGTAATTCATAGTAATATCATAAATAATTTAATTATACAAATAATTAAAGCTGAAAATTTAAAAAGTTTTTTAATCGGTTTTTATTGACTATTACCTGATTTTTTTTCAACCAATGAAGAAATATGTAAGATATCATAGAAATTATAAAACATCTGTAACATATGGAACATCTGAAACCTTTAATAAGAAAGTACAACGTCAAATATAATAATAATTATTATTTAAGATGATTGAACTAGTAAACAATATCTTAATATGACTAACAGTTTAGTTACAAGCTGAGTATATATAATTCTTACGAGAATGTAGTAGTAATATCAATAAGCTTCTCGAAATGGTATCTGCAGGGCTCTCGTCCCAAACACAAAGTTACTATCTCAGAGCACATATCGTTTATAAGTTCATGCCATTTCTTCTCAGGTTTTCATGGCAGAAGAGAGGCAATCCATTCTTTCCATCAGATGCAGGAATATTCCCCCGTTTTTCTACGTAGACATTCATATAATTATGATGGAGGTGGTATACTCAAATCTATCCAAATGGCTAAATAAAAAAAGAAACTATGTTTTACTTTTCTTCCACGCAATTCAAAACACTAATTAAATGTATATACCTCATATGTTACACAAAACCCACTTATTTCGAATTTTCGTAAAATATCAAGAATAAATTCCTCATACGTATTTTCAAAAGATAAAAAAAAACTTTTAATAAATAAATGGCAACTTTGATTATAGCATATGATACGAAGTAATAAAAGGACTTTATTATGATGATAATTAATTTTTAAAAAAATGCAGTCACAGATGGAACAGCAAACATTTTATTTTTAGCAGTTGCGAAATAAGAAAATTTTTTGAAGAAAGACTAGATAAAAACAAATAGGAACTGCAAATATAATCAGTTTTCTCACTATATTGAGTTTTCTAAACGGTCCAAAGCTACATGGCTGATGTTCCACAACTATATTGTTGATCATAATCATTAAGTCGAATCGCATGATACACGTATACAAAATTAAGAGTCAAAATTAATCATCACGCGAATGAATCTGCCTAATAACATACATTGTTATTTTTACCATTCATTTATCCACAATTGGAAAATACAATTTATGTAATGTTTTCATAACAACAAATAATATAAATATATAGTTTTAAGCTCTATTTTGATTGGACTTCTCTTAATTCAAACCTGTAATTATTGTGACTACGAGAAGGCTTGCGCCAGATAGGTTCTATTACGGAACAATTGAATTAACCAACGATTTTTTATTTCACATCGTGTCGATGTCACATCGCAACATACGTAAGATATCACAAGCGTCACATAAACTACCATCGTGTACAGTTCCTTCAGAAAGTTGGTTTTTGATGATCCGCATACACAGGTATAAAAATTCCTAAATTTGCGTTTTGATTCTGTATCATGGATAAAATATAGAACTAATCGAAATAAAAAAGTATCGTATATGTTAATCGGTGAACTAAGTTATCGCTTGTTCAGCTTCGGTTAACCTTTGTTTTGGTATTCGTGTTTCAGTTTTATTACATCATCATTGGTTCAAGATTTTATATTTAAACTCAAATGTAATGAAAAGTATAAAAAAATATAAAAACTGGCACCGATGATGATATACTAAAATCGAAACGCGTATGCGAAATAGGAGATTTTTATATTTTCAGCTGCAGTAGACGGATATAAACACATGAAAAACCACTATATTCGTTAGGGTCATTACCTGCACTTGGAAGGTTTAATTTGCTGTATGTATCAAGAGAAGGCGAAGAGTCTTTCATTCGCTTAGTATACATGAAAGTACACCAAGGCGAGAAACATAATCATATTATTGTAATAAAAAATTACGAAACTTATAATCACTGCTTATAATCTAATTTTGCAGTTGAAGAGAATTTCATTTTATTGGCAGTATCAACTAAATGTACTTAAAAATATTCTGAGGCGGTAAAGTTTTGTGTCTGTAACTATTAAATTCTTTAATACTATTGATATATTTTCATGGCATAATTCAAATAGCAACAAATATTTAAACCTCTTAAGTTTTTCCTTTAAACGTATTGGTAGCATACAGTCAAATTCTTACACCAAAAAGTAAAATATCTATACTCTGCAATTCAAAGACGACGGAGTGTGGTGGGTGAGCGGTAAATCTCTGGCCTCGCATTAGGGAGGAATCGGGTTCGAATCCCCATCCGGGCATCCAGGTTTCTGTTTTCCATGGCGTCCCCAAATCACTCCAGGCGAATGGCGCGATGCTTGCTTCAAAAGGCCATAGCCAAATTTCTTCCCATTCCTTGCACCCAGTCCTTTCCCGCCTATAATGATCTCTATGTAAAAAAAAAAAAAAAAAAAAAAAAAAAAAAAAAAAAAAAAAAATTTCAACGAAAACTGTGTGGGGCAGAGGATCCTTTGTATCAAAACTAACAAGTATTCTGTGCATTTCAATCCTTAACGAAACCATACTGTTAACCTTCCATTTTGACACGGATCCCATACAGCACAATAAAACTTCCGATGAGGACGCAGAAGAGTTCCATATGCGGTTATCTCCGCTGATACTTTTAAGTTCCCAGTAAATAGGCGCTACTGACTGCTAGACTGCATAGGGCTTTATCTCTAACTAATTACCTTTTTTAATGAACACACACATACTACTATAGTATCTATTTAAAAATAAAGTGTACAGTATGAATCTATAGATAATTTAAACTGTTTACGATTAAGTATGTTCGAAAGCATTGCTAGCCTCGTAATAAAGTATTGTACCTAAATCAGTACAATCTTTACACTTCAATGTCGTGATCCTTAAGTCCACTGAAACTCAAGTACTAGGAGCCATCTTGGCATTAGACTGGAAATAGTATGTTCGGCACTATGGCCTGAACGTTTGGTCGTTGGGGACAAACACCCAAGTACACATTGGATGTCAGACTGAATGGGTATGGAAGGTTGTTCCAGGCATTTAACTGTGATGAAAAAAAGCTTCGCTAACCAGTATTTATTTCCTCTGCTGAATTGCATTTTTTTTTTAAGGCATTCGGCAATTGATGCGATTATGATAGCTTCCAGTGCATTAGTCATCCAGTATATATATTGTAGCTTCTAAGTACGGACACCACAGGATGGACAGGACATTCACACAGACACACAACACTTAAATACCCATGCCCTCCGCTGGACTCGAACCGGCGACCTTCGACACGCGGGACCAGTACTCTAGCCCCTACGCTACCGAGGCCGGCGAACTGCATTTTCGCTTAGGGATGAAAGTGTTTGTAGACGTATTACCACATGGAAATTGCACAACTCACTCAGTAAGAAAAGCATTAGACGGAAACAAACCCAAATTATAAACAGAAGACCGCTAGCCCTGACTCAACTACGCTGGGGAGTTCTACTTGTGACAGGTTGGAAAACGAAAGTATTATTCCCTGGAACATCAGAGTATTCCGGAGTACTTTGTGATACCCAGATAATACGGATCATCATAGCAAATAATAGAGTGCCTGCTCATCTCTTGCTGTTGGCTCCTCGTTGTCAGTGGTTACTTTTATGTCTGCCATTTCTGAAAGACACTTAAAATGTGGTTACTATTAACTAAGTGCTTATTTCATGCCGTTAAAACTCTAAGCACCTGGGCACGGCAATAACAGGTTACGAGCGTTTGCTCCTGATGGGCCTGTTCCATATAAACGACTCATTAATTATCGGAAACTACTGTTGATTTTGTCGTTACACTCCTAGTAACAACAGTTGCAATTATCACAAAATTGGAGGATCTAATCATTCTTAGCATTCAAGGGCACGGTATTGCAGCTGTTTTGTTCCTCTTCTAAGTGGCGTGCCCGCGAGCATCAGACTCATTTGTCTGGCTGCTGTGTAGCGTGGGAGGCCCCTGTCCACCTGTCACCTGCCGCTAACACGTGTGCTCAAGAACACGCCTGCCTCCCGACAGAGGTCTTCAGTTTTAACATATACTGCCGACTTGTCAGTTCATTCGTTAAGTGCCCCCAGTGAACAGGTGAACAAACGGAATTATTAGCGTGATTATACAGAGTTACTCAAAAAAGGATCAGATTTTGCAGTTATAATTTTCACAAACTATAAAAGATTGAAATACGTGTCACACATCACTGAATAGAGCAAGATTCAAAGTTTTAGTGTATATACATTCGATATGAGCTCCATGAGCAAACACCAAAACGGTAATCCATTTCTTACCAACATCTTCATTTGCCGTTCGAGGATGACCAGTGCTTTTCCCTTTCCATATGCACTCACCATCTACGAATTTTTTATTCCTATAGTATCTGTTTATGAAGAATTGGCGTTTTATTGAACTTACGATGGAATGCGCGCTGCACATCAACAATGGATTCACTTTTTGCGCACTTGCAGCACACTAAACGACTCCTCCTATGGCGTCACCATTTTCATGTAAACAAACAAGAGCGCCGGTGGCGGCAGCGATTGGAACTAATAGGCTCTGAAGCTTCTCTATCCAGTGATGGAAAAAAATATCATTTGTCGGGGTGACGGTAAATGAGGCAGCAGACAGAACAACACGTCGTCACTTTACCGCGGCACAAACAGAAAAAGTTTTTGTTCCCTGCACAGGCTTCAAGGCAATTGTTACCATGTAATTTAAAATCAATCGAATGTATTGTATGAGGTTATTGGCTGTATTAGCCTTTGGCTAAAGCCATAAATAAATCTATCCAATGATGTGTGGCAGGTATTTGTATCTTTTATATTTTATGAGAAATAAAAAATAGGAAATCTGCTGCTTCTTTTTGAATAAGCCTGTATCTATACAGATAAAAATTTAAATATTCGCTTTTTCAAAATCTCAAACCTCCGTAACTTCTTCACAGATTGCCTTGAAATTTTGACACATCGTTGCATTGCATTCGAATTGACGCGTGTTTTTATATACATGTCTAATATATATCGTTATAATTTTTTCAATTCTTTGATTTGTTTCAATGATTTGGAGTGATTTGATTTCTTATTTTCATTTAATTATTTGACGTAACATTACGTTGGAATTTATCTGTCGACACTGTTGTGGAAGCAGATGAGATTTTAATTCACTCTCTCTGCCAGGAATGCCAGCGCAATTGAAAATCGGCGTCCGATTATCATGTTACGAAATATCAAGCGGCCAAATATTTGGAATGGCAAATGGATTTCAGCAAAAAAAAAAAAAAAAAGCAATGTCATAGATGCAACAATCTTTTTTTTTTTTTTAATTTATTTTTGGTTTCTGGTCAATCGACCATTTCACCAACCTTTATTGTACATTTGTTCTTATACATTGATTTACCATAAATTGATTCTCTTAGGTAGTGTGTTTACCTTATTTTACATTAGTTACCAATTTACAATATTGTCGCATTTTTCTTGCTTTACAAACTTGATTTTCTCCAGTAGCTTTCTTCGTTGAGAGTTGATCTTCATGTGTTTGTGTATCCGTTTGTAGGTCCTTAGTAGAGTGGTGTTTCTTGTATATTTTTGTTTCTTCTCTCTTTTGTCTTCTCCGGCAGTTGGTTTTGTCTTCTGTGAGCCTGTGGTGTCGTGTTGACTATATCGTTATTTGTGCGTCTTGTAAGAATCTTGCTAGTGTCTGGTATATCTTGATTTGGTTTGTAGACAGCAGGCATTGTATCGATGTAGGGAGGGGTACTTGCATCGCTGCTAATTTGCTAATTAGGGTGGCGCGTGGGAGATTATGTTTGCTGCATTTGAAAATAATATGGTTGAGGTCTGAGATTTCCTCCCCGTCTGCTTCGCATCGTGGAGAGTCCAATACTTTTATCCTATGTAGGTGGCTGGGGAAGGCTCCGTGGCCTAACCTCATTCGTATTAATGATGTTGTGAGATGCCTTTTGGATTTAAAGTTCTGGAACCACGTGTTCTTCATGACTGTTGGTTGGATTGTGGCGTAGTGAGAGCCCTTGTGCAGTGACGATGTTTTCCAGTAGTCTTGTAGATCTTCGTAGGCTTTCTGCTTGACGCGGGGGAGGAAGTCCGTGTAAGGAAGCGGAAGTGCCAGCATCATCCCCTCCTTGGCTCCCTGTTTGGCTAAGGCGTCCGCTCGTTCGTTATACAGTAGTCCTGCGTGTCCTTTGATCCACATATACTTTATTTCTGGGGTTTGTGAAGACAATGTCATTTCAATTAAGTCCATTATATATTTGTTACTATTAAGGTTCCACTGTGGGTTTTGTAATCTTTGTAGGGTGCTTCTGGAGTCGGAGAGGATTAATATTTTTTTAAACTTTTGTTCCATTCCGTATTTTAAGGCTTCTTTAATGGCGATGATTTCGGCGGTATAAATTGAGGCTTCACAGGGAAGAGCGAAGCAGGCTTCTTGGTTGGTACTGGGGCAGTAGTACGCGCTGCCAACTTGATGTTTGGTCTTGGACCCGTCGGTGTAGATCTGTGTGTAGCCCGGCCAGGTCATTGATAGAAGCATCGACGCTGCTTGATGGTTAAGGTCAGGGGGAAGTATATAAGTGCTGAGAGTTGGAATGGAGCATTCGAACGGTTTCGTGAATATAGGTAGAGCTGATTCTTTCGTTATGAGAGGTTCTATGAATCTGAGTTTGTAATGGCTGTAAACTAGAAGCGGGCATCGTGGGGGTCTTTTCCCTTCAAACGGCCCCATTATATTACTTAAGGTTTGAAGTTTCGATCGTAAGATGTGGTGGGAATAAGAGTAACGTTGGAGAAGATATTTGTCTGCCCGGAGCTGGCGTTGAAGATCTAGAGGAAATTCAGCAGTCTCGATCAATAGGGCGTTTGTAGGGGTTGTTCTCATTGCTCCGACGCAGATGCGGAGTGCTCGGAATTGTATCTGGTCTAGCTTGCGTAGAGTTTGCTGAGAGGCGTTGCCGTAGACGATGCTGCCATATTCGAGATGAGGTCTTATTAGTGATCTGTAGAGCTGTAGACAGGTGGCCGGGTCTGCTCCCCACCATGTATGTGCGACTGAGCGCAGTATGTTGAGTGCACCGCTGGTTCTAGTTGTTATGTGTTCTACCTGGGGTTTCCAGGAGAGCCTGCTGTCTAATGTTAATCCGAGAAATTTGACTGTTGCGCGGACGGGGAAGGTGCATTGTCCCAGTTGAATTTGTTCTTGCAGGAGAGGATTTTTCCTACGAGTGAACAGTACTGCCGTTGATTTTTGAGGGGCTAATGTAGGCCATGTTGGTGTAACCATGTTGTGAGTTTTTCCACGGCTTCCGAGATCCATCTGCGAATCAACTCGAACCATGTGGCGTATATATAGATGCATAAGTCATCAGCGAATAGTAAGGTCTTGATGTGGGGTCCTAAGATGTTCTCCAGATCGCAGGTGTATATGATGTATAGTAGGGGGCTAAGTATTGAGCCTTGAGGGATACCTCGGTTGACGAGATATGGGCCTACTAGTGCGTTGTTCTTTTCTCGGAGGTATATTGTGCGCTGGTAGAAAGCTAAGTAAATACCGTTAAGGACGAAAGTCGGGATGCCCTTTGCTTGAAGTTTTCTCACGAGGAGAGAAAGCTGGACGTTATCGTATGCGCTTGAGATGTCTAGGAATAAACCCATTAAAAATCCTTGGTTCTTGAATGTTCGTTCAATGTCTGAGGTAAGGATGGTCAGGTTGTCTATGGTGCTGCGTCCTTTCCGGAATCCGAATTGAGATGTGGGGAGTTGATTGGAATGTTCTAACCACCATTCTATACGGTTTTTCCAAAGTCGTTCGGCGGTTTTGAAGACGCATGATAACTAGGGCGATTGGACGGTATGATGTTGGAAGTTTTGGGTCTTTTCCAGGTTTTAAAATTGGAACTGTTATTTGCGTTGACCATGCTTCCGGTAGTTTATTTGATGACCATAGTTTTTGTATCAGTTGTATCAAATGTATTTTTGCTTTTGGGGGGAGTTGTCGAATCATAGCGTAATGTATATGATCGTATCCGGGAGCGGAGTCGCTGGATGCAGTGAGTGCTTTATCTAGTTCCGCTAGAGAGAAGGGTCTTTCGAATCCTTTGTATGTGTTGACTTGTTCTTCTGAATTGATGATTGTCTCGAAGGGAGGGAGGGAGACGATTGGCGGCGCTAATATCGCGGCGATTTCTTCGGCTTTGCATGTAATTGTTGCAGTGGGAGACGGTTTCTTCTTCATTCTTCGTATCATTGTCCATATTTCTTTCGGTGGCGTGTCCTTCGAGATTCTGTTGCAATAGGTTTTCCAACTGTTTAGTTTCTGTTGTTTGAGGAAGCGTTTAACCTGAGCGTTTAGTCTTTTATATTCGTTGTAGGTCTCCCAGGAGGGTTGTTGTTTGTACATTTTAACTGCTAATTTTCTTTTAGCTATCATTTTGGAACATTCCGGGGTCCACCACGGACAGGCGATTGAAGCCTTCCTAGTATATATGCGACGTTCTGGGATAGTTATAGTTGCGGCGTAGTTAATTAGGGAAATGAAGGAGTCATAATTTTCAATTGGAGAAGCGTTTTGTGTGCACATGTGGAGTTGAGCGTCTATGATTTGGGCATAACGGCACCAGTTGGCTTTGCTGATGTTCCATTTGCTGGATGGGTAGATTAGTTTTGGTCCTCTTGCAGTAAGATGTGAGATGGTGATGGCATGATGGTCTGATCCGAGGATATATGGGATGGTGCTCCATTGGAAGTCTGTGGATATGTGGGGTGATACCAACGTCAAGTCCACCGCTGATGGTCGAAGGCCTGGTCTTAAAATTTGGGTTGGGGTGCCGTCATTTAGGGGGATCAAGTTGTATTCGTCTAATAGTTCTTTAATTTCTTTTCCCGATTGGTCTTCGTATTCGCATCCCCACATGGTACTGTGGGCATTGAAGTCTCCGCAGAGCATGTATGGAGGTTCAAGCTGTTTGAAAAGATTATGCCATTCATGTGGCGCTATTTTGCTTCTTGGTGGTCGGTATAGTGAGATTATTGTGAGTTTATACTCTGGGAGCGCCACCTGCACTGCTACAGCCTCTAGGTACGGGACGTTGGTTAGGTCTAGGTCTAGCGCTGTGAAGTCTAGGGTGGTTTTGATTAGGAGGGCCACTCCGCCATAGCCGTCTGTTCGATCTTTTTGTATGACCGAATAGCCCCGAAAGTATGCTGGTTTGCTGAGCCAGGTTTCACTGAGTGCGGCTATAGATATTTGCTGGGTGGCTAGTTCTTTTTGTAGGGTTTCTTTATTTGCCGAAACAGATCGGATGTTCCACTGAAGAATTTTAAATACCTCCATTTACTGAAAAGAGATTTGCTATTAATTGGCGGATTGCCCCAGTTGAGAGTGTTTGGCCAGGAGAGTTGAGTGCTTCTGTTATAATGTGTACTATTAGCTGGAGGAGCTGGTCGATTAAGGTGTCATGGCTTGGGGTGGGAGATACGTTGTGGTACTGAGGTGGATAGGGATTCTGGATCGGTGGAAGAATCTGACCTTGAGTTATAATATTTGATATTTGTTGGTGAGGGGGGGGGAGGCGGTAGATGTTGTATCGCCGCCGTGGGATTGGTCGATATTCTGTCGGCCGAAGGTTGCTTAGGTTGGGGGGGTGGAGGTGGCTTTGGGGGGCGGGTGGGATGTGGGGTGGGGGTTATGGATAGGTATGGGGTAGCCTGACTATGTTGATCAGCTGCTTGCATCGTAAGATTTCTATTTTGAGGTGGGCTGGGTAGCCACGTGGTCTTCTGAGTGAGGGGCGGGAATTCCTCCTCCCTCTGTAGTGTTGGGTTGGATATAACTTTCTGCGCGTAACTATGGATTGTTGGGGTGATGGATGTCTGCGTTCCCAAGGCGTTGTAGGCTTCGTTGTATTTTACTTGTTTTTGGTGCTGGAACGCTGGACATAGTTTGTCCGAAGCGAAGTGTGGTCCTTGACAATTAACGCATCTAGGTGCCAAATTTTCATTACACAGTTCTATAGAGTGGGGCCCTCCGCACCTGTTGCATCTTACGGAGCTGCGGCAGTTCTGAAAGCGGTGTCCGAATCGCCAACATTTTTTACATATAATTGTTTGAGATATATAAGGCTCCACTGGACAGCGCGTTCCTAGAATGTACACGTATTGGGGTAAACATTGAGCTCTGAAGGAAAGTTGACAGACGGGAATGGGGCGACGTTCGCCATCTTCCTGGTTGTTTGCTTTCCTGGTGAAGCGCTTGACTGCTACTACTGGGTAGTCGGACTCTATTTCTTCCATAATTTCCCTTTCGTTGAGTGTGATGTCTACATTTCTAATAATTCCGAACTTGTGGATAAGAAAATTAGGGATATACGCCTCGAGGTTCTTGGTTGTCAGTACTGGTAATTGCACTAATGTGTTAGCTGCTGCGGCGGTTTTCGTTTCTATTCGGATTCTATTACGTCCAAGTGTGCTAATATTTATTATATTATCTTTAATCTGAGGATTATGTTGGAAAAAGAATTTTCCGATGGCCATCGGATGCAACATCCCGACATTTTTGTCCATACTTTCAATAAACACATAAAACGGACCTACATCTGCTCCGTTGTATCTATTGTTTTTGCTTGGCTGTTTCTGGGTTTCTGTTTGTAGCGGCCTATCATTAGGTTGGTTAAGCTGTCTGCTTTCAAGGGTACAATTTTGATTTAGTGCAGTTTCTTTTGCCCGAACGTTGCTTGTCATTTCGGTACATAGTCGTTTACTAGGTACGTCACTGTTATCTGGGATATTTAACGGCACTTCTACTGTAGGTTGGGGCGTTAGTGCTGCGGCTGTACCTGGTACGATGTGATGCTTCCGAAGGTTCTGCTGGTCTGGTGAGTCGTTTACGGCTGCTGTTGTATATTCCATCGACTCGTTCCCATCGGGGAGGGGGCCTCGCAGCTGTTGCTCTTGTGTCGTATCTGTTGTTGTGGCTGGTAACATCAGGTATTCATCTTGGTTGTAGCAGGTGGTTAGGGCTTGCTGGATGGATTGCCCCGTGTCCGGGACTAAATCCATTTGTACTTCTTCTTCTTGCGTTGCTTCTTCTTACACTGATCACTATTATAACTTCACTTTAGGTATCACGCTGATGTTACACACCGGCGCACTCGACGGTACGTGTATAGCGCTGTTTGTTACACTGTCGCTAGAGGTAGAGGAAGTTGTTTCCTCGGCTGCTCGAGTGGAACTGTGGCAACAATCTTGACAGGGCCTTTCAAAGGTGAAGATGTCCTCGTCCCGCGCCTTCGTATGATTCCAGGAGATACACCATTTGAATTTAAGACATTGCAGTTCCCAATTTGACTGCAGTCACCATCAACAAAGCTCAGAGCCAATCGTTAGGATTGTGTGGTTTAGATCTATATGCTGATTGTTTTTCACATGCAAAATTAAATGTTGCGTGTTCTGGAGTCCGAAAACCAGATAACTTCTACATCTGCATTCTGCACAGACAATGGAACAACAAAAAAAATATTGTATACGCACAAGCATGTGAAATTAAACGCATTAGAAATGAATGCTATCTCTTTTGTTTCTTATCAATTAACTCGACTGAGCCACAGCAATGCGTGTCCGGGTACAGATAGTGTGGTTACACATGTCGAGGCTATGATTTTATCCTCACACACCCAGTAGCGCTTAGGACAGAAAATTTTAAAAAATCATTCTGACATTCTGATCCATCGTTGAGCAGCTGTCTGATAACAAAGGAGGTGGATACAATGATTTAAACAAAAAAACAATATTTGTGAACACTGGCTGGCATATAACTGTGATCTCACAATAGGTTAATGTCAGGTTTACAGTGTGCAGATATGTTATGCTGACATAATAAGGTATGCAAATTAATTTTCTGCGACACAGTTACTTTAATAAATTATTATTTAATTTATTTTATTATGCGTGACGCGTTTCGAGAAATTATTCTCATTTTCGAACGCTATTTTATTTTATTACATTTTTGGTGTGACGAGTGCTCGTGTCATCTTCTGTTTGACGTTATCCGGTTTTACTTTGTATTTCCTGAAATTGATATTTTAGATTGTGTACTAAACAGTTTATGCAATTAATATGGAGTGGAATAATATATTTTTTTTTTTTTTTTAAATAAAACTTACATTTTACGAAGGATATTCCAAAGTATGATTCACAGAATTTCACACTTGCACTTCGTCACTATGTAATGTTTATATATATATAAAAGTGCAAAGATGCTTTAGTACATCTTATTTAATAAAAACAACCAAAGATAATTTGTTAAAGATTGAATGATTAAGATACATGTTGTTACTATATTGCTTGCCTTATAATTTTACAAAAACATTTAATAAATATTAAAGCCATGAATTTAATTAATATTTGATTGCAAATTTTTTATAATAATTTATCGAAACACTTGAAATAATTTACAGATTCACTTTCAAGTGTTTCATTAAGTATTGTGTCATTAAATAGTTTGTGGTGCACATAGATCTCATATTCTTCCAACAAATCCATTTGGTGGCTTTTATTTAGGTAATGGAGTACTTTCAAGTCTTTGTCGATTTCACTGAAAGGGTGGCCAGTATTGTGGATATGGGTTGCAAGGCTTCGACAGAGGTGAAGGTTAGTTTGAGGGCTCCAGAAATTCCAGTCAAGGCTGTGACCTACTGCACCACCAGCCCTTTGTAAGAAGTTTATGAAGTAACAGAACAAATCGGAGAAAGTATTTGCTTCAGAGTTACTGTTACAGTTTTCCGTCAACCTTAATATGGGAAAGATTAACTGTATTATGAATCGCAATTTGTGCATAAAACAAGCTTCCTGCCTGGGCACCCATCAGATATCTAGGTGAAGAAAGTCTGAGTAGTGATCTCTGATGGGAGTGGCGAAGTAATAACTAACTACCCACAGGTCACAGGCTCAGTGCTCATACGACAACAAGCTGAGGGGTGATAAGGTACGTTTGTCGTGGGGACCGTATTGTAAAGGCAGCCGCCATATGTCTAGAATCAAGCCAGTGATATAATGTTTTCATGACATAACTAACCGGAATCAAACTGTGATGAGAAAAAAAATATAGAAAATTACGAATTCGAATATGCGTCTTACAGAAACACTCTCACTTTCAGGGTATGAGCGTAAAACATCTCTATGCTACAATACTGCATTTCTCTTCCGTTCGGGGATTATTCCACATGATGGGAACTAATGTCTGATTATAATAGCGAAATGTGACATCACGTTTCACAGTTAATGTCACGCGGGCCTTTTGCTCCTACTATGCGTTATTGAATTTGCTTGGATTGACCGTAACCGTATTTCGAGTCTCGGATCTTGCTCCTTAAGTCTCAAAAACCTACCAGTGCCCTGCACACTTCCCCTGCCACTCGTGTAAGGGACTCACGTATGTTGTACACATTTGATCAATTCAATGGAACCCTACACGACTCAACCTTATGGCGAAAATGGAGGAATCTACAGAAACGTCGTTGCCTGAGATTCAGCGCCTCAATACGGCACTGCACAGGAGTCCACAATCAATTCTGCCATGCTGCAGACGGTTAGCCATGTCGATTTCTTGCGGCCACAGAGTTCACTCTTTCAGCAAGCCGCCGGAAGGAAGGGAGGATAACCTCCGACCCAAGGAGGCAAAGATCATTGGTACAGTCAAGCGTCAGAATCGGCAGATGGCTAAAGCCCGTTCGCTCTTTGGCATCTGGTTTGGCCTATTCCACATCTCGGATCAGGGCACACGGAATACAAATCGCATGGACACCGGATTTCTTCCACGTACAATCTGCCATTTTCCTAAGGGGATCAATAGACCGCTTAATGTTAGAGCTCCCGATTGGCAGAATTTCCTTTTGGGATTGCTCAAGCCTAGCACATTGGTGACCCACCAACTCACAGAATGATGATAGAGAGACTCAGTTACCCTCGACAATACGTCACACCGGTTGAATGGTGGTACAAGCTCAGCATCCTGGCATTTAAGCCTGTTCGACCGCTCCCATTTGTGGCCTCCAAGTCTAGAAACCATAAGCCAGACACCGGTAGGCAATCGTATCACAGCAGCCATCCTGTCGGCTACAAACCACTAAAATGGAATAGGCATCAAAAACTTTACCAGCAGTTAATAAGATCCTACAATTGTTCATAATCAACTTAAGATATTTTGTACTGGAGAAAATAAGTAATAAATTCTTCTTCTATGAAAAATAATTATGATGTGTATTTCATATTAATACTAACATACAGATAACCGCTGAATATGCTCCGAAAATGGAGTGAAACATTTAAAAAATCAAAAAAAATAGGACCAAGTAAAAAAAACGTAAATATTTATTTTTTATAAAAGTTAACTGATCCTACTATTTTCACGTGTAATTTTCCCGTAATTATATACATAACTTTATCATGTAATGAAAGTAATACTGCATTATAGGAAATACTGTACATTACATAGGTAGGAAACTAACTGGCAGTATACGACTACAAAAATAATAATGGTGTTAAATTGCTATTAGTTATTGCGAAAGTAAAATGACAAGCGGGCTACATTTAGTAAGTTATTAGTTGGTTGATGTGGTTGAGAAGTTAATAATATAGAAGAGTCAATTATCATAAGAGGAGAGCGGTTTGGTGGCTCAGTGGTTAAGGGGTCTGATTGGAGATCGAAAGGTCTCCGGTTCGAATCCCTGTATCAGCGGGGATTTTCAATAGCCCATAACCGCGACCTTCACCACTGGCGCAACTTGCTGTGTTATATGAAGTACGCCACGACGCTTCAGTGGTTCGGATCCCACGTTAAAACTGTATGTCCCATGTCCCATGTACCAGGTTGGATTGCCGGGTTAGGTTAAGGTGGTTACGACAGGGCGCGGGATGCGCAGCCAATAGAAACACTGTCATCACACGGAATTATTATTATTATAAGAGGAAAAAGGAAAACATTGTCCACAACTTGTGACTTGTAATATGATCACTGAGAATGGTACTTTATAAAATTTAGTTAGAGTTACTTTAGTGCGTTAAGCTATAGCATAAAGTCTGTCTCTCTCTCTTTCTTCTCTCTCTCTCTCTCTCTCTCTGTGTGTGTGTGTGTGTGTGTGTGTGTGTGTGCGTGTGTGTGTGTCTGTGTGCGTGTAGAAGTGAAGAAACCAATTACTCCGTAAATTTTTAGCAGATAATAATTAATTACGGCTAAATGATAACACATAAACACATGAATCGTGCATAGAAAAGGCATTTTCTTCGATAATTTAATGGTGTACCGAAGTTTCACATGTTGTAGCAGTAATTTTAAAGAGCAGATGTACTTCATTCACTAAGTACAGAAAAATTCTGTCGTAATTTAAGTCCAATTGCTCGTGAATATCATTTACGACACTTGGCTCTCGACAGTGAAGTCATTCAGGAAAAGGTTACGCATCCAGACTGCTCGACAGCTGAAATCCCTCCATATTGTACGGAGTTCAAAGCCCTCATCTGTTACGACTTTCTGGTAGACATTACATATACACTGAAGAGACAAAGAAACTGGTACACCTGCTAAATATCGTCTAGGGCCCCGCGCGAACACGCAGAAGTGCAGCAACACGACGTGACATGGACTCAACTAATGTCTGAAGTAGTGCTGGAGGGAATTGACAACATGCATCCTGCAGGGCTGTCCATAAATCCGTAAGAGTACGAGGGGATTGATATATCTTCTGAACGGCACGTTGCAAGGCATCCCAGATATGCTCAATACCATAATGTTCGTGTCTGGGGAGTTTGGTGGCCAGCGAAGGTGTTAAACTTAGAAGAGTGTTCCTGGAGCCACTCTGTAGCAATTCTGGACGTGTGGGGTGTCGCATTGTCCAGCTGGAATTGCCGTCGGAATCCTCAATAGACATGAATGGATGCAGGAGATCAGCCAGGATGCGTACGGACGTGTCACACCCCACGCCATTACAGAACCTCCATCAGCTTGAACAGTCCCCTGCTCACATGCAGGGCCCATGAATTCATGAGGTTATCTTCATACCCGTACACGTCCATCCGCTCCATTCAATTGGAAATGAAACTCGTCAGACCAGGCAACATCTTTCCAATCAAAACAGTCCAATGTCGGTGTTGACGGGCCTAGGCGAGGAGTAAAGCTGTAAAGCTTTGTGTCGTGCTCTCAGCAATGGTACACGAGTGAGCCATCGGCTCCGAAAGCCTATATCGATGATGTTTCGTTAATAGTTTGCACGCTGACACTTTTTGATGGCCCAGCATTGAAATCCGCAGCAATTTGCGCAAGGGTTGGACTTCTGTTACGTTGAATCATTCTGTTTAGTCGTCGCTGGTCCCGTTCTTGCAGGATCTTTTTCCGGCCGCAACGATGTCGGAGATGCGATTTTTACCGGATTCCCGATATTCAAGGTGCACTCGTGAAATGGTCGTACGGGAAAATCCCCACCTCACCGCTACCTTGGAGATGATGTGTCCCATCTCTCGTGCCCCGACTACAACACCACGTTCAAACTCTCTTAAATCGTGATAACCTGCCATTGTAGCAGCATTAACCATTCCAACGCCTGCGCCAGAGACCTGTTCTCTTATATAGGCGTTTGTAACGCTTTAGCGTCTCTTGTCGTTGATTTGATTGTAATTATAATTATGAATAACTCAATTCTTTAGATCCAAAATATGTCGTTTATTTTATATCTTCGGATCTACTAGGAATTACAATGGAATTGGTTATTCTAAGAAGATGCAGGTTCGTTTTTAGGCAATGTTTTTCTCGAGCATTCAATCTACTAGTCTACTCTGATAACTATCATCTCATAAGTCCTAATCTCCATAGCAACTGACAACTCATTGCTTTTTCTCTCTAAGAGTATATATATAATTAGTTTTTTATCTACTCTCAGAGATCAAAAATATAATTTTATTATGCAAATATTTCTGTTCTGTCACACATTGCCGACCTCAGCGCAGTATTCTGAGTGTTTACATATCTTTGTGTTTGCATACACAATCCTATACCAGTTTCTTTGGCTCTTCAGTGTAATTTGTCTGATAACATTCAGTGATTCTAAACATTTCAGAAATACTTTGTCCAGTGGCCTGCGATACTATCTTTTCCCAAAAACAGTAAAAAAAATAAAGATACATTATTATTTCAGACAAAAATTTTTCGTTAGCTGGTGTAAGAGAGCATTCTAAGACCAACGTACCAGAAGACAAGCTTAGTGAAGTGAAAGATTTCTAGACAGCCTCCATTTCAAACGATTTTCTTGTGAGACCACAAGAAGAGGTATTAATTACCTGCAGCGAACTCTTTGATTTTGTTAAATACGTTAGTCCTCAGAGAGGATTGCCGGAGGACGTTCAAAACTCACCCACCACCAATTCCATCAGCGGGGCTATTTGACTGAGGAACAAACACTGAAAATTAAGTATCTCTGTATTTGGATATGGGGAGCATGGAGAATAACCCAAGTTGACTTCCTATACAAACTGGTTGTGTGGTGAGACAGACATTGATTCACAGTTCATTCAAACTTCCCATTTCAGTCCTTCGATCATTTGGCTGTATTCGACCCGTCTTCTATAATTATTATTATTGTTGGTAGTCTGTTTTCAGTTAAATGAATCTAGCAGGCTTAAGTTTGTGACATGGCAAACTGCCAGCAATTGAACGGGCTTGTCACTATTGTTTATATCAGTAACCACTAAGCTTACATTCGTCCCACTTCCACATGGACAAAATGACAATATTTCTAACGTTAAAAAAATAAATTAGCATCATAATCATTCGATATTTTATCGTATCCTTAAATAACTCAAAGTTATACTAGTTCTCCAAGTTGTGCAAACCTGCAGAACATCTTGGACAGACCATGTACTGAAGATGAAGAGAGACCGGATCCCGCGAAAATTTTTCAAATGCCATCCCAGAGGTAGGAGAGATGTAGGAAGATCACGAAGAAGATGGATTGAGACCATAACAGGTCACTAGACCTACCAGTGGATAGGATGAAGAAACAAGAAGGATCTTATCGTACAGTCGAAAGAAAAAGTTAAAAAAAATACATAAAAATTAACACACAGATACTATTTGGTTGCCGAAAGTTCATACCTCTATGGAGTTGTTTTTAAACATGCCTAACCGAATATTATCGTAAACAAATCTGCAGTTAACGTGTTTGAGATTCCAATTCTATTGATACTTCAAAGCTTATACGATTCCTTTACGTTGTTCTGGAACATTGCCGATGGGGATATAAGAAATTAAGAAAATCGTAAGTGAATCATATGAGATCAACCTGATCGGTTGTTAATAAGAACCACAATTTTTCTGCCGTTGTGAAGTACAGTTTCGTCTAGTAGGAAATTCAATATGTTTTTTTGTTGATGATGCTTGTTAGTCAGTTGCATTATATGCAGGAATAAATTTCTATTGATGTTAGACTGTACGTGCGTGCGTGCAGTACTGTAAAGGGGAATACAAACGAGCTATTTGTTTAGCAGCCGCGCCTCTCATATTACCACGCTTACGTCACCATCTGCTGCTGGCGCCATATTCGGTCCGCATCGGGCAAATTATTGCTCCCAATAAAGGCTGGGCGCCGTGCCTTCCCCTTACCGGGCATGCTGCAGACTCGGCGAGATGGGGCGAAAACTGATTGGCGCAATCAGCACTCCGCGCAACGGAGGACGCGCCTGCAGCTGAACAAAGGAATGTTAACGCGAGATAAGGCAGATAAGACGTCGGGTCAATGTTCGCCACCGGAGTAATAGTCTCGTACTTATAACTGATTAACCACCACTCCATTTTTTTCTAATCACCAGCCATCCGGGATATATCGAGTATGATATCATTTTTATTTTCGAGAATGACTGGCGATTATTAACGAATTTCCTGTTCATGTTCGAATTCAAATAGGTATTCATACAACACGTTCAGAAAGAACGTAATTATCACTTACTTACTCTGTGATGATAGCGAAAGAGGAATAGGAAGCTACATTTGAATTATTTGTGTCGAGTTATGAGTGGAGATTAGTGAATTTCTTCTGTTGAATACATCTTTACACTTTCTTCACCGCTTGTTAGATATTACTATACCGGATCAATGCGAAACAGGAAGAGTGTATGGATGGCTAGTGACGTAGTAACTAAATCGGCAAAAGAGACAACACCGTATCAAGTACGTTTGTCTATTGTGTAATTTACTTTTCGCTGGAAGTTTTTGTATTACAATAACTTTATGGACATAAGATTATGTTAAAATTACGTTATTAATGAATTTATTGAACATTGTCAATAATAGCAAAACCATTAAAATAATACATTTTTGGATCCATAAAATTAAAATAAAATTAAAAATATCATGAAACCAGAACTTGAGATGACAGAATCTGAAAGCATGAATTCCCTGACTCTACTAAGCAGATACTTTAACATTTCAAGGCATGAGAGACGCAATATCAAATGAGAATTTCGTAAGACGGTGCCGTAGATGATTTGTTCGATTCCCGCAAGTGGAGGTGGCAGTCTGTGAACGCGAGTTGCAAAGGACCGTTAGTGGATGCGAGAAGTTTGTTGCAGTTTTTTTGGTCATTATTCTCTGGTTTGATGCAATCCTCTATTTCTTTCTATCTTGCTCTAACCTCTTCATCTCAACATACCCCTTACAACTCTCGTCCTCAATTATCTGTTTCGTATATTCTAATCTCTGTATTCCTGTACAGTTCTTTCCTTCGACTGTTCCACTAACAAATTAAACAATCCAGCAAGACTCAAATTGTTACCTAACATCTTCTCTCTTCTTTCTGTTAGACTCTTCCAAAATATTCTTTCCTCGCCCATCATTTCCAGAACGTGTTCATTTCGTACTTAATGTGTTCACTTAATTTTCAGCTCCACATTTCAAACGCTTCAATTTTCCTTATTTCTGGTGTTGCTAAACTCCATGCTTCGCCACCATAAATTGCTGTTCTCCACACGTGGAGATTTAAAAAGTTTTTCCAAGTCCTAGATTAATATTTGCAATTAAAATATTTCTCTTTTTCGTGAAGGTTATTTTTGCTAGTGCTATTTTGCTTTTTACATCATTCCTATTTCGGCCATCAGTTGTATTTGTTCCTAAATAGCAGAATTCACATACTTCTCCTAGCACACCCATCCTATTTTTATATGGAATGTACTAATATTGCTATCATTTCTACTACATTTCATAACTTTTGTCTTGCTTTGATTTATGTGTAGACCAAAATCTTCCTTCAGTATTTTGTTCATGACATTCTGTAATTTCTCAATATCCAGGTGGTGCTTACAGGGTGATCGCATTACTAGTACAAGATGAGAGGTCGTTACGGTGTTAGTGAAGATCAGCACGCGGGAGATCTTGCGTCAAGTTCGTTCGTTCGGTGGCAGACCACCAGGATTGTGAATGCGTCGAAATGTGGCGGTTGAACACAGCACACAGCTCACAAGCTACAACTCGCATCGTCTCAACGAAAAACTCTATTAAACTAGATCACTAAAATTAAGTCAGAGTGGATGACCAGTTAAAAGCGTGACTGGTGATAGATTGCGGCATTTCTCCCTCCAAGGCGCAGCAGCGAATCGGATAGCATCGATTAGAATCTCGAACTCTTCTTCTCGCAGAGTAACGTTCGACTACAGCACAACAAATCATAAACATTAATAGAGTTTTAAACAATCTCTGGCCTACTGTAGGCTAGTTCAGATTCACCAACCCACACAATCGAAAGGTCCCAGGTTCGAATCCTAGTCTCGTCGGGAATTTTCATAGATGTGAGTGAATATGACGTCTAATCTGTCAGTACGACCAATGACGCGCTCGTGTCAACTCACCAGTTTCCGAAAACCCTGTTTGGGGGCGTTCATTAATTACCTTCCTCCTCTGGGGAGACTTCGTGCCCCTCTCCACCTCTTGTGAGATTTGGTCGTAAACGACCCCTCCTACGAATAGACCTCGCAACTTTCTGATACCTATCTTTTTACTTTTAGGTCTCATTGTCGCGTCATTTTTTTTTTAGCTCTACCATTCTATAAGAATTTCAAAACCTCACGTGAGATTTCCGTTGACCCCCCTGACCCCCCTCCCCCTTGGTGATATTTCGCCGGACCCCCCCCCCCCCCTCCCTATTTCAACTCACGTAATTAATGGATGCCCCCTTTCGCCGGCTTCCAAGACGAATCATGCTTACAACCAATCACAAAAATTTCTTTGCTGCGTATGACAGAATTGTTCTGCAATAATCTGGGAATGATCTTTGTTAGAGTCCAATATCAGTACCAGTGGATGGTTTACCCACACCGAGCGTGGTGGTGTTACGGTTAGCGTTCTGGCCTCGCATTCGTGAGCATCCAGATTTGGGTTTTCCATTGTTTCCCAAACCGCTCCAGGCAAATGCCGGGATGCTTCCTTCAAAAGGCCATGGCCGAAATTCTTCCAATTCCTTGCCCCCCATCCTTTCCCATCAGTAAAGACCTCGCTGTTAAGAGACGTTATGATGGTTAAAAAAAAAGTTTACTCACTTCATTCATATCGCTGGTAGCGGTCTGGTGGAATTGTGTCGACATGCCTGACTGCTAATTGAGAAGCCCAAGATTTGAAGAGTAAAGCGACCCAACTTATGAAACTGGTCTTTTCGTCTAGTAAAGCATTACTTTTTTCATATGATGTTGCGTGTTTCATCTGGTGCGCGGTAGGGAACGGTTCTGTAGAGACGGAATGCACGGCATTTCGGAACGCTGCTCGCTAATGCCACGTGAATATCGTTTTACTCGTAAACGCGCTTAACAGAAGCCTCGTAATAAACATCGTTCACTGTTAACAGTTGCTGTAGTTTACTCTTGCGTTCTCTAGGACGAATCTTTTCACTTTCCAAACTCCCACTTACAGATATCAAATGCGTGTTTACTACTGCCATCTTCAGACTCTTGTATTGAATGGTATGAAACTGGACACAATAACTGTTTTATTGCAATCAGAATTACAGCAAACTTACATCTTTCGTTTATATATTTTACTAGTAATCGCCCAGTGGTGGAAATTCGACCGTAATTCAATTTAGTTTCGTTTGTAAAAGATTAATAATTATTGCATACTTTTTTTTTGAATTTGTTCTATTGCGTTTGCTGCGAGCATAGATATACCGTATACTGTATACATTGACGACGTTGACTGCTAGCGTGTACTAATACGTCACTGAATCTGATATTTTAAAATGATACACTCTACGCGTGACTGTAACCGAAATTTCTGAACTAACCAAAGCAAATAATGAATTGTATTTACTAATGTTTTCAAAAAATAAATAAAAAACATTTACTTTCTTTTTATCGATGGTTTATTTGAATTCAGTCCATCATACAATCATTTAAAATATTCATTTTGACTTAAGGCCGGTAATACTGTTTTACCCTTATGACAACATGAAATAAATGTAGTCCTTTCATCTGAAGTGACTTCTGTTTTTAAGTGTTTTGCATTGTAAAACCTGCTTTGTAAATGCATTAATTCTCAATCAAAAGAATTTAAAAAATGTGGAATGACATTTTTTGCGCATTTAAATGTATCCAACAAAATAATTCCATCATTTTGTTTACACTATCTAAATTGGGCTGTTATCGTTTTGAATTTCACACAAACAGCTATTCCATCTTCTCTGTCTCTCACTCCGACTTGTCAATGTTCTATGTCAAGGCATAACGGAAGCAGGTATGAATATCTGAATAAAAAAAAAAAGAAACGTAATGAAATTAAGGTTAGACAGGGTTTCAAAAATCGAAATTACCTTAACCAAAGTTTAACCTTTTAAATAATAAAATGCACTCACTTTTTTTAACTTCCAATCCCAGTTACTTTTTCTTTTTGCATAAATCATTAGGGGAAAATAAAGTCAATTCATTTTATCCCTCAGGATAATATAGAAAATATTCTTTTACTAAATGTTCCTTTCATAAGTTCAAAGATTAATCACTATGCGACTGTTTTGTTTGACCAAAGACGACAGAGTATCTTAATCCTGGGAATACACGGGAGATAAGTGACTCCGATCAGATTTCACGCACACACACGCGCGCGCACAAATTTATTGTTTTATTTGTAACGCATATGTTAACTATGTTTATTATACTTTTTATACTTTTTTCTTTACTATTTAACCAAAGATCACAGAGTACCTTATAAACATTGGCATAGTCGTTGAACGTAAACAATGAATGTTTAGTTTATTTTATTTAATGAATTTGTAACACATATGAGATATAAAGTTTAGCTTTCTGCACTTCTTAAAGTTTAACTATGCCAAATCTCACACTCCTCTGCGCGCGCAATATTCTTAACAAGGGATCTGTAGTTTTTGCTTCACGTATCAATATATAAAATTTAGCTACAACAATACTGCAATCAATAATAAACAAGGTGGTAAGTATTGTGTGTTTATCTCATTCTGATTTATTTTTTCCACGGATGTCAAGGATTCAGATTTTTTTGTAAACATTACCTTTCTACTGTTTGGAAACTCAATAGACGCAGGACTATAGATGGCTATTTCAAGACCTATTTCCCCATTCCCTTCTATCCAGCCAACTAGGACGAAGTGCCATCGGCCCCCTGTTGCACAAAGATGACCAGTGTGAATCATGAGAGGGGTGGGGGGGGGGGGAAGGACTTGAGTCCTGCCAGAATTGAAACTTGGTTTGATAAATCCGACGAGCTTAACCTAGAGGAGGAAAGTCTGTATTTTCACCTGTCTGCGATATATCTATTGGTTTGTTTGTGTGTTCAGTATGATATATGTATTTTTGCTTGCCAAATGGGGCTGTAATTGGGGCCACCCTAGCATTCGCTTATATCAAGGGTAGCCAACCCAAATGATCTTGCGGGCCACTTTGGATGTGCATCATAACTCCGCGGGTCGCGTATAAAATTATATATCCCCATATTAGATATAAACCCACTATAATTTTTTGGAGTGAAGAATTGAAATATAATGGTTTATTATTATTGTGTTTACTATTATTCTTACATGTAAACATAGATAATATAATAATATTGACACCAAACCCACATTTTAAAGAAATATATAACACTAAAAATGATATATATAAATGAAATAAATTTTAAAAATATGGATGCATAAATAATGTATTTTTTAATACATTGGTTTTCACTACTTTGGCTATTATAAAATAAATGTATTTGTAAAAATGTGATGAATCTCGCGGGTCGGAAAAATATTCAAGGTGGGCCACATGCGACCCGCGGGTTGCCCACCCCTGGCCTGGATGATAGCTGGAAACCGCAATCTGGACTGCCGGTACGCGGGGACCAGGACTCGAAGCTGGTCCCGTTGTATCTACCCAATTCAGTGTGCGGTGCCTGAGCCCCACTGGCGAGTATTTGAAGAGGTATGTTCGTGTTTTTTGAGAACCTCGCAGTTCCTGGAAACAAAACTCATCAGTAGGAAACATGTTACGCGGAAGGGGAGTTATTCTGAGAGCGTGGGGTCCGTCCGCTCCCATTGACAAACGCAGTCAGAGAGCGCCCCGTAGAGACGCTGCTATTTCCATCCGGAACTCCGCCCTCTGGGCACGTCGACACGGGAAAACTGACTGGTCGGCCGTATACGACCGAATATGAACTACTAATCCCGAGACGGGTAGAGGCATTGCTTAGGCGTCCGCTAGATACGACCTACTCCGACGTATACGGCCGAGTGACGGACGAATCCCATTGAAATGGGATCAGTCGGAGGTAATGAGCCGAATGGCGTAAAACTCAATCGCGGAAATCAGAACTGCATTTCCCAGGAATAATTAAACTGTCAATTGAACAGGTATAAAAGCAGAAATATGTATCATTAACGAAACTAGGGAAACTCAATCTGTGGAGTGACATGTACGAAAAGAAGGCAACTATTTTTATGGAGATTAATGTTAAGCTAACATGGTAAATTACATTTGGTTACTTTTTTCTAAGAAAAACAGGCAAAGAGATAAATACGAATGAGGAGTGGAATTAGTACGATGAAACTGCATATGATATACACGCGATCAGGTTTCACATAACACCTACTACTGTACTAGAAATAATTTTTGTATTTTCTGCAATCGCACAGTGACTTTATGATACACATAATTTTTGGCTTTAAATCTGGTCGATTTTGAGGTCATAAGAGGTGGGAGACGACAGGAAAAAAAGAACTAAAAACCTAAAAGGAATTCGACCATTAATTTGTTTTTTTACTGAACCATCCTAGCATTCTCCTGCAGTGATTTGGAGAAACAATGAAATACCGAATTCTTGGTGGCTGTATTCGAATCCGCGTCCTCTAGAAGGCCAGACCGCAGCGTTATCGCTCTCCTAATATGTCTACATTTACATCTACATATATACTCTGCAATTCACAAAATTGTGGGTGGTAGAGTTTGCTCAGCACCAAAGCTAATCTCTTTGTTGTGCATTCCAATCCCTAATGGTACGAGGGAAAAAATAATTCATGTAAGAATCATTGTGGCACCTTATTTCTCTAATCTTGTCTTTCCTGTCATTTCGGCTCAAATAGGTTGGTGGACAAAGTATTTCACTACACTCGTAAGTGAAAGTGGGAGTACACATGTTTACCAATAAGTTTAAACGAATCGTGCGTCGTCTATCTACCAGAGACTCCCAGCCAAGTCTACTAATTAGTTCTGTGACGCTTTCATAAGGACTGTAAGTAGGTAGATGACCTGTTTTGACGGCCATAGTTCACTTTTCCGCCACCAGATGGCCGCACTAAATGATGGCGCTAGTGTCGCCCGTGTGACGTCACTAGTTCACCAACCCGCCACCAGGCGGCAGACCCGTACGGCGGTAACCTGAATCTATCTGTGTATTCTGTGGAGCTTAGTCGGGCGCACACCCCCGCAGGTGACAACGGTTGTTGCTATTCCCAGCGCGCGCCACAGATGACGCGTCGGCGAGCAACGGGTTCCGTTATACGGTATTCCTGGAGTGCGTACTTTCCTAGCACAGCGCTATTTCCGGGTGTACTGTAAATCGGCGTGGGTGACGCGTTGGTTCCCGTTAGGAACTGTACACGTCTTTCAAGAATATTTTCATCTGAACATGCAGCATACGTTATTTCGAGCGTGATTTTCTGCCGTGGAATGTGCGCGTCATGTTATACACTACTAGCTGGTACAAATGATAGATCCCTCAACAATCGTTATTACCAAACCTATAATTTTCTTCCTAGGACCTTCGAGGAGCATTTTTTCAGGTCTTATTGATATTTCGAATCATTATAATTCGTTAATTGTTTAGTTACCATAAAATTAACTTCTAAAACATATTTTTGCCTTCTGCAAACAGTTCTAATAACAAGTCCTGTTCGTTGTACATTATGTAAGGTCATTTATTTGTAGCTGCCATTTTTTTTATACCCACTCCAAGTTGTCTTATTACCTCAACACGCCTTTTGTGATATGTCAGTTTAAACGCTGTTCTCTTTTTATTTCTAGTATTTCATACTCGTAATAAAATACTATACTAATCCATCATACTCAAGGAATATAAAAAAAATTGGGTAGGGGATTCGTTAAATAAAAAACATAATTTCTTGATAAATGTTACAGATTTATTGAAATTTTAAAATACATTTTATTGCAATATAATACATCATTCAATACTTATGATTCCATGTGTGTCATAGGCCTCTCTTTGCATTCACATCCTTCCCCCCCCTTTTTTTTACCTGAGTCTTCAATTAATATCCATTTATTGCCTTACACGTTATGAAATTCCATGCCAAAGCATGTATACTTTTTAAACGTTGCTAATGTTTATGAGATGAAAAATATATTTATGCGGGTGACACATACTCTCTGTCACACATTGCTGTGAATAACATAGACAAGCAACTTACTGGTGTATCTCAAACTCGAATGTCACGAGGGAAGAAAGAATTCGTATAAACATTAAATCGCAGTATCTCGACAGTGCCTCAGTGGTTAAGGCGTCTGCCCGGAGATAGAAAGGTCTTCGATTCGAATCCCTGTCTGGGCGGTGATTTCATAAGCCCTTAACCCACCTTTCACCTCTGGTACAGAACGCTTCTGTGGCTCGGATTCCACGTTAAACTGATAACTACTATATGGTTGTGTACACTTTCAAAAGCAAAGATTCAAAACAGACGAAGGCCTAACGTGACCTAAACGAGCATTCATACTGCATTGAGGGGGGAGGAGCAAACAGTCAGCCAGTCGGTTTGAACAATTTAATATCACAATCGTCTCTGTCTCTGTTGCTATATACATAAAAAAACACACCCGCACTCATTAAGGGATAAGTTTTAGAAGGATTTGGGTAGGTTATAAGGCAAATGGATGTAGGTATGGGCCCTGTAGGTGAAAACACCAGTGGTAATTGCAAATAATATACAGCAAAACAGTGAGAACAATACCTGATGAGGATATGTACACACTTTTTCTACTAGTTTCATTAACCCTGGAACCAGAAAAAAAATCCATCAGTAACAGCTACCAGTACCACACTGTTCACATTAGTATCGCCTCGCCTCTCACACACATCAGCCATCTTTGCCATCTAGTAGCATGTGCACAAGTATGAAACTGTTCATATCAGCATCATCTCATATCACCCACATGACAACAAGCCATCTAGTAACATGTGATCCCCTAGTACCACAAGGCATGAGTAGATTCAAGAACATTTCTTAACACAGGTTGGAATGTCGTACTGTGGATGCTCACTCACAGCTGCATACGTCACAAAACACACAACACATTAGTGGAGGAGATGAACCGCACATCCTACATCCAGACAAACGAGTTAAAGGAAGGTCTGACCATATTTACGCATATATACGCAGAAAGACACACACACACACACACACACACACACACACACACATTAGTGGTGGAAATGAAATACACACACTACACGCAGAAAGACGAGTTAATCACCATATTTACACACTAGCTACCTTCCCTCGCAAACAGCATTTCAATTCCAAAAACTATGGACTCCACATTAACCATCTAACCAGAAAAAACCATCAGTAACAGCCACCCCCAGGTACTAAACTGTTCACATTAGCATCGCCTCTCACTCACCTCAGACAACTTTGCTATCTAGTAGCATGTACACAAGTAAGAAACTGTTCACATCAGCATCACCCACATAGCCACAAGCCATCCAGTAACATGTGCCCCCTAGTACCATAAAGGCATGAGTAGATTCAAGAGCATTTATTAACACAGGATGCAATACCGTACTTTGGATGCTCACTCACAGCCGCATACGTCACAAAACACACATTATTGGTGAAAATGAACTACACACACTACACTCAGACTGGCGAGTGAAAGAAAGGTATCAACATATTTACACTCTAGCTGCCTTCCTTCGCAAACAGCATTTCAAGTCTCCAAAACTGTGGACTCCATATTAACCCTGGAACCAGAAAAAGCCATCAGTAACAGCTACCCCCAGGTACTAAACTGTTCACATTAGCATCGCCTCTCACTCACCTCAGACAACTTTGCTATCTAGTAGCATGTGCACAAGTTCGAAACTGTTCACATCAGCATCATCCCATGTCGCCCACATAACCACAAGCCATCCAGTAACATGTGTCCCTAGTACCACAAAGGCATGAGTAGATTCAAGAGCATTTATTAATACAGGATGCAATACCGTACTTTGGATGCTCACTCACAGCCGCATACGTCACAAAACACACATTAGTGGTGGAAATGAACTACACACACTACATGCGGACAGACGAGAGAAAGAAAGGTACCACCATATTTACACTCTAGCTGTCTTCCCGTGCACACTGCATTTCAAGTCCAGAACTGTGGACCCCCACATTATACTACATACAAGCAATGATCTGACAGTGGGTTTGTAACACAAGTTCTTCCTTCTCTGGTACATCCACTCATCACGATTTTTGCTCCGAAGGACATATAGTGAACAACCTGAGAAATAGTTCGTACCCAAAAACTAACGGCAGCAAACTGTAAACAGAACAGTGAAATGGAAGAGTGCTTGGATTCCTGAAATCACTCCAGACGAATGTAGGGAGACCTTCTTCATGGCCGAATTCCTCACCGTTTCTTGCCATACATCCTTTCTCACCTCTAATGACAATGACATCGACGAGCCCGAAAAAGGCCTGATATGCTGGAAATACTAGAATTTTGGATGGTCGTTGAAATTTGTCTGTATAACGACAGCACTGTGCCAGTAATAATACACGGTAGACTGGGAAGTTAAGATAGCCGCGACAAACACCTAATTTTAAAAATTCATTCACATACAAAGGTATGGAAAAAACACATCACACACGATAAAGTTACCATAATACTCTTAGCTAACTCATAGTTTCATGGTCATCAAACAGACATAACCCACATTTTCATAGAAGATCCCCTACCACATCGACAAGTATCCAAAACGTCACCATAGGTTCTATTACGCCTAAGATAGTGCTCACATACCTGAACTGTCGTAAATTGTTAGGTCAAAGTGGGTGTTTAGATATTTTTTCCACTCACGCCTCATCACCTAAAGTCTAGTGCGAGATTGTGGTCATGGTCAACTTAGGCTCCATACACCACTCAGAATTATTCCACCAATATCCATTCTAACAGCATTATACGCCACCTACAGCCCCTCAACACTCTTCCTATCTTCCAATGACATCCATACTACACCACACAAGCAATGGTCTGACTGTGGGTTTGTACCCAAGTCCTTCGCTTCTCTGGTACATCACCCCTCTCTGTTAAATGATTTTTATGTAGTGAGAATCAAAATTCACATGCCAACACAAACGGCAGTAAACTGTAAAGAGCACATCGAAATGGGAGATTGCCTAAGCCCTGAAACAATGGTTAGAAGCACACGTTGATGGTGAGCATAATTCTATAACCATATATTTTAGACTCAAATCCACATAGGAATGACACACGCACACACTTGTACATGCATACAGCGAGGTCAACAGAACTAACAGCAAGCATCATGAAACGATGAAGTGGGGCAGAATTGTCGTTACAACTGATTAACTGGACAGAACTATCGTTACAAAAATCATCAGACAGACGAGTAAGTCAGGTACCACCATACTTAGCTTACATGCACAAAGAGAGACGCAGATACACATGTCCAAGTCTACAGAGAGTTCAGTACAACTACCGGCCAATCATGGAAACAAAAAAGTGGTGTAGTACTCTCTTGCCTCATGACTGGCTGAAAAACAGAAGTCTCCTTACATATCATCAGCCTGGCGAGATAGAGGTGTGCAAAAGATGGCATGTTTATACCATAAATAGTGTTCATCACGCCCCAGTTGATTACATTTACCATCAACACGTCTCTCCCACACCGCAACCCTTTCTACCATTCAGTAAAAAAGTGACGCAGGTACCATGAGTTGCAATAGACACTTGACTATCAGATCTCACCCACAAATCCATACATCTCAATACACTAGCACAAACAAACATAAGTGGAGGGACAGCAAAATCATTCGTCCAGACAGACGTGTTTATAGAAGGTATCACCATATTTACGCATACAGACACAGAGAGAGACGCACAAACACTCACATTTCCATGCCTTCAGCGAGCTAGACACAACAACCAGCCCCAATCATGGCGACGAAAAAGTGGGGTAGAACCCCATGGCTCATAACTGACCAAAAAATCATCAGTAACATATGTTCCAGGCACCATACTCTTCACATCAACATCATCTCATTTATTTCACACTACAGACCTCACTACCATCCAGTATCATGTGTGCTAGGTACAAAACTGTTCACATCAGCACCAACACGTCTATCCCACACCTAAGCTTTTTCTGCCATTCAGTAACATGTGCCCCCATGTACCACGAGTAGCAGTAGACACTTGGTCATCAGACAGATATCATAACTCCCATATTCATACTAGGTCTCACCCACAAATCCATATGTCACCTCACACAAGCATAAGTGCAGGAACAGCACATCATACATCCAGACAAACGAGATAAAGGAAGGTATCTCCACATTTACGAAAAAAAACACACAGAGATAGAGACGCATACACACGTACATTTCCATGCCTATAGCGATCTCGACTCAACAACTAGCCCAATCATGGCAACGAAAAAGTGGAACAGAACACCCATGACTGGCCAAAAATCATAGAAAGACACACATACATACATACACACTCACATGTCAATGCATTCACACAGTTCCATTCATCACCACACATAACATGGAGGAAAGAGACTGAACATGCTAGATCCAACTAAAGAGTTACAGGATGTGTGAAGTTTGAAATCACAGCCATCTCCCACACCGCAACCCTTTCTGTCATTTAGTAACATGTGACCCAGGTACCATGAGTTACAATGGACACTTGTCTATCAGACGGATATCATAACCTCCATATTCATACTAGGTCTCACCCACAAACCCATACGTCTCCACACAAGCACAAACATATGGGAGGAACAGCAATTCATACGTCCAGATAAATGAGTTTAAGGAAGGTATCACCATACTTACGCACACAGACACATATATCCATGCCTACAGCGAGCTCAACACAACAACCAGCCCAATCATGGAAAGAAAAAGTGGGACAGAACCCCATGGCTCAAGACTGACAAAAAAAATCATCATTAACATGTGTTCCAAGTAACAAACTCCTCACATCAAAATCATATCATTTAACTCACACTACAGACCTCTCTGCCATTCAGTATCGTTGGTAATATGTACAAAGCTGTTCACATGATCAGCACCACCTCTATCCCACGCCACAAGCCTTTTCTGCTATTCAGTAATATTTGCCACGTACCACGAGTATCAGTAGCACATGGTCATCAGACAAATATCATAACTCCCATACTCATACTACCTCACACACAAAACATAACTGACATAGAGTGTGTGCAATGGATGACATGTTTTTGCCATACACCTCAGTACTTATCACATTATCAATTAATTACATCAACACATAGGTAGCCAGTCATTGTGAAATCTCAAAGTCGATATAATCCTATCGGGATAGACACACACCACATAGAAAGACACACACTCACATGTCCATGCATACACACAGATGACTGAACACCCTAGGTCGAGACTGAATAGTTACAGGATGTGCGAAATGTTTCATTTCTTTGCCACAAACCTCGGTGCTCATCATACCCAACTGATTACATCTACATAGGTGGCCACTGATGGAAATATCTCAAGTAGACTCCTACCACCATAATTACACACATAACCACACAGGAACACGCTCACACACATATGTCCATGCATATACCACAATTTCATAAGTACAAGTAACTGCAGGAAAGGGACCCGACACACGACATCCACACTAAGGTGTTACATGATAGGCAGACGTTAGCATGTCTTTACAAATACACCTCAGTGCTCACTACACATACTTGATTTTTAATGTGCCATCAGTATAGCTGGTAGCTGGAACTAAGCTCTTGGCAATGTTTGGCCAAAAGTCATTTGTTAATAGCAGCTCATCAAAGACAAAATTTTGCCCAGGCGGGCGCGGCGAGAGGTGATTGATTTCAATTAATTAAAATCAAATAAAAATAAATAAAAATGAAAAAACGTTGTAGCGATAATTCCACAGTAATGAAGCTTTAAAATAAAGGTACTAGACGTATATTTGCATTTCATGCATTCCCTATTCTTGATGAACGCGTAACGATGGATAGTAGCACCGGTCTGAATAGAGTCGTTCAGACGCTCTCTAGGCCCGCTCGGTTTGTCGCTGCCAGCGCGACCTATGGCGGCCAAATGCCGGAAAAACAGTACAGAGTACTGAGCCTGGACATAAGCTCGAGCCTGGCATGCTCTATTAATCACGGTCTGCTTGGGGACGAAGCAACGATGGTACTCGCTCCGTACAATCGTTACAGCCATGAACTACACCGCAGTTACAGTCGCTAAAGCGAAGGGTGAAATAACTGAAACATTAAAGAGTGGAGAGTCCTCTTATTATTATTTTCTACGTGCTGTTATATCAGTCTATAAGATTGTAAACTTTTGAAAAATTCGGATACTTAAAGACCGGAAACAACTCAATTTTTTAAAAAAAAGTAAAAATCGGCAGATTCCACCACATTTCAACATTTCTGTGGCGATGTTACAGCATTTCATAAAAAAGGAACAATCTTTCTCCTGAATATATAAACGATCTTTTGGTTATTTGCAGTCACGTATGAGAGTGATATCAAGTATGTTATTAAAGTGAGTTGAATGTTTTTCATCAATAGTCCTTACAAGACGTTACATATAGTTGAAGTTTCCATATAAAACATAAGCCACTAAAATGTGGTTACAGGGTATACTTTATGTATTTCAGTAACTTGAGATAACTTAATTATGTTATGGTTTTCGTTACTCTGTGTTTTGATCTCATGGTCTGTAATACTTCTGCTACATATGTTTATCAAACACATAGAAATTACACTTCATGTATACGACGATTCGATTGATAGAACTTACTCGGGCACAATATGTTTGCAATAGTCACTGATATACAGTAGATTCAAGAATCCTCCTGCTCTACAATCTAGTCCAATTTTCTATGATGTATCATACTCGTTACACGATTCGGGCGAGGAAGACACTATGCACTCTTCCTACTTTGCCGAGCCTTCGTGTATCCGTCGAGCCTTCATATAACCGTCGAACCTTCGTATATCCATCGAGCCTTCGTATATCCGCCGAGCGTTCGTATATCCGTCGAGCCTTCGTTTGTCCACCAAGCCTGGGGAAGTTCTAGCTGTCACAGCTCGCCCGGATTTTTTTTAAGTGAAACTTTTATTCCATCGCCTCAAATTTTTTCGTCCATCTATCGCATGTCGCATTACAGCCGGCCAGGCACATGCGCGCAGGTATCACGTGACCTAGAGCAGAGGCTGAGGCCTCATGTCGGTTAACACTCGAGATCTGTCTGGCGTCGACTACAGTTGAACTGAAGCAAGGTAATCGGCAACTGACGGGTGCTTTCTAATCTTCTCTTCCGAAAACAGGAAGTGTTATTTTTTCGTCCAACTATCGCATGTCGCATTACAGCCGGCCGCGGAGTGGGGATAAAGTGATAGGCGCTCGGCAGAGCAGCCAAGGCCAATATGGCGGCGCCCATAGCTCGCATCAGTTGACAGTTAAGCATTTACATTCTCACTTATTCGTACAAGTGCTCCGCGGTATTTGTGTGTTTTGATCAGTGTAATGATGTAAATGTTCTTATTCACTTGATCGTGATGGATAACTATACAGTCGCATCAAGAATTTTCACTATAGATGAAGCCAAACAAATGTATCGGTCAGGGATTAGATAATTTTTCAAGATAATAAAGTTGAGAATTACAACAATTCAATTCTTTCGAGTTTTGATATAAAATACGATTCAATCGCTGAGGACATAATCATGAATTGTGATGATCCTGTACTTGCTCGAAAATATTTAGATGCGTTCGCAAAAAAACAAAAACAAAAACCACCGGTTGATGCCGGTGGGCTGCCACATAAAATAATTTTTGTTAATAATTTACCGTATGTCACAATAAAAAACATTGACGTTTCGGACGGAATCGTTAACGGTAATGTAGGAAAGTTGATGCATCTTGAATTTGACGATATTAATTTAAATAGAGTATTGTTACTATTTCCGGACAAACGTGTAGCGAAAAAAATCCGACAAAAATTTGCTCATCGCATCGAGGAATTGAACATTGATAGATACTCCGTGCCAATTAAGTTAGTAACAACTTCGTCACCGATCAGCATTCATAACAGAAATACACTAATAAAACGAACACATTTTCCATTATCAGCTTTCAACGCATCAACGATTCATAAAGCGCAACGAGGAACATACGATGAAGTCGTTTACCATTATGAAAAAGGCCATGCTCAAGACTTAGTTTACGTAGCTCTTAGTCGCGTCACTAGTTTAAAAGGCCTTTACATCGTATCGGAAGATGGCAAAATATTTTATCATACTGGTCATCGAGTTACTAAACAAATTCAGGATTTAAGAATAGAATTGGAGCGACTTTCGTTGAATCCACAGATTACTATTGCCGATGCAATCTCGAATTTTATTATGAGCCAACGGGGCTTCTCGATGATAACATTCAATGTAGATCATTCAGAAGATGTTTGTATATTACTGACAAAATCAATCAACACCCTTGTTTTGTCCGAAACTAATTTAAGCAATACTGAGCAAATAAATATTCCCAAAGACCATTGTGTGAGTCGACAGAAACATATTAATTCTCGATGTGGTGGAGTAGCTATATTACAAAACAATGACAATTCATTGACAGTTCAATCGGAAATGCGCAAGTATACATAAATAACACGAGTATTAGTCAAGCAACTACATCCGAATCTGCTGTGGGAGATTTTTGTGCAGATATTTGTCAACTTGATGACAACAGAAAACTTGTAATCGTGTCAATTTATATAAAAGTAAATCAAAAAATAAATGGTATCATATATTTTCTAGGTTTTCATCTTACTCCATTTGCTACGTCTTCGGCACAAATTTTCCGTGCACGAGAAATATATTCGCGAATGCCTATTATTTTATCTGTTGATTTCAATACAGATTTTAAGAAAGAGGTATCTGCTCCACTTACTGAATACTTGAGAGAAGTATTCAATCTTGAAATGAAAAATGATAGAAATATACCAACCACGAGATATGGTACTACAATCGATGCGGTTTTTTCTAGATACATTGAAAAAAATTGAATGTGAGACATTATTTACTTATTTTAGTTACCATAAAATGTTAATTACATTTATAAACTATGAGACTCGAGGCGAAGATGAAGTTTGTTAGAACGATTGACGTTCAAAATTATTCAATGATTTAAATAAATATATTGTTTAAGTTTTTAATATGCGTCTATCATATAAATGATTGTATTTATTATGTATTCCGTACTCTAATACGTAGATTGAAATTAAAATTTATAGTAGGATATCTTGGTTACTATTGATTTCCTATTATCTAGGCTTGCCAGACGTCCCGGTTTGACCGGGACAGTCCCGGTTTTTAGACAAAGTCCCGGTGTCCCGGCCGGTTTACCTTCCGTCCCGGTAAAAATTAAATTTGGTTATAAACTATAATTTATAGATATAGATGACCAAAAATGTCTTAAAACAATTAACTGTGAAGTATAACTTAGGATAATTACTTTGTAATTTATTTAACTGTACTGTGTGAAAAGTGAAAACTATAAAAAGAATGAGAGGCTGCTAATAAATAAATATAAAAATATTGTCATCACAACGCCTTGTCTCTCCAATCATGACCATGCGCATGCGCTCTCCGGGCGAGTCCAGTATAGTATTAAGGGCCCCATACACACAGCAACTTGTTGGCCAACTTGGTTGTGTTGTAGGTGAAGTTGGAGTGTGTATGGGTAGTTTGCCAGACCAAATCACAAGTTGGCCAACCAAGTTGGCGGTTTTCAAACTCTTTTGATATTTGTGGGGGGTCCTATTGTTGTGCCAACGTGTTATAGTGTGTATGGGCAAGTTGTCCAAACTGAATGCCAACATCAGTCCGCACCGGTTTCTCATCGAGGTAGTGCTAGTGATCTATGATAACAGTAGTATCCTGATGAATACTATTCAGAACAACGATGCATGGAACACCGTCATCGGAATGTTTCGCAGTCTATCACAGTTTTGGAAAGTGAAATCTGATTTATCTAATATATAAAAAGAATGTTGTTTGTTTGTTCGTCCTACACCATTCATCCAATTTCAATGAAACTCCACTAAATTATTGTGTGCAGGGCTGTAAAGGTTTCTGGGGAAAAAAAAAAAACCCGAGAACACCTAACTCCCCCCCCCCCCCCGCCCTCTTCTTTTACACAGCCTTAAATTTTTCAAATATTCTTTGTACAAACCCACAATGTTTGTCCGATTTCTATGGGGTTTTTCGTATGTATAATATAAAACAAAGAGAAAAATACTGCCTACATACGATTTAAAATTCAATCCCTCTTCCCCTTTCCCCCCCCCCCTTAATTTTTGCCAATGTTCTTTATAGACAAACAGTTTTATTAGATTTTGATGGAACTTTGCATTAGTATACACTAGAACAAATAGAAAAATACTGTTTACTTTTGATTTACAAGAACCGAATCTCTTCTCCCTTCCACCCATGTCCTTAATTTAATTAACATTGTTGACACAAACTTATAGTTTTTATCTGATTCCTATACTATTCATCCGATTAAGGTTTGGCGAGTTGTTCTGTGCCTGCCTGGTAAGGTTTCTGACCAAATAATATAAAAAAACACCCCCTCTTCCCCTACACATCCCTCAATTTTTTCAAATGATATTTGCATAACCCACAGATTTTGTCCGATTTCGATGGAATTTTGCACATGTGTACTTTAAAACAAATGAAAATATATTGTCTATATTTGTTTTGCACAACCCACCCTCTCCACCTTTACCACAACCCCTTTAATTTTTGTCAACGTTTTTCATACAAACCCACAATTTTTATCCGGTTTTGACAGTACTTATCACGTGTTAATTCAAAAAGAAAGAAAGAGACAATGCAACGCATGCCGGGTAAAGCCAGTATAAAAATATAAATTCAAGAATCAAGGGCTGGGAAGAATTGCTAATTGATTTCAAAGAAGTGGGAATTTTTGTAATCTTCAGGTGCAGCTATAACAGTAAATTTTTTATGTGAAAATTTGGGGTGTTTTTGGAGCCACTTTTTCGCCCAAATTTTTTTTTTTCTTTTCCCTCTCATTTTCCCGCTGGCAGTAACGATAATTGTGCATAAAGTTATTTCTTCTAGTTCCAACATTACTGGTATAAGTAACACCTTGTTCTCTGTATGCTGGTTCTCTCTATACTGCTGTCGGCCAACAATGTTGTCCAACTTGTTTTTGTGTTGGCCAACCAAGTTGGGAGACATGGTTGGACAACAAGTTGCTGTGTGTATGGGGCCCTTTACACTCCTCGTGTGCAGTAACAATGTTACCGGGGCGCACATTGAGCTGCGTGGTGCAGTAGGGGCAACGCAGAGCAGGGCAGGGCAGCACATACTGGCAGTTACTCGCGCATATTAGAGCGCAGTTTCGTGCGGCAGTTTACAAAGCATTGTGTTGTGCGAAAAACCGACAATAAAGAGTAACCAAAAACATGTCGATGCAAAAACTCGATTTTTGATTTCTGAATCAGATTGGGATGCCGAGCTTGGAAAATTGTTATTACTTTAACAGAAGCTGAGTTAGATAAAACTATGCAAAAGTGAGTATATGAAAAGAAGAAACTCTCATCTGGCTTTTGCAATGACAAGAGAATTCTCAAAAGATAATTTCCGGATGACTCGAGCGGAGATTCACGGCATATGTAACCTGTTATTTTCTCGACAAAGCTCAAATATCTATTAGAACTGAAGAAAATCTCACTGTATTTTCGTGGTTATTTATTTAATTATTTAGAGTTTGACGGTACATGACATTTATAAGAATGTTTCTCTCTTTTATTTCATACTATATTTTAAGAAAACTACATACCAGAACATAAACACTTGAAACTAAAAAAGCAGTGTCAACAAATTATGTGTATCTCGGGGACACTATTGAATGATGTAGTACAAATACTAAGAAAACAAATAATGTGATAATAGCCTATATATATCAATCTTTTCCGAAGTTTTATTAAAAATGAATTCAAAAAAAGAAAAGTGAAAATTAAGTGGACAGTTGTATGATAAATAAATGCTGAATTTACTCGCCTCTTGTTGGGCTCATTGTCCAAATCTCTTGTTTAAATTTAATTTGTATGTATTTTTTATGACTGATATTGTGAATCGCAGGTTGGTTACGCACCAGATTAATCAATTTTTCTTATTCCATAGTTGAAAATGATTATAAGTAAAGCAAGATTATAAATAACGCAAGAAGTGTTTCGGCAAAAACCGGCACGAGTGAGCTGCGTGGCACAGTTTCTGTGTCGTGATCACAACGTGGCGCAGGCCACGTGCGGCGCAGTACTGCGCTGCCCTGATCTGCGTCTCAATACGCGCTGTTCCGCCCCAAAACATAGAGACACAGAAATTGTGCTGCGCTGCTTACCAGACGTCCCGGTTTGACCGGGACAGTCCCGGTTTTTAGACAAAGTCCCGGTGTCCCGGCCGGTTTACCTTCCGTCCCGGTAAAAATTAAATTTGGTTATAAACTATAATTTATAGATATAGATGACCAAAAATGTCTTAAAACAATTAACTGTGAAGTATAACTTAGGATAATTACTTTGTAATTTATTTAACTGTACTGTATGAAAAGTGAAAACTATAAAAGAATGAGGGTCTGCTAATAAATAAATATAAAAATATTGTCATCACATCGCCTTGTCTCTCCAATCATGACCATGCGCATGCGCTCTCCGGGCGAGTCCAGTATAGTATTACACTCCTCGTGTGTAGTAACAATGTTACTGTAAGGCCGGGCGCACATTGACGCGCAGTCGGCGCAGCGCAGCACAGTTTCCTGTCTCTATGTTTTGGGGCGGAACAGCGCGTATTGAGACGCAGAGCAGGGCAGCGCAGTACTGCGCCGCACGTGGCCTGCGCCACGTTGTGATCACGACACAGAAACTGTGCCACGCAGCTCACTCGTGCCGGTTTTTACCGAAACACTTCTTGCGTTATTTATAATCTTGCTTTACTTATAATCATTTTCAACTATGGAATAAGAAAAATTGATTAATCTGATGCGTAACCAACCTGCGATTCACAATATCAGTCATAAAAAATACATACAAATTAAATTTAAACAAGAGATTTGGACAATGATCCCAACAAGTGGCGAGTAAATTCAGCATTTATTTATCATACAACTGTCCACTTACA
>JARYHS010013630.1:218729052-218867017 GCA_031002005.1 Vandiemenella viatica
CTCGACGTTAATTGGGCCCAGATCTATAATATGGCGATGGAATGAATTTCTTCTCGAACTATCATCACAGATAACCTTTTAATTGGCACGTGTTACCAGTTTTTATCAGCTCTTCATCTTAATCTAATTGATTAAGAAAGCATTTATTACTTTCGCAGCATATTGTAGCGCAGAGAAAAGATTAAACTTCTTAAGAATTTACACTTTCTATTTGATTAGATGTTAACGTTTTACCACGTCTGACATTAGTTCTGAACGGTTTCTTTCGTTGTTGATAGATTTGTGTTAACGAAGTAACTGGAAATGTGCTTAGGACTCATTTCCTTTTACAGTTCTGGTGCATGAATATCATTACATTTTAAGATATTTGGTATAACCCCTTCATCTACCAACTTTATGGACCAAAAAGGTGAAAACGTACAGATATACATGAAATCAGCAGAAAGTATGGAGAACTGTACATGAGTATTAACTCTTTAAGCTGAGTAAATTTTTTAATACACTGATTAATCAAATTTCAGTTTAGCACGTCAGATACAAATTTATGTTTAATTTCTTACAGATGAGGATTCAGCTTTATTCAGTTTTGGTTTCTGAAACTTTTCTCAAATTCAAACTTTATTATCGTAATTTTTACTGCTTTCGAATTAGCATTATCGGTCAGATTAATACTTGTATACCACCAAATTTCATTTTTGTTAATGAGAGTCATTTCATTTATGTTTGAAGTAATAAAAAAAATGTGAAGTTAAATGCATGAACAAAGCATAAAATGGTGTAAATAAGTCTTAATTACATTACTATAGTTTCCGGTAAGGGAGCATTCATAAACTACGTGGCTCGGTCTACGGGGCAGGGGGAGGGGAGGGGTTCGGTAGAATGCTACGCTGGGCTGCGTGGGTAAGGTGGGGGGGGGGGGGGTTGTCCAAGAAAAGCCATGCAGCTGTTAAATCATATTATTTGTTACAGTTAAAATAAGGTTCAGAACCAACACCTGAATGCGGATATTTATTTCCGACATTTAGTTACCTGCTTATGTAACTTTCATTTCCTGTGTACTGACAGTGCCGCGCTTGCAAGTGTCTGGGAATCTTGGCGTAGGGTTCAAATTCGCTTACAGATGTCACCCGCGATTTTCCATTGTAGTGACCGTTCGTATTGTTTTGATGGTTCGAAATAAAGCATGTAGCCGTACCACTAGTTGATAATATAATTCTAATTTTGTTACATGAATCTTTAATTATAATGATCGCTGAAGTGTTAAGCTGAAAGTGTGGTGTGAAGTGGCGTAGTACAATAAACTATACGAGGCTTATCGAAAATGTTTTTGCAACGACTTATTAGTATCAAATGAGTCGTAGAAATCTTTTAAGCAGATCAAAGAATTATTCCCTGGTAAGGTAGAGAAAAAGGTGATAGAGTTGCAAGAAAAAAAAAAAAAAATGCAGCTCTTCTTCGTTTTTACGCGCGGATAGCGTTTTGTTTTATTTTATCAATAAATGAACAATAATGACTGATATAAGAAGAATTTTTTTAGTAACAACTCAAAAGAAACGGATCATTAATCATTTGCAGGAGCGCCTAGTGTCAACATTTCATTCAGAATATTTGTAATTGTAGAAAAGTACATAACGCAAATATCGGTTGTGTTCATCAAGTACAAAACGTTATTCACAACGATATTCTATTAAGAGAAAGCAGAACAAAATGTGTTATAGAATTAAGAGTGAAAAAAGTTACATGCCACACGGGGGTGTTGAGACAAATGTTACGCCAGGCTTCGTGCGGGGTATGTGCGTAGATAGAATCAAAAACTTTGACTAACAAGGAGGGCTTTTAAAACACAAAGAAACAGTTGCAAGTCAAGCCCATACAACGACATGAATATTCCCCGCGTTCACTCTTGTGGCACTACAATTACAAGAATGATTACGTATGGAACCGTTCACTCCCGTCTTCTTTAAACAGTCTAGACCATGCTTTGATCTCAGCTGCAACAGAAGACTATTGTATTTCATGTTCGAGCTTAACATTGAAATATTAGCCGTACTGTACCTGGCAGATTAATGAAGTCTGCACTTGGCTGACTGTTCCTCGAATGAATCAAACACAGGTGCTTCCCACATCCCTCACTTCACCTTCACCTTCACCTTTCTCGCTTTGAATATCTCCTTTCAGTAATCGTAACAATTTTCAAAGTTTGATGTTTGTCTGTCCGCACTGCAAATGGACGTGTCGGATTCTACGATACAATAATTTAGGGACTTATGTTATAGTTTGTACACATACAAATAAAGCAAACTGTTCGTACATACCCTAGGCGACATCTCTTCAAATACTGCTTGCGGAGAATCTACGTGGACAATTCTAAAGTGTGTCTGCGAGTCATCAACAAACATAAGCTTCTCGAATTAGTGGCATTTTCGAGAGGTGGAAACAAATGTGATTGAAGCAATCTAAATTTGGAAGGGTGGGATGAGATCCAAGAAAGAGGAAAACGCAGGACTGCTACAACACGTTTTCCTACGCTTCCAATATTTCTTTGGTATTTAATCTGTTAATTAGAAGCACAAATCCCAAGTCGCTGGCACAATGGAAAATAAATTTTGCGGTAAATCGGTTCTTCCCTCGATTTTCATTTCTTTTACGTTGAAATTGTCTTCCGTTTGCAAGTCCAATTTAGCATGCCAGAGTGTCAGTAGCCATAATCTATCTGCTGACAGATCCGCCTGTTTACTAGTAACTGCAAATGCGTGTGGTCAGCGACCTGATTTGTGGCGGACCGACCGTCTCTGTGCTTAAATAGCAACGAAAATTATGAAAATTTAATATTTTAATTTTAGATCAAAATTTCTTGTATTGATATCTTTAAAGCATTTCATCTTGGCAGGGAACTGAACAGATTCGCTCTGAACAAAGAATTAGTTATAAAAGCAAACCTTTATTTTAACATATAAAACATACCTTTGATTATAAACAGAATTGACAATTATTTTCTTTTACATGATGATCAAATATAAAACAACACTGTATACCATGGGCGCCACCCTACATGAGACTACTATATGCTTATGCTTACACGCTGTTAATACTCAATACAAATTGTCCGACTAGCTCAAATAAAAAACAATTTAAATAGGCATGAGAAGTTCTTATCTGGTGAATTGCTTCACCCAGGAGCGTTTACTGGAGTATTGATCCATAAACATTTTCAGTGGTAAGAATATAATCACCTTATCACTTTCTCACTTGGTGCTGTATGAGCTTGTGCACGGCTGCACCACGCAACCTTAGACTTTGTTAAACCGTAGGTTCAACCACTTCACTACTTCCGGCTGAAAACTCACTTAGACTCGTAACTTTACACCTCATAACACAGCATCGGATCTGCAACCACTGGGAGGTAGCACAGAGGTCTTGCTTGGGCAGGCACTTGTGCCCCGTGTCGTCCTTCTCCGGCAACCGACGCACCCTTTGTCTCTTTTGGCGGGCGAAATTCCATCGGCCAATTAGGTGTATAAGCCGCTGGTCAACCACCGTCGTTCGACCGCCATGCAAAGAAAGAACACACCTCAATATTCTGTCAATAGGTGGCATACCCTGTCTCATCCAGCCACTCTTGCCATTCACAACAAAAACTATGGAGTGACCCTGATCACTACAGATTATAGAGTTTTGTCTTTGGGCCTACAGTCTAACGTGAAATTCGAACCACAGACACCTTTTTTTATCTTTTTGGCACTGAACAACAGACTTCTTTGCAGGATTTAGATTCTTGTGGTTAGTCCAAGTGTAATCGACAGTTAAACATCTACGCAAAATCTTATTCTTCTTCGAACGATTCACACGCTGTTCAACGATTTCGATACAAACTGATAAGTTTTCAGCTATCGCAGCAGTGACCTCGCGCAAACTACTTAGCAGTTCTTGTCCAGCCTAAAGTTCGCTTGAAAATAACTCAGCCTTCGTTTAATTCGGTCAATTTTTAACCTTCAAGTGTTCGTGTAGTTGTTGTACATCTTTGAAGATCTTCTTGTGGATCGTTTTAATCGTAGAGCATATTTTAAATAATTGAAAATGAATGAGAAAACCTTTAAGCATTTTGATTTGCAGCAAACATTTTTTTTCCAAAGTATTATATCTTTGGAGTACACTCAACTGTGTCAATATAAAAGAAAACAACGAGCGTTGTGGAGTAACGGTTAGCGTTCTGGCCTCGCATTCGGGAGGACGGCGGTTCGAATCCCCGTCCGGGCATCCAGATTTCGGTTTCCCATATCACTTCAGGCAAATGCCGGGATGCTTCCTTCAAAAGGCCATGTCCGAATTCCTTCCCATTCCTTACCCCCCATCCTTCCCGTCTATAAAAACCTTGCTGTTAAGAAACGTTAAGCAGTTAAAAAAAAAAAACGGACATTTTCACCAGAAATGTATTATAGAAAATAGAAATTTCTAGATAGAACTACTTGCATCTTTACATCCATGTTCATGACAGATGAACGAAACCTAAATAAAGTTATTTGCTGATACTATCGCCATTTGTCGTCAAAGTCGATTACTTTCTTAAATCTACCACGTGCAGCGAAAATTTAGTTCCAGACACAATTACAGACTGGAGTTTTGACGTTACTCCTTCCTTAAAACGCCTTTTCCTAATCTTCTTGACCCTGTAGTGATAATCCCGTAACGATTAGGACAGAACAACTAACTCTATATCATTCAAGTGATTTATTTTGAATCGTGCTTTATAGTTCCGTATAACACACTACTGTACCTTGACCGATACACGTAACGATGGACGATATTATTTAATTGGCCACTTTGATAACGCTCCTGCTTGCTTTATTTAGCGTTTACTAGTACCTGATCGGAACGTTAGTCTTTCAGTATTCTTCATGAATGAAAGTACGGGAAATAGAAGGTAGAGGTCGATAATATATATTCCGATATATTACTATTATTTACGAATGGACCCTACTGGATCACGCAAAGCTTTGAGACTCATCACGACTTATAACTAAGAATTTGCCCAGTGTAAGAACGGAGACTTTCCCGGCGTACGCTTGAAATGAAGTCTTCACGGGTGTACCGCCGGATAGTGTATAGAAAACACGGTATTTCGACGACTAGCTCCGTCGTCTTCATCAGGTCTCGACACCTGATGCAGACGACGGAGCTAGTCGTCGAAATATCGTGTTTTCTAAACACTATCCTGCGGTACACCCGTGATGACTTCATTTCAATTTGTCCAATGTTTGCACTGGGTAATTAGAACCAGCGAATGTAACTTCTTGGGGCAATGAGGGAGCTTAAGTGTTGCCATCTGCCTGTGATTCGTTTAATTTATATTCTCTATGATACATGTATTTTTGCTTGTGAAATGTGTAGTTTATGAGGCGGATATTGGGCACCCTTCCGGCATTCGCCTAGGTAACTGCGAAAACCACGTAAAAACAGCAATCAGCACGGCCTCGACTCGAGTTACAGGACTTTAACCTGGTCCCGTCGTGCCCTCTCGATGCAGTATTTATATACTAGAAAAGTCGTGTCTACACACGAAATTTATTTTTAAAAAAGAAAATTGCAACATACACTACTGATGAAGGATTTTAATTTTTTACTTCTGGCTTTACGCCTCGTCTACGTGCAAGTCATTAGAGGCGGGTTGGGACTGGAAACAAGGAATTCGGTCATGCCATTTTTGAATGAAGCATCCCGGCATTCAACTGGAGTGATTTGGGAAAACCATGGAAAACCCAAATCTGGATTCCCGGACGGGGAATCCAACTGGCGTCCACCCGAATGCGAGGCCAGAACGTAACCGCTCACCCACCACGCTCGGTCTCATGACGGAGATGCCAAACTGCGAAATTTGTGATTTTTGTTTGTTTGTTAGTCTGACCGTGATTGATGCAAAAACTATTGGACGGATTTTAACGTAACTGCACACACTGATATCTTACGTCATTTAACATACATATTTGGAAGCGATCCCCACTGCAGAGAAAAGAGACTCATCCTTCTCGTATGATGTTCTTAACATAGTCGTAGCGCTCATCATTTCTACCGAGCATGGTGGGTGAACGGTTAACGTTCTGGAAAACTGGCAAACTTTTGGTATTTAAATATAACATTTAAGCAACACCCCACTGTGTTGTCCATCCTTCAGGATGACTGTTTGTTATGAACCTCTTTTCTGTAATGAGTTTGAAAGATAGATTAAATATTTTGTCGAGTCGCTATAAAACAGCTTGATGAGAATGTCAAAAATAATAGCAATAATCCTTCAGCCTGTCAAGAAGTATCGGCGGGTTGAAATATGACTCATACATTAGTTCATTTAAGTCTGGTGAGTTTTCTATATAATAAGGTGTCAGATAGCCAGACATTTTCATATACCGAATGAACATTACAGGCTCTTTTTCGGAGCCTTGGCTGAATGGTTAGGGTTCGTAAAAGTTTTTTGGTGTGAAGCGCCTTGCTTGCGTTACAAATTTAACTGTAAATCCTATGCTGATAAATGGAAATGGCCTAATGTGAGGCAGCTTGAAACTTCGTAACGATTTATGAAGCCCTTCTAAAACTAAAAAAACAAATCAAGTAAAAGACTCAGGTTTTTTCTCATCATGTTAGAACTTTAGGTTTCAGCAAAACACGGCTCTGAACACGTACAGTAATTGTATATCTATTCATGATATATATATATATATAATTATTTCTCAACATTTTTAAAACCTAGGACCAGTTTAAAGTCAAAAATAATCCTGCTGACGATTGATTTATATGGGCCTAATTTTTTTTTCGTATGTGTATACTAGTAGTCAACCCTCTACGATAAGGCCCTCACAAAACAGCTATTAAATTAATCCTTAAAGGAATGCCACCTGGAAACGTATTATGTTCTAGTAGTAATGCAGTCGTATCCTGAATGTCCCAGATTTTTTCATACTCTTTGAACTATTCATAGGTTTTACAAAGTTCTGTTTATAGGTTTATAGCTTACACTCTCTTATTGCCTTGCAAAGTACGACTACGTTATCCACTTTATGTGAGCAATGTTTACTCATTTATTTTTGTTATGCTTTTAATTTTTAATGTTGTGTCTGCGGATCACCTGTTCCGTCTTCGCGGACCACACGCAGAGAAACACTGATATGTGTGATTCCCAAAATCTCTCGTAACAAACAATGGTCACAGGCGGACATTAAATGAAGTTTCACGGTGGCCCTTGTGTTACACATCGAGGAACCGATAACTTAGGAAAGGAACGGGAATAAATTTTTATGTACGATTTTTGCAGAAGTCGTTATTACAGCATAATATGACCTACTACGAAAGAGTGTAGAGGAACATGTAATGGCAACTATTACGTGACTTTTGTAGGCCACAGAAACCGAGATGGATTTCTCTTTTGGGCGACGCGTGAGCTGTTTGTAGAGCTGCCAGCGCGCCTTGTCCACCAGCCTCGTCACGTATTCAGTCCCAGACCTCGGCTGGTGTTCCCTTTTGTCACGCCAGCCGACATGTTTTCACAGTTCATTATGTTCAAACGCGAGGAAAACCACGGAGCGACAGGCTGTGATGGAGTGAAGCTCTCTACGCCGTGTTAGTCCCCAGCTCTCGGAACCGCCGGGGCGTGGGGTCTGAATAAAAACCAATATTCTCTCCTCTCCGACTGTGCACCGGGGCCGCTCTAATCTTATCTCCCAGGGCCACCACCGTATGTGCCTCAGTTATAAATGACGTTTATTGCATCAGCCTTATCTCTAATGCTATAAAAGAATGATGTGACCTTTACGTACCAGGCGCCTCCTGAACGCATCAAAATTCGCATCGATTTTTCGGCTAAAATATATTTAAAAATAAGGAAAGGAGAGAAATTGCCTTTATGTTTCAAATATCGTTATGAATGCTGCGCAAGAGCAAAGAGTAGACAGTCAGGAAGTAAACTGCATGAACAGTAACCAGGCACTGTAACTATGATAAGTCTCAGTGAAGACGGACGCTAGATTTTGTCTCTGGAACACAAGCCCTAATTGCCCGAGAACAGGCTGCATGATTTCTACGGCATCTGTTTTTGATCGGAATGCTATTTTTATGTATAATTATTATCAGCATAATACGGCTCCGCCGGTTTGCCTACCAGAATATGGCCGCAAGTATATTTAATTAAAATTTCAAAAAATATTTTCTCTAGAAAAATTTCTTTCGATTGTTTTTTAAATAAATTATAATTTATTTCAAAGACAGACATGTAAAGAACTTAAAAATCTTGGGTTGCCTATGTAAAAGTGTTCGCAAGTAGGGGTTGCCAACTGTTAAAAGCCAGAGAGACTTAGGTCACCGCACTGTCCATCAGTCTGTTTGGTGCGTTAACTTTAACAGGTGACAGACCCTACTTGCCGGCCACTTTTACATAGCCAACCCAAACTTTTTAAGTTTGTTACATGCGTCTCTTTGAAATGAATTATGATTTAATTTCTTTAAAAAAACAAGTGAACTAAATTTTTAAAAAAGTAACTTTTGAGATTTTAAGTAAATGTACTTGCGGCCATATTTAGATATGCAACCCGGCAAAATCGTATTCTGCTATTAATAATTATACATAAAAATAGCATTACTATAAAATAACTGATGGACGTAGAAATCATGCAGCCGGATCTCTGACTATAAACAATTCTTGGCTTAGTGAGCCTATTCCGATTTTAGCACACACGATGGTTCCACCACTATGTTATCATGGCCTCTATAGTCGAAACAATGGTGAAACAAACATTACGATTCACCATGTTTAGAGCGTAGGGAAAGATTCGTTCTTTAATGTCGTAGAAATCTGAGAATTCCAACCGAGATATTACTCTTATAAGAGGAGTTACGGGAGGCTTTCTTCTTCTTCTCTTCGATATCGGCCATCTAAGGACCACGAAAAGTAATCCCGTGCATTCATTTCGATGCTTCTTTTCTTGACTTACAATAGTTCTTCATCCTCTCACTTTGCTGTTTCCTCCTTTCTTCTGTCTATATGTTACTACATTTCCTCTTCTCCTTCTTCTCGAAAACCTTGAAATTTTGGATCAATCTCCTGAAAGTTGCTCTATCTTGTATTAAATCTTCTGTTATTCCGATCTAAATCATATCTTTCTTTACTCCTTGGATCCACTGGTTGCCCTTCTTACTCTTGTAAACATGATTGAAAATTATTTTTGTAAGTCTATTGAGGTCTTCTATTAAAGAGTAAATAAAGAGAGCACGTACAGCAGTCTAACAAACCAAAGTGTCTTCTGCTATGAATTCATACAACGAGTTAAAATACTGTTACCAATAGCAGGTAAATCTTCTAAAGTAATACGTGAAATCGATCTGGATCATTAAATAACATTACCAAAGTGAGTATATAAATACGTGACATAAAATTTGAAAAAAGTGTCGTTAAAACTGTCTTACGCCTAAAAGAGCTTTAAAAAACTGGTTTGTTTTGTTGTAAATATAAAGTAAACTTTGACTTGATACTGAGTTTCATTTCTCACAAATGCAGTCAATAAATAAAATATTTTTAAGTTTTCGGTATTAATGCCTCAAGTCCTAAAAGAAGTTTTTTTTTTCGGAAATAACTTCAAAGTATGGAAGTTGTAGATAACTTTGTAAGTTACTCTACAACAGGTTATAGAACAGTTCTAAGATAAAGCAAGTAGTGTTACTCGGGGATTTTGATCTTTGGTTCTTTTAAAATAGAAATGAGAGTTAGGTTACAGAAATATATAGATCCTGCTTAAATTATTTTAAGCTATAAATTTACACATAAATTTTTATAGCAATAGCTGCAGTACTCTACACTGTGCGACGCGTGGTTGTTGGTGAGGAAATGAATGTGGTCCAGAGTTTAATTCCCGGTAGAGCTAAGGATTTTTCGTCAAAAGCCAAAGTTCTCTCGATGCTCTTGACTCAGTATCCAGTAGTACTGAAGAGAAAACTCTTTGGCTATTAAAGGTCACGCGTAGCGTCACGCGTAAGGCGCCTATCATGTCACTCCTCCATAGTGCCACAGGTCAAGAATGGAATACGCAGCTCTCCCTGGACTTGATCACAACTAAGCTCTTCCATCTGCGATGAGTTATATCTTCATCATTATTAGTCCACATGCTGATCACAGCAAGCAAGCTGTATAAATTGCATTTCTGACCATCATGACTATTCTTTTGTATCCATTTCTGAAATGGAAGGAATTTTATTGAATGTAATTACTACCAAGAAATGTATACTGATGTAATTTCAGAATCGAAATTATTCACTCTTGTGTGCTCCGTATTGTGAATTACAACTAGATACGTGACGTTTCATTCAAACAATTTTCTTTGTGAGCAAAAATTAATATTACGAAAGTGGTCTCCAGCAGCTCTTAATACAAAACAAGCTATAATAGCTATCAGTAACGACATTGTTTATGAGTTTCTAAAAAGTGGATACAGTTTAAAATAAAAATAATTGCGACACATAAGAATCAACCACACTAAATTGAAAGCAATTATATGTCGGGTCTACTTGCATTAAAACTCGTATTTTTACGAACTTCGTAATTAACCATTTCTACAAGGTATATTTCCAGATGGAATGTAAAATATTTCTGTAAAACAATTATTTAAAATGTAAAAATATTCGGAAATAATTATTGAGCTATTAATTGCTGAACGGTCATTATAAACATTTTTAAAAAATTCCTTATCGTAGAATGTTTAAAGATATACGAATAGAATTTGCCTGTTTCCGTGGTATGCCTACTCTTCACAGTAGATAACGGGTTTGATTCGTAAACGAACAATAGACTATAAAATATTTCCTAGCAATTTCCAAACTAGGTACAAAGCATATACCTGTTAAGAGTCGAAAAATTCAGCACGCCACCCAAGAAATCCATTAGTAGAAACCTTTATTTCGTATCCTGCAAATATATGAACCTAACAAGCGCATACGAGTACATGTTGACTAAACCGAAACCAAGAAAAGGACCACATCATATTGTAGAAGTATTACGTAAACTGATATTCAGGTGAAAATTAAAGATTTTTTTTTTTTTAAATTAACACTACATTTTGAAAACATACAATCAAAGAGATATAAAACAAGAATTAGTGAAGGATAATTGCATTTTTTATAAATAAAAAAAATGCAGGAAATTCTTTTGTGTTGACATAGGAAAGAAGTTAACAAGAGTGTATACAATTTTATTGAAAATTGCCACCTAATTATGAAGCAAATAAAATCATCCTTCTTTCATTAGACTACGTCTTACAATAAGATCTTTTGACTACACTTTTCACAAAAATACAAGATGTTTGTAGATAGCTATTAGGATTCTGTAATATAAATAGGGGATTTAATTCTAAGATATGTATGTTGTCAACCATTTTGTACAGTAAACGAGATATTAACGGATTTTAAAATTTAGTCTTGTAACAAGATGACTGGATGGGTCATCTCGTACAATTTAAATTAATTATTGTTTGATTTAATAAATATAAGAAACGAATAGATATTCTTTTTTTTTTTAGTTGGAGACAGAAATCCGCGTCTAGCTAAGGGTTGTGTTAGCGTGAGCGACACTCTGACTTAACCGGAAGTGTCCCGTAGTTCGAGACAATGAGGGGATTATCTCTGTCACTGATACCTGTGAGAAAGTCTGGACGCTGGGAATTTTGCGGATGGAATCCTTCAATGGGCGTTCGCTTGGTGTCGTGAGAAAATTGATTTCTGTATAGCCTCCCGAACAATCCCCACAAAACCCGAAGACTCTTAGCAAATAAGAGGCAATGTATTAGCCAACATAGAGGGGAGACTTTTGCGAAGCCAATCCGATGTGTTTATTTCCTCACGTGATAGGAAATTTACAAATTTTGTTTTTTCCATGATACTCGCCGAGGAGAAGGAGAGACGAGCTCTGGGAGGCGAGAAGGTCACTCCGTCCAGAACGATCCGCTGGCCACTGCCTGCCAGAGGACTGCGGATGATTTCGTTCTGGAGGCTTGGATGACTGAGCGCCAAGTCCGGTCGAGGTTGTCACTTGTGCTGGTTGACGTGACAAGTACCTGGACAGGTGCGCTGTTTGAGAGACGATAGCGCTCTTGTTGCGACGCTTCGTGCATCCAGACAGACACGGTAAGGGGGCATCCATAAATTACGTGAGGTCAAATGGGGGAGGGGGGGGGTCCGGCGAAATCTCACCAAATCTCACCCAGGGGGGGGTCTACGGAAATCTCACGTGAGGTTTTGAATTTTTTTCGCATAGTAGAGCTAAACAAAAAAAGGTCTACAAATTGCGCGAAAAGCGATTTTAGGGAGGAATTTCGTCGAAAAAACGGATTTTGAAGGGTGAGACCTAAAAAAAATGAGGAGGTTCTCACGCACCAGATCTCACCAGAGGGGGGGGGGGGGGGTCCGGCCATATCTCACGAAATCTCACCAGAGGGGAGGGGGGGGTCCAGAAATCCGGAAAAACACCTCACGTAATTTATGGATGCCCCCTAATTATACCTCCAGAAACAGTGTGTGCTCAGACGAATCATTGAGATAGCCTTTTAACGGCCTGATGAGTGTGAGTTCTTATGCCGCCGGACATTAATTCCTGAGCTAGTTGTGTCTAAAAGCCGAGTGCTTTTTGGTTTTCTTTATCCAGTTTGAATTGAAGGACTGACTTCCATGTTTGGAATCTTTCAATAACTGTTATTTGTGGGAACAAATTAACTCCCTGGCGCCTTATGTAATCCAGTTAAATCTGATGTTTTCTTGTTATCGTTGTAATACAAGAATCACTCTCATTATGCATAAGAGAGTATATGGAATTTGTAACTCTTTGTAATGTACATATATTGCAATTTCTTAGCTTCAAATAACAATAATTGTTTGTTTGCTATTTTGCATCTGTAAGACGAGGTATTGCATTGAATTGTATTTTGCACAGACAGATGTTTAAGATTAATGATAAATATACCTCTGTCTGTAAGCATTCATGAGCACCGAATAAACCATAATTTTAAGATCTTTTCAAATATTAATCACAGAAGAAATGGTTTCACCTCTGTTTCCTGAAATTAATATATACGCTTTGCAGAAGGTAGTGGAAGGTGGCGATTTAAATTATGCAAGGTAAGCAATTAATCTCCCCCACCGACAAACCGCTACAGTCTTCTGTGAAGGAAATATTACCCTCAAATGCTTCACAATGACGAACTTACTGCTGTGTTATGTTTTCAAGGGAAAACGAATTTTATTTCGACTCTTATTGATTGATTTCAAGCTCCTGGGAAGGTAAGGAAATGAAAACGCTAATTCCCTACGATTAGAAACACGGTACAAATGTTTTGAATGAATGTTTATATTGTTTGTGACATTAAATTGTTCGATAGAGCTTAGGTTCTGATTACGTAGATCACAATCACTACCTTGAGGTATTTATTGCGATCTCTTCGGAAATTTTTATGCGAAATAAAAATAAAATTTTTTGCCTTTTTTCGCCTTTTTTCGGCGCAAAAACTATTCAGTTCGCGTTTGAATCTTTTACAAGAATTTTCGCAATAGACAGGGTGTGTAGCACAGAGTTATTTCGTCTAAAATGTTGAGAAAGTAATGATAGTCATAGGGATATTTCTCCTCTCATAGTCAAACACACGCGACATTATATGCCATCTCAGTAAAATAACTAATTTAAGAATCATCTCCCAGTTTTCTCGAGCAGTTCCGTGCAAAAAGGAAGTAAAAATATGAGAAGATGTTACAAAGGAAAAGATGGCAATTTGGGAAGAGGTGGTGAAAAACTTTCTTCTGTCACACGTGGTACCAGGCCATAAATAAAGGTAAAACTATGTAAAATCATTTTTCAGTCTAACGTCTTGGAGAAACTTCCCGAGTGGAAGTGGAAAAAAAGTGATGAATGTGACAGACGTGTTAGACCGCGCAACGCTGCAGCCTCGGATACAGCTTGACAGCAATCTTCATGCTGCAAAGAATATACACGCTGCTTTTATCTAAGGGCACTCATGGGGATGTCAAACTGTACTGGGCTACGTTCATCTGAAAAAAAAAAAAAAAAAAAAAAAAAAACCATATCCAATTGACCTTCTACTTATTTCTAGAGAACCAATCACCACTGGAAACATTAAATGGTCAATTATTCCTCAGTCAAAGAAGCACCATATTCAATGCTCTTTAGGCATAGTGTAGAAAAAAAAGTTTATAATAGAAAATGAATGTTGAAGTAATTAGATACTATTTTATTTGCATTTAAACTTATTAGGATTTTTTAAATTGTGGTTGCATCATATGTCACAGAGATGATATGGAATATGGTGATGTTTTTGGCCTATCTTCCAAGGATATCATAATAACTGTTTTTGTTATGTTTCCTCAATTTCGAAACTTTAATATATATATATATATATATATATATATATATATGCAAACGAGTGACGAAATCCATTTCACAAAAAATAATTAATGACTATTAATCTATTAATGTGTTTAGGTGTATATATGTATACCGGGTGAGTTTTTTATCTTGAGACAACTAAATATCTCGAAAACTACAAATCCGATCAAAAAAAGTGGGTAATAAAAATTGTTCGTCTCGACGGGGGACATCCGATGATACCAAATTTGACTCCCCACCCCCACCCCCTAGGGGTGGGGGAAGGGGGAGAAAAAAAACTTAAATAGGAACCCCCATTTTTTATTGCAGATTCTGATTCCCCGGAAAAAACTACCCCTATTTCACCCCCAATTCGAGTCATTTTGGTCGATAGATGGCGCTGCAATCGACAAAAATCAAAATAAGCAAAAATTCATTTTAAAATGAGGATATCTCGTGAAATACACATCAGATCAGCAAAATACAAGTTAATGTGATTGATATTTTTCAAAAACTATTCAATAACACCACCCACCTCCAAACTTGAGGGATGGGAATGGACATTATTTCAAAATGCACTGATGCAAATTCTTTAGCAGATAGCGAAGTCAAACATTACTTTTTGCGTTACCCAGGAACAACGACGTGGACGTAGTAATTTTCTGTTCCCTTTGGGGTGCTAGATTTAGGTGAGTCCCCTCGCCTCTCACCATCGGGGTGCTTGTTTTTGGTGAGTCCCCTCGCCTCTCACCATCGGGGTGCTTGTTTTTGGTGAGTCCCCTCGCCTCTCACCATCGGGGTGCTTGTTTTTGGTGAGTCCCCTCGCCTCTCACGTGTTTGTTTCTAACAACAATTCTAAAGCAAGTGCTCGAAAATATCACCACCGACATCGATGCATTTATTTACCCGCTCTTGGAATGATTCGACGCAACTAAGAAGCATATCCGGCGTGATTTTTTGACAAGCGTTGGTAATTCGTTCAATCATGTTTTCAGGCGTTGTTGGCACTTCACTGTAAACTTCATTCTTCAAGTATCCCCATAAAAAAAAATCAGGCGAAGTGAGATCTGGTGATCTTGCAGGCCACGGCACTGGACCTCCTCTTCCGATCCATCGACGATTGTACAGACGATCTAACACTTCCCGCGATCTTACAGCAAAATGTGCTGGACAACCGTCATGTTGAAACCACATTGTTTGTCGCACGTCTAAGGGTACGTCTTCAAGCAATGTTGGCAGTACGTCCTCTAAGAGTTGTTGATATTTCTCCCCATTGAAATGTCCATGGATAAAATGTGGACCAATAAGTTTGTCCCCAATTATCCCACACCAAACATTTACATTCCACGGACGCTGATGTTCAACTTGGCGTAACCAATGCGGGTTTTCCACACTCCAATAATGCATGTTGTGTCGATTAATGGTGCCGTGGTTAGTAAAAGTGGATTCATCCGAAAACAGTACTCGAGCAAAGAAATGGGGTTCTTCTTGTATTTTCTGTAGCGACCATCGGCAAAATGTCAATCGATTATCGAAATCATTGCCGTGAAGTTCTTGATGCAACGAAACATGGAACGGATGGTATTTTCTACGATGCAAAATCTGACAACACTTCCCTCCTGAGTGAACTGTTGGATAATACGGTAAAAAGAAGCGCGCGATCGAGGCTGGTCTGGAAAACGATGAGCATAAAGATCAACAGCATTATCGATATTCTTGCGACATTCTCCATAAATGTAGACCATTTCAATTTTTTCTTGCAACGTTATAGCCTGCATTCTCATTGACACGTGCAACAGAACGAAGTAAATAAATCAGAGATGTTATGAACGCTATGAAAGTACATCAAGTAATGAGAAAACTCTGAGAAATGAGCGACGATGTGAACGCAATGGAAGTACATCAAGTAATGAGAAAACTCTGAGAAATGCAGCGCCATCTATCGACCAAAATGACTCGAATTGGGGGTCAAATAGGGGTAGTTTTTTCCGGGGAATCAGAATCTGCAATAAAAAATGGGGGTTCCTATTTAAGTTTTTTTTCTCCCCCTTCCCCCACCCCTAGGGGGTGGGGGTGGGGAGTCAAATTTGGTATCATCGGATGTCCCCCGTCGAGACGAACAATTTTTATTACCCACTTTTTTTGATCGGATTTGTAGTTTTCGAGATATTTAGTTGTCTCAAGATAAAAAACTCACCCGGTATATGTTACACAGATCACTGAGGATGTTTTAAAATAAGACGAAACACATATACCATGAAAGTATTTTTTCTAAGGTTTCTAAAATGGAGACGGAGAATTTATCCAACAAAATATTGTATCCGAAACGGGTCTGTATGGACTCGCAGCGAGCAAAATTTTGAAGAGGTGTTCACAACTTGAAAGCTTGGAGTACGAGTGAAAAATATGACGTGTGTCTGAAGATGGTATGTTACCTGTGAGTGTCGCAGGAAAATAAAATCTGTTGCTGGAATAATCTGGAAACTGGTGAATCGATTTTGACGAGGCGGTGGAGCTCAAAACTAAAATCTGTTCCGCAACTTCACAGTTGAGCATCAACTATCCAGAATTATTTTCGTAAGCTACTTAATGAACAGTTTAGTTTCATGTAAAAAGCAGCAATTATGCATAGATTACTTTGAATAGAGAGAGACTGTGTGCAGAGTATCCAGAGATAACTTCAGCGGAAGAAAGTTACCTGGCGTTTATTCGTTAATATTAATCCAGGTAAATTCCTCTATGCATTCAATACGGCCACCTATGGCATTTAAAGATTGAACATCTGAAATTTAAAAAAGAATGGTTACGTTGCGTAATATTTTTACGAAGTGTTTTAATTTATTGCAATGATTTATGTTCCTGAAGATAACTTTATTATTTCATTTACTGTCTGGCGCCTTGTAACCTAAAGACGTAAAACCGCATATTTTAAATGTGATCTTAAGCCTTAAAGCAGCAAAACTCATCCAGATCTGACATGCAGTTTTTGCTCGTTTCTGGAACCAATATACACGGATTGAATCTTACAGATACAAATATTCCTTGTACGTTTTGTGTAGTTAAACACCCAGATATCTGACACTTTCTGTAGGCTAGGTAGTTGTATCCATAGCGCACGTCCTGTTTCCAGCGAGCCATTTTGTTATTAAGTTGGAAAGCAGCTTGAGCTTGTTTCTGTTTTGGTTGCTTTAGGTTGTACCTACCATTTATTTAAATATTTTCTCAACTTTGTCATATCACTTCCTAAAACGTTTGCCGTTACCTCTAAAGATTTACGTTGGACGACTATTCCTAGTAATCTGCATATTTGCGGATTTTGTTTTCGGCATTTTAGCACGTTCTGAAATGTAAGCATACGCTAAAATAAAGTTCATTACTAATTTTGATAACCATTATAGCTTGGAAGATTTTGTTTTTGAGCGTATCGCAAATAATGATAACAGTTTTCTTGACAAATGTCTCCCATAACTGTTGATGTATTACGGTGCCTATACTGTCTTTAGGTCAGCGGAAGCAGTGGACTGGGCGCAGTGGGTGAGCGGTAATGCTTTGACTTCGCATTCGGGAAGACACGGGTTGAATCCCCGACCATCCATTGCATGGCTTCCCCAAATCACTCCAGTCGACTTCATTACGAATACGTAGATTTTGAGATTCTATTACAATTCCTTCGTATATCAACGAAGGTTACTGGAAGTTTTTTCTGCAAATTATACTGCATAGATTTTTATTTCGTACTTAGATATACATATTTTAAAAGATTAATTCGAAATATAAAAAGACACCCTGATTAGCCAGACTGTCGTTCATTCTTTGGAATATTTCATAGTCCAAGCCAGACAAGTTAAGGAGCGTTCATTAGTAGAGTGAGGTTTTTCCGGAAATCTGTAACTCCTCCCCTGGGGTGAGATCTGGTGGGAGCCTTCCCCCTTCCTCCCCCCTACCGACGACCTCGTGTGTTAACTCTGTTGTCCTTCAAGGAATTAAAAAGATTACGTGAGATTTCTGTCGCCCCCCCCCCCCCCTTGGCGAGATTTCGCCGGACTCCCCCCCCCCCCCGCTATTTCACTTTACGTAATTAATGGGAGCCCCCGTAGTGTATAGGTTCCGTAACTGGGGGGCACGAAGACATGTCGGTGTGGGGAGGGGAGGGAGGTAGGCGCGGGATACAAGGTAGCTTCGCCGTCCGTGTGGACGATAACCTAGCTCTACACCGTCACAAGTACCTACGTCTCTTAGAGTTGAAAACTATTATTCTAACATCACGTACTTGGTGAATTTCTTGTGAAATGTCTTCGTTAATTCTGAAAACCAGGCATTTACCTTATCTACTATATAATTTCGTAAGGTCACCCACTCACCTCGACAGCTATTGGCTGGAGAACGGTGTCAAGTGTCAGCCTTCGCTAGCAAATCAGCGACCAGATACTATTAGAAGAAATTCGTGGTTATGTCCACAATTTAATAGATAAGCAACTGCTACCAAATTAATTGCCATAATACATTCATTAAGCTTGCTTTTCGAATATTTCATAGTTTTAAAAATATCGACAAACTTTACGGCTGAAAAAAATGTGGAACTTCTTTTCAGTAAAATGTGCTAATGAAAGCGACATAAAAATTTAAATTAGCCATGATCTCTGCTGTAACCACGAAAGCCAACTGTTATTCAGGCCTACCCTAAATTTCAATTTAATTAAAACTTTGGCTAATGCTGTTTGCTTGATCAAAGTTTATACGATTTATTTGTTTTTCAAGTATTTTACTGACCACTTTCATTAATGATCTTTGTTCATGTTGGTTGTACGCGGATTATTACTTTTTTTGAAGTGGAAATCAGGCCAAATATGTAACCAAATCGACTATTCTTGCTATTCATTTCATTAGAGATGCTCAACTGTTTAATAATCTGAAATCTGTATGAAGTTCTCTGGCCGTTACAGACACTATGACTAAAAATTACATTATTAATATTTGCCCAGCCTCACTAAAAAACAACGTGATACTTTCGAATCAAACAGGAATTCTTCAAATTTTGCAGAGTAAACTTTAAGGGTCGAATACAAGTTAAGTTTGTATTTCGGCAAGTTCGAGTCTACGACCTTTGAAACAATTGTACTATAACGCGATCGTCCCTGTCCGTATTTAATGCGCCCATTAATACTTCTGAGATCCTGAAGCTCAAGATATTCTACTCATCCTGATGGTGAAACACAGTCAAGTTCGTATTTGGTCAGATCAGGTCAACTTTTCATAATGTTTGACCCTGAAAACTGGAACTGTTCTAGACCCGTGACGATACGCAAAAAATGGTCACGGGCTTACACTAGTTGACAATAAAATTGTGGCGGGCAGGGAGTGACGTTGCTAGGGGACGTAGTACAGAAAACTTTGGGAACCCCTAGATTAGTGGTTCGTTCGTGACCATCCCGGGCTGCGCTAAGAAACGGAGCTGGATTTGTCTTCACCTACCCGTAAACATGATTTGAAAAAAGTCGGTTCAACGATAATGGAACTGAAAGAGATAAAATGTTTAGTTTTTATTTATTAGAACGAATTTGAAATCGTGTATCTGAAAATAAAAAAATTCTGATTTCCGCGTCTGAACACGAGTGCAGTTGTGAAACCAGATTTGAGCCACAAATACACATAGCGTATGCACACACGACTTGTCCATTAACATTGCATTCTGTTGACGTGAGGGCGGAAGTGCATGCGCGTGCATGAATAGTTGATAAACCAGGTAATGTATTCGGCTGGAATAATGGGATTTGGTGGCGGTGGCTAGCGGCTGCGTCCATTAACGGGACACACTCCAGAGTGCAGCCGCACCAACGCAACGTGAGGGCACTGCTGTGAGGAAGCAAAACACGACCAGAGGAATGGTTAGCTCAAGCGTAAAATACAAAAGCAAAATAACTAAAACTAACTTTGTTCACAACGCGAAGGTTGGTTGCATACTCCTGAGAGAGTAAGCCATTGTGTCAGGGCGGGACGGTCAGTTCCGTTCCTCTGAGACCTACAGTATAATGTGGAATCCGAACCACGGATACAATCCGCGTCACGGAAAAAGTAAAATAACAGTTCGTAATGTTTGTTCTTTGGTGGCTGCGCTTCCATTTCGAATATACTCGTTCCTCGTGTGCTTGCAGCACACATCAAGAACTTAATCAATTCAATTAATTAGCCGTTCTATTATACAGCCGAACAGGACTGGAGACATACAGAGAGACGGAGTTCTTCTATCATTGTCTTACGGCCGGGACGTGCTATCATTTTTCTGCAGGCAGATCGGCGAACACAATGTGCATTGGAACCGCCTACCTTCGTTCAAACATCTCATACCTAGGATTTTCCCACTATATTAACATCAGATCGAACGAGCTAGGGGCGGTGTAACGGTTAGCGTTCTCGCCTCTCATTCGGGAGGACGGCAGTTCGAATCCCCGTCCGGGCATCCAGATTTGGGGTTTTCCATGGTTTCCCAAGATCACTCCAGGGCGAAGATGCCGGATGTTCCTTCAAAAGGCCATGGCCGAATTCTTCCCATTCCTTGCCCTCATCCTTGCCTCTCATTCTTTCCCGTCTCTAAAAGACCTCGATGTTAAAAGAGACGTAAAGCAGTTTTTTAAAAAAAAAAAAAACAAAAAAAAACAAAAAAGAAAAGAAAAACATCAGATCCCTGAACTCAACATACTAACCATTCACTCCCACAGCTCGGAAACCATAGCCAATTACTTCTTAATTTCAGCGGCTTGATTGTGGAATGCTGTTCCCCTGAAAATTAGGGACTACCATAAAAATCGGCCATTTAAAATTCTTTTGAGAAAGCATTACTTATTAGACCACTAGCTAAACAACCTCTTCCTCCATGTATATTTTAAAATTCGAATTATATTGATATATACTGTGTCAATCTGCCTTCCCTATTATTAGTTTGTATCTTGTTTTTCATCCTATTAGTATTGAGTTTGTACCGTTTCCTTCATCCACTTTCACTAGCATTAGTTTATACCATAGACTAGTTAAACATGAATACTATTAAGATTTTAGCTAGTATTTTACTCATAAAAATTATTAAGTTTTTAGTTAGTATTTTAGGCTCCTGAACTTAATTTAAGCCAAATGTTACATAATTGTTGTATACTGTTAGTTTGCGTAAGGTGTAAATTATCTACAGTATTATAAACACCTGATATGATGTAAGAGAGAGCTTGATAGCCCTAATCTTGCCGGGCTAAATAATCCTTTAAATAAATAAATAAACTGTATTGAAACAAGTTTTGGAGTGGATATTTGATGATTTCAAATGAGAACTGCCATTATAATATTTATAAAACATTCATTTGTCAATCTTAATGTTCATCGTTTTTATGGAGTTTTCACAGGATTCACCTTCGGCATCTGAATATGGCTCCACATCTCAGCAAAAGACACCACTCGAGCGCTTATTAACGGATTCATGAGTAGATAATTTTTTAAACGCTAGGACAAGACAGCGTTGATGAAGAGACACATTGTATGGCTTAGACCCAGAGGGATAAAGTGTAACTGCTTTTGTTTTCTGATTATTTCTTATAAATAATTTTGGTGCAATAGGAATTATTTACTGAAAATATTTGGCCTTATAAAATTGTGAAGACAATTCAAATCAACCAAGGTTTCGTCCAAGATTTGAAAGAATTCTGATTAACTGATTTTAAAGAAACGCGATATACTGTGTAGTAAGCAGATGGGAAAAAAAGACCAAAAGTGGACTTACCGAAGCATTTCATAGTAATAACGTATATCACAATGATGCAAAAACTATGTAAATATGTTTAAATATATAAATTCCGTTACAGTGAAGTATAATTGTAAGATGCGCATCATGATTAGAAATTTGGAAGCGGTTAGCCGGTATATAGTGCTAATGTTGCGCGTTTGGCTATACTCAGGATACCGCGAAGAATAAGAAGTTAGAACGGAGTTTTATTTAGCCGCTAATTCCGCTTCCTTAGAGGCTGAACCAATTCCGGTAACAGTAGAGCGTGAAGAGGATTTACATAATGCGTTCCATCGTATTTCACGCACTCAGGCAGAGTGAGGTTAACGGTCCACGAGAAACAAATGTGGCCCAACTGCAACCCTTCACAGAGGCGTTTGCTCAAATTGTTCAATGTTTGAAAACTGGAGATGTCGGATCGTGAATTTTCGTAACAATTTCTGCAGGTCAAATCTTTAAAGATTTTATAACTTGTGTTGAATCAACCTACTCAAAGGATAGCACGTGAGTGTGATGGCATTCGATAGGAGATTTTCAGTTAGTGTATTGTCTATAATAGCAATAAAATACACTAATCCACTCCAAAACACATTGAAGAAGGTAATGGTGCGTTTATAAGGTTAACAAACTATATGTATTTGCCTCATGTTAGAGTAGCTCTAAACCCTGGTGAAACCAATCTCTTTCAATACCAAGCGTACTCAACACTGTAATAAATACAAGCCTCGTCACGCAAATGCTTCGGATCGCAGAAATGCCGTTTATTTTATGATGCAAAAATGCTTCACCATTTGCTGTACTACTACAGTCAGATGAGCTGACACTGCAGCCTAAGAACTTGAAGTAACGCTATTGGCGAACTTCTAAGTATAGAGAGCATGTTAGTATCCTGGAGAGAATTCCAGTTTACAGCTCCGGTATTGCAACACTGTCATATGCATAACAGAACAACGGTTCAGTCAGAAGTTTGATGTTAAGAAGATACCGTTATAAACGATAACCACCAGTGGTATCCTGTTACTAAAAGAATTTCGTATATTCGCGCATAGTGGTAACCATGGATGCAGATAGCAAACAATCGTTATCACGTTGTTTCCTGGTCTCTTTGCGTTCATCACTGTTATATGCGTTAATAGCAAATGGATCCATTACGCCATGAAATTGCCTCTCGACTGATGGCAGTGAAGTGAGGGGCAGTGTCATTAAAGGGGACCACCCCAGCAGTTAATTCACAAGTGTTGTTCCGGTGACGAATTATCGTTGCAGACACCCTCGGATGGAAGATAGTTAAACAACCCTCCTCTCTACGATTCGAAACTCAAGTCTTTGATCTCGTCTACTAACCGCTGGTTTTTCAGACCACTATTGCTAATTGATGCATACGATGAAAACTTCTCTACATTGTTTGAAAATTAACTCTGCTTGCCTTCTCTTTTTAGCGTTCCATAAAATGGTTAGTACATTGACCTTTAAATATGGGTCGTAAACTGTATGATGGAAACATTCTGTGATCATTTCCAAAGATGCCGCACACTTAGTCGTAGGATTTGATAACTAATATTTTAGCAGAAATAGTTTTCTTGAAATTTTATTCATTTTGTATAGCTGCTGCTTGGTGTTCTCTAATCTTTTTGAAGAAAATTTACCACCCACTGGTATTCGTAATATGTTAGAATTGTGTCCGAAGAAATAACAACCCCAGTACAGAAACACGTGTGCTATCGTGCAGCCAACATTGCTGTTAAAGATTGTGTATTCATATTTGGCCACATGGGCGCATCGAAATGAATGAGTCTCCGAGCCATGAGTTTTAACAACCCAACAGTAGAAGCGAATTTTCACCAATGAATACTCGTTATTACTTCTTTTGACATCTCAATAAATTATCTCACACAACATAATTGTTTTGTTTTCTTCAGATCACACCTCATAAAGTTTCGATTTTATATATATATTTGGTATTGGAACAGAGAATTATGTATAGAACAAGTCATGTGCAGTTACATTAAGTAAAATCGACATAGGTTACTATCTCAATGTCACTGTAAGCCTTTCTTCTGGAGAAATACATTTCCTTTAATTCGAATGTTTTTTCAGCAGGCCGGATTCTTTCCACAATATGAAAAAAATGTCTACGGTTTCGTTCTGCATTATTCCCCAAATTCAGTTTGCTGTTCCATTAGACTGGAGAATGATACATGGAATTTGCCTACAACCTCTCTCTCCGAAAAAAATTTCATTTACCCATTCACTTTTTCCAGTTCCAAGCATAATATTAAATCTCAAGAGAGAGTTCTTACTCAACTTTTCAAGAAGGTCAATTTCGTCCGTTTGGCAACGAGATATGTTGAGATCGGAGGAAAAATCGATCGAACTCTGGGCCAATTTAATCACTTCAGTCGGCAGAATCGGCCATTAGCTTGGCTGTTCGGCAAAATGAAAAATCGGCGAAATTTGGTTCCAGTGTAAACGTACCCTAAATGCAGCGGACGGCTGTTATGAAGAAAAGTGTCTATCTCGGTGCGACATTGTGCTACTTGTTGGGGTGTGCTACAGTGCAAGGAGAACCAACTAGATTTTGAAGTCTTGCATACTGGCACAGATGTAAAGGAACACAGCACAGAGCTGGTGTTATGAGGGGGAATGGTAGTCTGAGCGCAGATCATGGTACCAGTTGCCGTGTCTCTAAATTAAATCGTTAACATCAACTAAGTTAACCTACAGGCAGGTTCACGACTATGCAACATGAAGATATAATGAAATAATTCTCGGATTTCAGATTTTATTGCAATAATATAAACTGTTTTTCCAAAACATGCTGTACAAAAATCGTTCGCAGATAGTAGTGACTGGATCCAGAAACAGGGCATCAATATCGAAGAGTCAGAGCAACAAGCAGTTCATATTAATGCTGCAAAGTCGAATATATGGTCATAAGATCTTCTTTTGAAATCCGTGGATATCACGCTTGAAGGAAACATTTACATGCAAATTCTACGTGGATATGAGAAATAATACAAATGGTTCGATTTAAAAGAATACGTAATTAAGGTAACTGTCGAAACAGCTGTTGGTAAAATCACAACAGTTTGTTGACTAACAAATATAACAGAGTTAGGAGGTGAACAAGACGGGAGCATGATTTATTTGTGGAAATTACCGTACAAGAAACTCGACAACAGTTATAATAAAGTACGTTTTTAGTAAGTGGAAAGGAAGAGACCAGTTTGTCGTATATTATACTGCGAGTGAAGCGTCGGTAGATGTTGCTCAAAGTCTACATGAATGAAATGATAGGACAATACTGTAAGTTAACACTTCAATTCGCACGTAAGGTAGAGGGTTAGCTTCGTCTGTACGGGATCCAGTAAGGGACTGGATCATTTTATCGGAGTAGGTGTCGAAGAATGTATCTCACACAGTGAAGTAATTTAAAGTTACAATGCGTATATGAGTAAGAAAATTGCGACTGGGGCATAAGCTGTCATATTGTGGAACACAGCAATCAAGACTCCACTTAATAAACACAAACTACACGGAAATTCAAGCAAAAACATAGAATAAAATTTCTTAAAAAAACAAAAATACAATTAGGGATTATTATTGTTGAAAGCTTATATATCACTGCACAGACAGTTAATATAAAACGTTGATAATAAAAATAAAAAAGTTGAATGGAACGGAAAATGAGATTGAGATAACGAAAAAATCTATCTCAGGGCATTACCATACGAGTGTTGCTTGACTGGACATACTTAATACACGGTAAAGGGCTCTTGCGCATCTTTTTCTTGGAGTTGTCTTTGCGTGAAGTCTTCAGTCAACTACATCACCATATTAGCGCGATTCTTCACGTGAAGCGTAACTCACCAACACACAGTGGGGGTAAAGGTGTTTCTTCATCCTCAAGGCATACATCCAAAGGAAGCAGGAATATTAAGTAGCATCTTTGATGCCTAAACGAACACAAGAAGCATCTCATCATCATACGAAGAGACTTCGTTTCGATAATTCAGCGAATGGCCTCATAAAAACAACGGGAAGTTTGATTCGCCAAAACGACACAACCAACAAGTGTGAAAAGGATTTGTTGAGAGGGAATTCCAAGTTTTCAACGTATGAGAGAAGCCTCTGCATTTCATCAATAACGACAATTTTAAATAATTATCTCCATTCTACGATGGAATTGATGACGCATGAGAGACGCCACTGCATTTGTCTATAACAATAATTTAAAAAAGTACAGTAGAACTCCGATTATCCGAACTCCGATTACCCGAATCGCTGATTATCCGAATCACTTATTAATTAAAACGGAAACGTACTGCGATTAAAAAAAAAACGATTCTGCCTACGTACCACATGAAAATTCTCACTGTCAACCGGAATAAGCGACTTTGCTGCTAGAAAACAGATGAATACAGTCAAATAGCTTACTTAAAAGAGATGTTCAGCAAGCAATGAATTTTATTTACAGTACGGTACATAATGTACATATACTACTAACGTACAACACTTGTAAATACGCTTAACATGTAAAAATGTTGCATTTTCATTCAATAAATTAATAGCTATTTTCCTTTAAATATAGTTTTTTTCTCCCATTTTCAACATACATACGCTAATAAATTAAAATAGACCCTTTTTCGAAAAAATCCAACTATCCGAATCGGGTCCGGTCCCAAATGATTCAGATAATTGGAGTTCTACTGTATCTCCATAGTACGAGGAAATGTGTGTTCATTAGTCCATAAAACTGGTGACCTTACGGCGTCTGTCATGTGCGGTCCAATAGACTTTTGGTATTATGAGGCGCTTTCGTTTCAGGCACGACAGCATTGCAGCTGCAATCTTAGGATACACTGAGGTAGACTCATCAAGCCTAACCAATACTTTTTCCGACAACAGGGACAGTCATAATTAAAGTAGTCGTGCAGTTAGCATACGAATGAACACATCTACTTTCCTTTTCGCACAGTATCTATATTCCGGTCCTTCGACAACTCGGTACTGAACTTGATCGAAGTTTTTCTAGATCCGCGACTGTGTGCCAGAGTAGAGACGCAGTAACCATTAGAGCAGGGGTGGCCAACTCGTGGCCCGCGGGATGCATTCGGCCCGCCGGAAAATTTTTCCGGCCCCCGAGATTCATCGCACTTTTACAAAATATATTTATTTTGTAAGTAGTGAAAACCATTGTATTAAAAAAATAAATTTGTCCATCCATGTATTAAAAAGTTATCTGTCGAAATTTTGAGTATCATTATTATTATATTATCTATGTTTAAATGTAAGAATAATAGGAAACACAATAATAATAACTAATTATGTTTCAATTCTTCACTCCAAAAAAATTTCTGTAGTCGGTCTAAATATAATATGGGGATATATGACTTTATATGCAGCCCGCGGAGTTATGATGTATTTCCAAAGTGGCCCGCAAGATCATTTGGGTTGGCCACCCCTGCATTAGAGCAATGATTTGTCAGGATTCCTCGGCCGTCTTTATTAATATTACCTGTATTATCCGGGAATGCAAAGTTTTTTTATTTGCTTATCTAAGCTTTCGGCTTAGATACTGCAGCTTTCATCAGAGTTATTGCTAAAGCGGGTGAGGGTGCGAACAGTTTATAAGGCTCATTGCAAGCTTGGCCAATTACTAACTGGGGGGGGGGGGGACACCCTTTACACCCAGCCCAGCTTACAAGTGTTTATGAAACCCCCTGCAGTTCATAGGGGAAGACAGTTCACAATGTGGCTGATAGGCTTAAAGATCATATCCGCACTATAAACAAAACAGCAGCGACTATTCCGCTGTAGTTCGCCACGTTATCAACACCGGGAACGAAATAAATTTTGAAGACACGAGGCTGCTGTGGAGAGAAGAGTGAAGCAGGCAGCAGAAATTTTGAAGAATACCAACAACTTCAATGAAGACATTGGTTTAGTATTCTTTGACGTTTGGCGCTCTTTCCTTTGTAAACAAACGCCGTATCTCTGACGAAGGTTGCAGCTTGTCAGCCGAAAGCTTAGACAAGCAAATTAACAACTCGGCATTCCAGGAAACTCCAGATATTATTAGGCTTCTCAGTTGTTGCAATGTTGTTTAGGATTATGTACATCTATTTAATAAATTTAGCAGTGGAGATTAGAACCCGGCTGGGCGTGTAGTGGCCTGGAGACTGGTGTCCACCGAGCCGTGTCCCGGGAGCGGCCGAGCGCGGCGGGGCGAGCCGGGGCTGGCGATTATTTGGCGCTCTGGTGTCCCCACCCCTCGGCCGCCACTTCGGACGTAATGACTTATTGATGGCGGCCCTCGGGGACTCTCCTAATGACGCAAGCTCTCTCGTTAGGCCGCCCGCTGCAACAATAATCCTTTATCCGCGTGCAGACTCGCGCCGCCCCAGGGACACCACTGCAACCAGCGGCGCACGCCCGACAGCCACTGTGCAGTACACCACAAGTCGTCATACGAAGTGATTCAGCAGCATATCTTTGTTTTGCTCCATTATGACCAGGGGCAACGAACAAGTGACAGGAGAGAGATATAACGAAATGTATAAATACAATTTATATATTTTTGGCTTTTGGCTTTGTCGACGTCAAAGTCATTACAACCGGGAAAGGACTGGGGGCAAGAAAGGGAAAAGAATTCAGCCATGATCTTCTGAAGCAATCATCGCGGCATTCCCCTGAAGTGATTTCGGGAAACCATGCAGAACAGAAATCTTGATGGATGGACGGCTATTCGAACCTCTGTTCGCACGAAACTAATTATATTTTTTAAAGAATAACCTGACAAATCCTTGATAGACACGTCGTGGTTAGATGCATAGTGCCTTTACGGTCTGAAATTATATTAAGAATGACATTATATCGCATACAGTGCAATACAAGGTAATAGAGGGGGATGAAGAAAAGAGATGGGGAAGAGTGGTAACAATCGTCTGAATGAAAAGAAGTGAGTCACTGGGACACGCAGGAAAAAAAGGTTCCTGTAACGGACAAGGGGTAGCGACTAACAAATATCATGCAGTGATCTGTTCATCTTCCTGTACCTAATATTTTCTATACTACTTCAAAATTTCTCTATCTTTACCGTTAAAACTTTCAGTAGTATCCTTTTATAATATATAATAATACTGAATGGCGCAATATGATTCCAATCATCTTCTCAGTTGTTCTTTTCATTTTGTGAGATTCTTCCAAGTTTCTCCCTTCTGGTCGGTGCTCCATAAATTCAATTTCAGAACTTTACTTTGGCCAGTAATGAGCTGTAAAAGATGCTTGTAGAACTCTTCTTTTGACGTAATTCTTAATTCTCCTGTCGGTTCAATTTCTGCTTCCTAAATAACTAAATTCTGTCAGTTTTACTGCTTTTGTTCTAATGTCGGCTAGTCTATTGTTGTTTCAGTTATTTCTAGTAAACTCTACACATTTTTTATTTGTAATCAGGCCAGATTTCTTTCCCATTATTTTTGAAAGCCATTCGGTAGTTTCTCAGTAAAAACAGCGTGCACCGGGTGCGGAAGACATTTGGTAAGAAGAAGGTGATATTTCGCACGGAGTGTTGTGTGAACGTTAGCGCATTGGCGATCAGGGGTTCAAATTTAGAGAAAATTTCACCTTTCAGAGTTCGATTTCCCATGGATTCCTGAAATGGTTGATGGTTGGATGCTTCCCTCAAAAGGTAGCCGAATTCCTTTCCGTCCTTTGCTTCCAGTCCTTTCCTGCCTCTAATGACCTCGATGTCATCGAGGCGTAAAGCCACAAGCAAAAAAATATAACGAACCATTGCAGTCCTTTCGGGTAACAGTGCATGATGATGTTGAGATCAAGTGGCAGAGCACACAAATACCTGAGAATCTAGACTACAAATGATGGTGAAATCACTGTCATGCTGTTGTCGGAGGTCTGGTAAAAAATAGGGGAATGATTATAATTGTTCTAGTCTTGGGCTGCTATACCCTTCACACTTCTAAATTCTGAAGACGATTTGTTTGTCATGGTAGGATAAATCATTATTTTTTTAGAATGATACTCGTCAAAAAGCAAACTGATCGGTATTGTAAGAAATTAAATATTGTTTCAGCAACAGTGTTTAATATGTTAATAAGTTCTGCTAAAAAAATCTGCGGCGTTACGATGCAGAGTCTCAGCTCCGTAAACTCCCCTACTACAGTGGCCTGGTGGCTCAGTGGTTGAGGTGTCTGACTGGAGATCGAAAAGTCCACGGTTCGAATCCCAGTCTTGGCGTGGATTTTCAAAGGCCCTTAACTCGTTCTTCACCTATGGCACAGTTTGCTGTGTAATGTGAAGTATACCAGAATGTATCCTTGGTTTGGATTCTACGTTAAACAGCATGACCAGGTTAGGTTAAGGCGCTTACGATACATTCGGATTGCGTAGACAATAAAAACTATGTCACCAAATCATTACGACCACACGAACTTTTATCGGTGGCTTTCGAGGAATATTTCGCGAAGTCCGGCCCTACGGTGTTTGAATGCAAAAGAGAATCCACAAAATACAACTGCATTCTGTATTGTTTTCAGTGATTTGATAAAGTTTTTAAGGAAACTGTTGGTCGTATTTTAGCCCGGTAAAGTGCCAGTATTTAGCAGTGTATCTCGAGGTAGTACTGCTACGTATGGCAGTGAACCAAACAGGATGTGTACCCAGCACGACATAACATTAAGATAGCTGTTGAGCGGTCGTTCTTACAAAGGAACACCGCTAGCCATATTTACACAAGACAACAGCAAACCAAGCGTTTACTCGCTATACAGCCCACTAAACACATACTTTCCTTTCCAGCGATGGGTCCAGTACTAAAATATACCAAGTTACTGAATCAAGTTGTCACAGAACTTGTCATTTTTGTGTATATTTATGTAGTGCTATGAATAATTTCAGAATTTTCTTTTTACAACCAGCGAACTAAAAATGCAAGAAGTGAATGTTTGCGGCTTTATTGGCTGGTAAACCCCTAAGGATAATTCGACCACAATAAATAGAATTTTAATTTGCTGCTTAATCCGTTTTGTTCGTAGATATTCCAAACCAACCATCTAATCCTATCGCTTAAAGGGGACCTGTAGCTTTACGTGGAATCCACGCCACAGAGCATCCGAGTGTATTTGAATTCAACAAAGCAAGCTTTGACTCTCGATGTAATTTTATGGAATAAACTTAAAGATAGATGAGTAATATACTGACACGGAATTTGAAACTCGAAGATTTGGTCAATCCGTTGCGGAGGGTTAGTAACGAGAGAAATGATAAATGAAAAAATGTGAGAGGCGCAATAATTTAGAAATTGGTTCGTAATGAGATGACATGGAAAAATTAGTGCGTGGTGGGAACAACCATCAAATGGTGACAGAAATGTCGAGTGATTACACACACTATAACAGATACTCAGTCATCCACATGTTGGAAAAACCATTTCGTGTTTAGCCATATAATTAATCATGTTGGTCAACTCTCTTTCTTAGCAGTCAAAAATCTGACCTGTCTTAAAAGAAGGTAAATAAAGTTATTAATTACCAAGAATGTCGCGAAATTATGAAATAAAGTTTTGTAATGTTTTTGATGCCAGTATTCAATTTAAGAAACATTATGGTTTTAATGTGATCCTGAATGTCAATTACTAGAAAGATCAGCGCCAGTAAAGAAATGCCTCTGCCATCTTGATCGTTGACTTAACTACGCGTTAGCATGTTTTGAAGAAAATTCGAAATTAGCACGGAGTGTAAAGCCACTGACTTACTGCTAAGCCCCAGTGGGATCATGTTTAGGCGCCTGTCCTTTCATCAGACAGCCCTCCCTGCCTTTCAGAGTTTCAATTCTAGTCAGACGCTATCGCTGCTAAACGTTGAGCCAAATGAACCAAAGCAGATAAATTTTTTTTTTTTTTTTTAAGTTTTCACAGAATCATTTTTCCACGTCTTCCCTTAAACTGATGGTTTTGTTTCTCATTAAACCTGGTCGTCATGATCCCAGAGGAGTTTGCTACGTTCAAGGCTTGATGCGTTGCGTCTAATCCATACCGAGCGTGGTTGCTGGATGAGCGGTTAACTCTCTGGCCTCGCATTCGGGAAGACGTAGGTCCGGGAATCTAGATTTGGTTTTTCCATGGTTCCCTCAAATCACTCCAGGCCAATGCTGGGATGCAGGCCCTAAAAAAAAAAGGCTATGGTAGAATTCCTACCCGTTCCTTGTCCCAAGTCCCATTCCGCTTCTAATGACCTAAACGTCGACGAGGCGTATAGCCATACGGGAAAAAATAAGGAAAAAGTAATCCACATTGACTATAATGCATTATGTTGAGTAAGAATACTTCAAATATGATACCGTTTACAGAAAAAAAAATATATATATTTAACCTAGATCTCAATTTTTAATCTGCGAATGTTTTAAAGTGCGGATTTTACAACAGTATAGTAGTTATTTTCTTGATATAGCCCACTCATGACAATTCCACGTAGCTCTATTCCTAACAGCATAAACGGAAGAGAAACTCAATTAGAGATACGTTTATAGTATCCTGTAACACGATCCTTCGCCATTACATCGGCGGTCACTCGTCTCGACACGGATTTGACGGGATACTGTAGTGCTGTGAAGCCATATTTATCCACGACCTCTGACCTACCATCAGACACTTGATAGAGGATTCGGAGGCTCTTTTAATCTATATGACACTAATTAATTACATGAAAGATAAGGAGACGGAAAAAGCATTGTTACGCTACAAGTTCCAGATTTAAAGGCAAAGATAATGAAAGTATTGACAGAAGACATCTGCCAGCACTGTACAAGAGATGAAAATTCTTGTCGAGCGGGAAACAGTAAGTTTATGAGAACACAATTATTAGGATGAAAAAGAACAAAAGAAAAAAATAATAAATTTCGTGCACTCTTAGCGATTTACAGACAGAGTTAACAATTGCCGCGTACTTCACCTGTATCGTCAAATAACTGGGTAATTCTACCCAGTAAAGACCTAAAGTTTTTTTAAAAAATTACGAATCACGAGTCTTCGAGTGTACTATTAAATAGCATTTTAAGAGCAAACTAAGTTTTGGGATGAGACTGGGAATCGAAGAGCGTAAAAATCAGTGGCCGCAGTCAAACACCCTAAGAGAAATCTGACGATATAACATCTATTATCATATCAAATTCACATTTGTCGCCGGGCAGTATGCAAGTCCTCATGCAAATACCATATGTTATGTAAAATACTAGAATCGGTGTATCGGCTAAAACTGGTGTTTGTGTAATTGAAAGCTCACTTTGAGAGGGACCAACTGGTGAAGCTAGTTTCAAAGGAAGGTGGTGCGTATACTTCAGGAAAGGGAGAGATCTAAAGACAGTTGCAAGAGAAGAAACATGGGAATCCTATAACAGGAATAGAAGGAAATACGTACATTCGATTAAAGGGACGCTCTACGGGCAGACTACCACGTAAACGCAAAACACGACAAGAGAAAAATCCTCAGGAAATCAGTTGTAACCAACACCTAGCTCTAGTTAACACTAGTTTCAATACAAATATATATACAAAATAAATATTATTCCAAGCTTCTATGTGGATGAAACAAGGTGAGCGTTTGGGACATTATAAATACTTGCTTCAGCTTTAAAAACTATCAAAATTGCTGTAGGGATCTAATAGCACAGTTGGTGTGACAACGATATTCTCTACCACTGAATGTGAATATCTACCTGAAACAAGAGATAACAGAGTCTCCATTCTGCTGTGCAGATTCATAAAGTATTGCAAAGTGAACATATTGAAGTGTCACAGACAACGACATTCATTATATGTGAGCTCGAATAATGCTGATGCTATTGCGCTCAGTGCTATTATGAAATATAATATAGCGTGGAGGATATTGTGTGACAGTTAGAAGTATGCTTTAAGATAGGACTGCTCACCTGAAATTTATGTCGAGACGTATAGTGCTATCAGAGAACACGAGTTTCGGGGATGATAGGATTTTAACGCAGTACTATTGAAAAAGTCGTGCAGAAAGACTAACAACGACATGCGAAAACGCTAAGCTAGGAATTCGATTTTAGGAGTCATTCCCTGCAAACTTTGTTTTCGTAGAGTCAACAAAGAGCTCCAATCACAAGCCGACATTGTGGGCGTCAGATCTTTCTTCCAATTAGGGACATGCTGAGTGCCTTACTGTTATATATTTATAACTAATTGCAAGGATGATGACATTGTCTTGTTAGCAGAAAGGGCAGAGGATATTGAGAAGTTACTGAATGGCATGAACAAAATACTGAAGGAAGATTTTGGACTGAATATAAATCAAAGCAAGACTAAAGTGATGAAATGTAGCAGAAATGATACCAATACTAGCCGATTAAATATAAAAATAGGATCGATGCAATTGGAGAAGTAACTGAATTCTGTTACTTGGGAAGCAAAATTACAACCGATGGCCGAAGCAGGAATGATGTTAAAAGCAGAATAGCACTAGCAAAAAGAGCCTTCATGAAAAAGAGAAATCTTTTAGTTTCAGACATTGATCTAGGAATTAGAAAGAAGTTTTTAAAACTCTATGTGTGGAGCACAGCACTTTACGGTAGCGAAACATGGACTTTAGGAATACGGAAAGAAAAAAATTTGAAATGTGGTGCTACAGAAGAATGCTGAAAATTAAGTGGACAGACAAAGTAAGAAATGAACGAGTTTTGGAAATGATGGGTAAGGAAAGAAGTTTGTGGAAGAAGCTTACAGAAAGAAAAGACAGGCTGGTTGGTCATATTTTGAGACATATTTTGGTTAATTTACTGGTGGAGGGAACGGTCGAAGGTAAGAACTGTAGAGGAAGAAAGAGATTAGAATATATGAAGCAGAATATTGACGACATGGGTTGTAAGGGATATGTAGAGATGAAGAGGTTAGCCCAAGATAGGAAAGGATTGAGAATTGCATCAAGCCAGTCGAAAGATTGATAACAGCAACAAATAAAAAGAGGACCCAGTAGGAAACCCCAATGTTATCTGGGTGAAAGGCAGTGCACCCGCCACGTCGAATCAACGGCGTCGTTGCATAACGTTTATTCGAAAATATTCGGGCCACCTTTGTACCTTAATTTCTTCGTTCTTATTGATGGAACTTGCTCAAATTTCTTTTATACCTAGTAATTAGCAATCTTACCAAACATACTAATTTCTGTTTCGTTTGTATTCTTAGTTTGGATGTTATTAATATACAAATCTCATCGATTTTATTATACGCTCACTCTCTGACTAAGGATCATCAAAACTCTAAAATACTTCCCATAGTTGAAGAAAAAAAAATTGGTACACAGGTAAAGGTTATAAGGAAAGTCTAAACGCGAAATCGTTTTCTACCCTAAGACATTTAATTGCCTCAGATTTTCATTTTAGACGGAGTTTAATAATTTTAACTGATCTTTTAAATTTTACTTCTACCTCTCCTTACTTTGTAACTTAGTGAAATTAAAATAAAATTCTAATACGATACCTCCACATCAAATTTTCACTACACTTCCTATGGTTCTAGAAAGAGGTAATTTGATACACATATATAGTTTCATCTCGAAATCACAAGAAAAGTCTAATATTGGTCATTTTCCCAATATTTATTCAATGGTAATTTCAAAATGTGGAAAATTTTGGCGCTTATTTGCACGTTAATTGCTTTGATCAAAATGAGGCTATACGCCTGAAAATTCTTTTGTGCATAGAAATCAGTAAGTTGAACTAATATCTTATTTTACTCAGTTTTGAAGTTACTTATTCACTTATGGCGGTAATTAAATCTGAGGCAATCCGCATTGTTGGGCCATGTGGCAGGGAACGCGAGTATTTGTGGTAACGTATATCGATGTCTCAAGTTCTAAAATGTTCTTATGCACCGATTTTCAAATGGATTCGTTAAATTTGAGTGTGACGCACAAAAAACAATTCTTGTAAAAATAGGTCAAATCTCGTGATTGTGTTGTGAAAAAGTTATGAGATCATGTTCTGAGCAAAGTCTGCGTAATGCATATTCACTTTCTGGAACAGAATGTTTTCTCTCGGTGTTAAAGGTTGTTTATTTAAAATTAAAAATATTCTGGTGACTTGGTCATTATGCAAGTCATAATTTTAATTAAAATGAAAGGCAGAACATATATGAATTATTCTAAGATTTGTTTAACCGGAAAGACGTGCGGGGGAAATCTTGGCTCTAATGTATTTGTTAATTTGATAAAGCAGCACATTTAAGGTATTTATATGTGTTTACTAAAACACGGCATTTATAATGGCGAAGTCTACAGAATTCTTTATACTCTAAATAATTGATCTATAATTCCAAAGGAAATCACTCTGTTTCATAAAGGGAATATGCGTTGTAAAGTGTAGACTTGGATCAGGTCTCATAATTTATTTTCACTGCACAAGCACGAGAGTTAGCCTATTTTTTAAAGATTTTTTTGTTTTTTTTGTGAAATAACGTTTTCCGGGAAATGAAGCTGCAAGGTTAGAGAACGTAGCATATTGTGGAACCTCTTGTGATCCAATAAAACTAAATTCAAGGCCATTAACATAAACGTGTATATCTTGTGCATGCCGGGACGAATGGGAAAAGATAACAGGACAACTCCACTCTCTCCTTGGAGGAGATGGCAAGAAAGTCCAGCTGGAATTTATCACGGGTTGCGGGAACGAAACATTCTGTCCCGGAATGTCGAGTAGGTCGGTTGTCGAGCGCGTTGCGTTTTTTAGGACAGCGCCAACGACCATTGCAGGGTATAAAGAGTGTAAAAATTACAGTGGTAGTGGTCATGTTTATATTTGATGTACTATGATTGTGATATGAGTTATGACTGTATGACGTTTCAGCCTACTGGCAATAAAATAAAAGAAAACCCCAATCACTGAGTCACAACCGTCTATATGGTGTGGAGTAACGAAGATCAGAAAAGTGAGTTGTGTATATGGCGGTCATATCTAAATTAAAGGGCATTGCGTTGGATACGTAGTTTGTCAGCGGACGATCTTTCTGAGTAAAAACACAGTTATAGGCCCAGCCTCCTATGGCCGTTCACATGGAGTCGAGGCATGGCGAGAGTGACGCTGTTAACGCAGGCTTGAAAGAGAAACAGTAAAAGAGTTCATCGAACAGAGGGTTTTCAGGCGGGAACCGTATCATCAAACGTCATCATGTTAAGAAAACAATATTTGCTATTCCAAGAAACTATTCTACAGATCCCGCAATGATTAAAAAAAAAAAAAATGTATTGGTTAACCTCGTGCGGAAACAGAAACCCCCCATCGCTTTAATCACAGACTTATGTCGAATACTACCCATGGCGTATCGCTTCTACGCTGAAAACTGGTTTCTTTCCATTACGCGAAAAACGAGCATCCGACCAGTGTTGGTGCCTATTCCTGCCTTTAGGATCAGCAGGGGTGTTGGCCACGATAAAGCGGTGACAGCGCGCCCTTCCTGGGAATACAAGACGTCCCGTGGGAAGCGCTAATCTCATTAACAGGCCCAGCTGGCAACGAAACATAGACCACGCTAATATTAGCCGGTAAGGGAGCATACATTAACTACGAGAGCTCGAAATAGGGGGGAAGAGGGTCCGGCAAATCTCGCCAAATCTTATTTATATAAAAAAGGGCATAAAAATTACGAGGTAAATCTTGCGTTTGGGGGGGGGGGGGGCGACGGTTCCACTAGACCACACTAAATCTCATAAAGGTGGAGAGGGGCCAAATTTTTAGAAAAAACGCCTCATTTAATTAATGAAAGCCCCATAGACTCTGTTCATTGCAAACGAAATGATGTGATGTAGCTTTTGAGCGGAAAATGATGCAGGGAGTAAATTGTCTTACTCTACACACATTTATTACTCCATGGCTAACCAAGAACGAATTATTCTTGTTTAATGTCAATAAACGGTTGTTCGATTGGTTCAGATTAAGGTAAATAAAGTTTTTTTTTATATTTTTTTATGGCTTTTGGCAGCTGAGGCCATACAGCCAGCTCAATGTGTTATATTAAAGCTTCCAGTGAATCAGTTAAATCCAGTGTTTATATAGTCTTCAAAGTGCGGACGCCACAGGACGGATAGGACACACACACAGACACACAACACTTAACATCCATGCCCGCGGCCGGATTCGAACCGGCGACCTACGGCACGTGGAGCTAGCACTATAGCCCCTACGCTACCGAGGCCGGCGGTAAATAAAGTTATGAGCTATTGTTTGCAAAATTTATTAAATTAACTTTTCCCTATGTTCATCGGAGAACAATTTTCCTTTCTTGTGAATCATCATATTGTAAACAAGAACTATCAGAAGAAATGCTTTAATGAATATTTTCAGTTATGTAAAAATAAAAATACCCACAGACAGTGACAGTTTAAACGGCAAGAATAAATATGTTTTTCTTCCATTCTCTTTACGTAAGGGAGCGTATATAAACTACGTGGCTTGGTCTAGGGGGAGGGGGAGGGGTTGGCTGGAAAGCTACTCTAAGCTACGTAGGGGGGGGGGGGGAGGAAAATTCCAAGACTTGACACGTGGCTTTCCATTCATATTGTTTTTCACAGTTAAAATGAGGTATAGAACACACATCAGCATGTGAATATTTATTTCCTTCATTTAATTATTTCTGCATGCAATTTATAATAGTCTGACAAGAGAAAACAGTACAAAATGTCTTCTGGAATCAAAAGGGAAAAAAGCTACGTGCTACGTGGGGGAGGGGTGGGGGCAAGGTAGATTCAAAAGCCATGTCGGGAATGATGGAGGGGAGGGGAGGTTCACAGGAAGCCAAAATGGAAGTACGTGGTTTATGGACGCTCTACAATAGCCTAATATCGTATACAACGTCAAGTACCGCGGATATTGTATGCGTTGCAGCTTTGGCAACGTCCTGATAACGAGTCCGTTATTTAATTACAGCGTGCCGATATTTGAGGCGCGAGGCAGTTGCGGCTGCCTCAGATGCTATTCGGGTGACGTACGAGGAAGGGTGGCGGGGGCGGCGGCCTTATTGAATTATGTGGCCGAACCGGCGCACGAGACTCGCCTGCACGCACACGTCATTATGGGCTGCTGCCTAGCCGGCGCGCGAGAGCAAAGACTAGCATTACGGAATCGCAGCGTCCGCAGTACCGTATCCCCTGTGCGCTGAAGCTAGGCTTGGTGCCCGGTAGCAGATACCGAAATTTTTGACAGTCAATTCTGTTTCAAATTTGGTCTTAACGTGCACCGACTAGAGCTAGAACACACTATAACAGGATAGATGCAGAATTCAATGTATCATATCTTCACAATCCTCCTCAAATTTCTTGTACAGACTCTGACTAAAAAATAACTAGTAGGCTTATTCTTCAACAGCACAACAAACACTACCTCAATGTTACATGTTTGCAATATGGAAGCCAACTACGGTATTTAAGTTTTTCTGTGACATTCGATTGTTGACGTATTTATCTTTGTTGACAAATTAAAAAAAAACTTCTCTGTTTAGGCGATTAGAAAGTGAGCGGAGGTAGAGCTCTGCGTTTCCTCCCAGTACCCAGACTCGTTCACAGAGGCGATGTTGTAGCAGCAGGCAACAACGATCATAAGAAATGAAATAGATTTCTGTTTTAGATTTATTGCCTATTACTTGAAGCAGTGGCGGACCTAGGGGAGGGGGGGGGGCTAAGGGGATCAAGCTCCCCCCCAAAAATCATTTAGGTTACCCCCGTCGACATCGTAATTTAGCCCTCTCCAAACCAAAATCATGGATCCGCCATTGGCTTGAAGGATAGTACGAAACTAAGTGAGAGTTGTCTGTTTCATTAAAGAAGATTTTTGAGATACTGTAACGATTAACGTCTGTGCTAACAGGGATAAGCATATTTCTGTCCACACTTCCGTAGCAAATGAACGTAGAAGTAAACAGATAACAATAGCTTTTAGCATCAGTTAGATCGATACAATTGAGGAGTCCTTTAATATAAACGAGAATACGGCAAAGACTTTGGCCGCTTGTGGACGCGGGCAGCTAGCGAAGATAAGTCTGAAATCAAGCAAAGGTCAGTTCACCGGAAGGTGATGAAGCTCAAAAGTGAAAATCCTGTTGCAAACTATAAAAAGTTGTTCAATTAAATCAAATAAGATTTATTTCATCATGTTATTGATCTGTAATCTCATTTTCAAACGCTTTATTTCGAAAATGTAATAAATAAAGCGTTTGAAAAAGAGAATTACTTATCGGAACGCGTCACGCAAAGCGTAAAATAAAATAAAACATCAGAAAAAGTATCTGAGTTGCAGTGTAATTATTTGCTTACTTGTCAACTGACACATTTGCAGACTTCCCGAATGCGAGTCCAGAGCGTTACCACTCACCCGCCACGATCAGTGAGTGAGTACTGTTTATTATTGATAAAGTTAAAATAAATGTTTTACGTAGAGTAAATCCATACGAAAAAATTAAAATTAAAAAAAAATGAGGATATTAAGAAGGCATTTGACTCCGTAAAACTTTGGCACTTATTTAATAGTATGGCTTGTTTTCTTATAAGAACAAATTAGTCAAAATATTTTCAGATTAAATATAAAAACTTTAATTTCAATACCCTTCATAATTTAATTTTAATAGCAGATAAAATGCCCTAAGAATACTTCAAACGACAAAAAAAGGACTTTCTGTAACAAAGGTTTGTTAAATGACAACATTATAGAAACAGCAACTTAATTAAGATCCCTTTTGCATTTTTTTTTTTAATTTTTTAACGCTTGTAGTAAACTTATACACGAAATACACACATCCGGTCTCGGGAGAAAGATTTGAATCCTATAGTAAGTTTGTCAGAGTGGAATCCATTGAGATGATGATAATGCGCCGAACAGCAGGAGGTGCGATCATAAAAGTTCCTTGAACTGACCTTACTGCTTCGATATGATTGTAACTGGCAGCAGCACATCAACTAAGTCTCACCAGAAGAAGCCTGAAGACTGACAGAGGAAACGTCTCTTCTAGAATCCAACGAAAAGATCGCTGGATTTTTTTGGGACCGAAACAGTCCTTGAATTTGATGATGATGCGGCAGTTTGCACTAATCTTTCGCTCTGGTTTAGGTTCGCCATCGATTGGTCTGTCGGTAGCCAGGTGGGAGGGAACGAAGGCGGGCGTAGACGTCCTCCGCGCCAGACTTCTTTTACGACCCATTCCCGTCGTTTATGAACAATAAGGGCCGGCCCTATTGTTTCTGGCGCTCCGTAATGACCAGAATTTCCTCGGCTGTAAACCGGCTTTTGTTACGCTGGCGCGAGTCCGCAGCCCAGAACGAATCTCTCATCGGGCATTGTTCCTCTTGACCTCAATACCTACTCTCCACAATCTTCATCATTCGCCGCACACTTCTCTCAAAAAAAGGAATTGCGAAGAGAAATCTGACAAAGCGAGCTGGCGGAGGAAAGGACGCTGGGAACACTGGCATGTCATGGACCAATCACCGCTCTTATTCGACGCAAAATATTAGTGACAGAACTAGATGTTCCTCAGGCTAATTAAGTAAATTACCTATACAATTCAGTTCGTCTTTTTATATCCGAATAGATTTTGTACAACGTTTTCAGCAGTTTTTACTTTCAGTACTTTTCATGTATTTATATAACTTAGGGTCAAATACCGAAAACGCTCATTGAGCGAAAGAAAACCTACCAAACGCGTTCTGGTTTCTTTAAAACGGTGCCACAACACGTTATTCGCGTTGTGGAATTTACAAAAAACAGGCAGCACGCGTTGTGTTTAACTCAGAAAGGCCACAACACGAAATTCGCGTCTGGTCCAGTTCCCATTCTCCACACCTGAAGATTCACATTTCTGTTGTAAAGGCTTATAACGCGACGGGTAAGAAGAATCGTATATATTGAATGCGCCCTGGACCGATTCGTCGTGAACATAAAGAGTTACTGATAAGGGAGCGCCCATAAACCACGTAGCTCCATTTTGGCCTCCTGTGAACCCCCCTCCTCCCCTCCCCCACGTAGCCCTACGTGGCTTTTGCTTCTGCCCCCCCCCCATCCACTACGTAGCACGTAAATTTTTCTCTTTTGATTCCAGAAGACATTTTGTACTGTTTTCTCTTGTCAGACTATTGTAAACTTCATTCGAAGATAAGTAACTAAGAGAAATAAATATTCACATGCTGTTGTGAGATCTATTCCTCATTTTAACTGTGCAAAATGTTATGAAAGGAAAGCTGCGTGGCCTGGCTCGGAACCCCCCCTCCTCCCACGTAGCCCAGCGTAACCTTCCAGCCAACCCTCCCCCCCCCCCCTAGACCAAACCACGTAGTTTGTGCACGCTCCCTAAGCCGTAACGTGTTGTGGCCGTTTTAAAGAAACCAGAACACTTTTTTTTTTTTTTTAACGTCTCTCAACAGCGAGGTCTTTAGAGACGGGAAAGGATGGGGGGCATGGAATGGGAAGGAATTCGGCCATGGCCTTTTGAAGGAAGCATCCAGGCATTTGCCTGGAGTGATTTGGGAAACACCAGAACACGTTTATGGTCACTATGTCTAACATATACATACGGTGTTCTCGACATGAGATTTGCTTTTGTTGTTGTAATCCTATTATGTAATAAAATATTAAATGTAAAAAGAAAAAATGTTTATCTTAGGAAGATTAATTATTAATCATGAAGTTTAAATTAATTATTGTGAACCGAAACCTTACAATTAACAAAGTTTGATGTTTCAAAATTTATCATTTATTAACAAAAATGACAACTTAATGAAATTAATTTTAAAACAAACTTTACATTAATGGTTGGAGATTCTTACAATTAAAATTTTTAATTTTTAATTGATAAGGGCGCCATCTCAGCTAGCATTTTTTGAGATCAATTTACTAAGAGCAATGACAAATTATTAATCAATACAGATCTCCTGTCAGAGCGTTTCAGTCCGACTAAATGTGAAGTGCGATGCAGTTAGGAGTTTCTATATGATATGTACTCTGCTTTTTGGTCAGTGGGCACCACATCTTTCTGCGTTCATCATTGTCTATACAGGATGGTAACTTGACAATAAAACTCATATCGGCACACAATTTCACATAACCGCTGCTGGAAGTCGCGGTTGGCGGGTCTCTCCCTGCCTCTAGACTTGCGAGCTCGGCTCTCCTGTAACCCCTTGCTGGCAGTCTCCCTGGTTCCAGGCCCTGTATACTGCAATCACAACACTGCCCCAAATTAGGCGCTCTCACGAAACAAATATACAAAACTCGTTTTTTTTTCACCTTATTATATGCCACTCAATTTCCGTCTTTTAGATCAGTAGGGAACATGTGTAAAATCAAAACGATCCCGAAGGAAAATGAAACCAACGACAGATATTGTTGTACGTTGTAATTGGTACTTTGAATTAACCGAGATCTATGTCGAGCTGACCATTTCGTAGTGTCACCGATCAGCTCTAGATAATTAATTAGTACTGATATCAATTTGAAAGAAGCAACAAAGATAACTACGAGGGTTGGAACTTAAATAGTGGCAACTATTTATTCAAAACCAATACAAAAGCGTTACATGTTTGCACCTGTTACTGCCCTTCAAAGTAGTCACCAGCGTTGTGTAGAACCCATTGCCAGCGATGTGGAAGCCGTAGTATACCGTTAGCAGAGCCTGTTCTGTTGATGGTACTAATGGAGCGGTCTACTGCCTGTCGAAACTCTGGAACAGTTCTGAAGCGAATGCCACGAACTGGTTCCTTCATCTTCGGAATCAAATCAAAGTCACAAGGACATAAGTGCGGGGAGTATGGTGGATGGTACAGTACTTCCCAGTCCCATCGACCGAACAGAGCAGCCACAGCTTGCGCTGTATGCGCCCACGTATTGTCGTGCAAAATGATGGGTGGGTTGCGCAGAAAGTGTTGCCGCTCCTTTCGCAAAGCTGGTCGCAGGTGATGCTCCAAAAACGAACAGTAATACTGTGCATTGACGGTCTGCCGTGGGGGAACGTAATGCGTTAGGATAACATCACAGTCGTACACGAGAATCACCATAACTTTCACCATACTGGGGGTCTGACGCACTTTCGACTTTCGCGGCGACCCATAATGATGCCATTCGTTGGATTGGCGTTTCAGTTTTGGCTCGTACGATGTGGCCCATATCTCATCCAGTGTTACGATACGGCGTAAGAAAGCCTCTCCTTCGCGCTCATAGCGCTCCAAGTGCGTCTGAGCAGCGTCGTAATGCATCTTGATGCATCACCGTTCTTCCTGTTTCGAAAACATAGTGACACCGTTACGTTAGACCACTCGCTCACAAGTGACTGCGTTTCCCTCGATTGTGCGCACGCCGGGGACGTGGGACGGGTGAGTCCATTTGCTCGGAGGTAAGATAGATATGTCAACAACGTGTGCTATCAGCGACAATAGTAGATTCCATTGCATAGCGTCTCCAAAGCAGTGTTGCCACAATTATGATCCATCCCTCGTATAAAGGAAATTATCATGAAAGAAGTTCTCGTAGTTAATAACTTTAGGTAATTTATGGCGTTAAATAAATTGAGAAATGCAATTTATTTCGATATAGCTCAGAAATTTACTGAACATTTAGTAGGTCACTAAACGTGGACGATTTATTTTACTTCAAGATCTTTGGCACACCACAGTCATATAGCGAGATATGGGGCATGAAATCTTAAACGTGTTCAGGGGCGTAGCTACTATGCGGCTAGGCGGTGCAGTGCACCGTGGCCCCTACGCTCAGGGGGCCCCCAAGCGCAGTTCAGAGGCCCTTTAGTCTTCATGGCAAACTGGCGACCTTTTATTTTTTTAGCTCTACAGTCGTCTAAGGGAGCCCCTGAGACACAGGAAGCCCCTCACTAAGGGCCCTCTCACTGCTCAGGGGGCCCCAATTACTGCTCAGGGGGCCACTAAGCACAACTCAAGGGCCCCATCCTCAGCTCAGGGACCCTTACGAGCAACACAAAGCAAAAAAAGGTCGTCCATCTGGCCTGAGGGTCCAAAATGATTTTTTTTTTGTACCGGGGCCTTTGTTGACCTAGCTACGCCACTGAACGTGGGTATTATTTACGGGCGCCTGATGTGTTGCGGACCTGGTAAGTACCATGCAATGAGGTGTTACCTGCCCCTTCGAGAAGGCTGCGCTCCTGGAACTGCCCCTGCGGTGAATGACAGACATGGATCGCTGAGTAGAATGGTTTGTTGAGTCACTGGTTGACGTCTCGTCCGATCAGCTGTTTGTGGGTGCGAAGCAATGGTCTCGAATGCCAAAAAGCGAAATCGGTAGATCTATCCGCTAATATCGGTATATGAAAAAAATACAACCCAAATAACCACAGTTTGCTGGGCAAGATGTGTTGTCGAAGAATTTCTTTCAGTTTGATATCAATTTTGCAACCAGATTTGGAACTTCAAGACCTGCTACCAGTTTGACGTCAAACTGTGCAGCAAATTGATGGAAATCTGCTGCCGCAACTGGACCACAAATTATTCATCAACGTTTGAAAGAAAAATTTCAACTTGCATTCAAATATGAGCTCGATTTTCATATTACCTTTTTGCTTCGTATAGTATAAACTGAAGTCAGAAGATGGCAGTGAGGGTATGTCTACCTTTCGAACTTCAAGCTTTGATTGCAACGGACACTACCTGTATATACATGAGTGAGTTATCTGATCGCCATATTGGTTTCCAATAGTAGAAATTGTTTTTCGTCCTGTATTACAGTTTTCTTGATTTTTTGCGGCGGTAAACATAACCGAGAATTTTTTTTTTTTTTTTTTACAACTTTCTACAAAATAGAACACTGTGAATTGGATATCTTATTCCAAATTTGTCAGTATTAAGATAACGAAATGACAATATCATAAATAGCAGATACAAATTATCAATATTGCAGTGACATGTGATCTGAAATCATTTCATACTCACGGAAAAAGGAATTAGTTTTATTACACTAAAATTTTGGATGTAGTTACACTATTATTTAACACAATTAACCACTGAGGTACAGTGAGTAATCTTTGATCATTTGATGCTTTAATTTTGGAGCATGTTCCTTCATGGCGCACTTCAGTGTTTAACCTTTTATCACATTACTCATATGGATGAACTGCTAGTATTCCACATAAATTTAGGAGTTTCTTTTAAACTAGAATAAGAAAATCCTAAACAATGGAACATTGAACGATTATCTGTTTTAATAACTCGCTAGTATGGATATTGGTGGAAGCTATCATAAATATTATATTCCGTTATTGAAGTTGCTGTATTAAAGTGAATAATTTAAGCTATAATACAAAAAAAAACTACAAATAAAAGTCTCCTAGCTGAGTCCTCAGATGAGATTCACAACGGATTGTTGGTTTAAGTAAATTTTTTAATGTGGCATTGAAAATTAACTGAAATATTTAAGGTGCAAAAAGTAGCTATCGAAATAATTTAGAAAAATTCATTGACTTTTTACACGTGACGAATGATCTCTGTGTATGTTCCCATTTGTAATAACTTCAACGTAATTAAACGGGATTTGAAACCTCGTCCTCGCGAATGCCATTCCCGAGAATTTCCGCTTTCCTTTCAGTCTCGGTAAGCTGCATCTAATTTGTAGTATTTCTTATTAATAAACATTTATACATTTCTTATTGTTTGGTATAAGAAAAAAGTCTTTCCAAGATTTCATGAAATTCATTTTTTTTGGCCTATATAATGGCAGATGATCAGTTCATAATGGCTGGTGATCAAGATGATGTGGAATATATGTTGAGAATATTTAATGAAGAAATCGAAAAGTTTTGATTACTATATATATGGAAAATTCTAAGCATATGCCAGTGGGCGAAAACCACCCGAGTGACCTCAACATTGGAACATTTACAGTTAAACACTGCTCCTGTATTAAACACCTACGTTTTATAATTTTTTCAAGTGGCAAAAGTAGTGAGGATGTGCTCAACAAGATAGGACAGGAGAGAAGAGTGATTCCTCAGCTTAACTCACTGTTGCGGAGCAGCAAAATTACAAAAACGACCAAAACTACTACATATGGCCGTTTTATAGAAGTATTTGTGCTTATGGTTCAGAGACTTGGGACATAACGACATTAAGATAGATTGTTAGCACCCCGAAATTGGATTTCTGGAGACGTAATAATCGTGCATCAAAACTAGTACGTGTCAGAAATGAAACAATTAGGGAAAAAATATGCATGGAGAAAGCACCGTAATAGACACTATAGAAGGGAAACGCCTCACATGATTCGGTCACCTTCAACAAATGAAAGATACCAGGTGGCCAAAAAAGGTTAGAGAATTGACACCACCCGAAAGAAAGAAACCACGAGATCCAACGGGGAGCTGCAAGAAGGGCTTTGAAGGAACTGTGTTAAGCAGAGTACGCTAGCTATAACTAAAACATTTAATTATCCTTAATACTTCTAGGTTTCTTTTTTCTGATAGTTGTCCTTGCCTTCCGAGATATTCCTGTCACGAAAGCACGCTTTATTGATTCAGAGGCCAGGCGCTTGGATCGATAATACATTAAAACAAACGTAATTTATTTTATGTGACAGGTACGCTGCGTGCCTGAATTTTCTGGGTGATTTACGACTCAATTTGCCCTCTCAGAGAAAATTCAGTTACGTTTCACTTCCACTCGTAGACGGTCGTATTTATTAATTTTTAGTAACTAACTTTTTTTTTCATCTGGTCCAAAGGAGAATATTTTTCGTGTAGAACTAGTCACTAATATCCTTCTCTCATGCAGAGTCGAATAAATTAACAGCGAAAATTTGCTGTATTTATATGACCAGTCGAGAACTTCAGGAAGGTCTCTACCGCTGAGATGAGAAGTGTTTTATACGGGTTACCGCTTATCAGGAGCCATGATCATTCCATTATCGATGCCGTTGCTTGCGTGTCACTGAAATTCCTTCACACACACAAGACGGGTCGTGCATGAGAAGCACCATTGTATTCCGCCGTCTCCTCCTATATGGATATTGGGGCCTTTGTGTTCTGAATGCACATACCTAAACGGAAACGAAAGCAATGAATAATTCCACACTGCAGCCAGATGTTTAATGTGTCACAGGTTCGTTTTCTCCTTGAGAACCACTTATGCGTATACATGTCAGGGCAAAGTTCTGAACTACACAATGCACAGGGCTGCCATGAACGAAGTAACAAAAATGTACGAGAATCTAAGTCACAATTATACAGAGTTATCATAAATGACTGAAGCGATTTTCCAAATTTAATGTAGCTATATTGTTTGACAGTCACATAGATATCACAAAAAGTTTTGTCTTACCCCACTTCCTTCGCAATTTTTTTTCCTTTTTTGTGCGTTTACGCCAAAGATTCTCTACAAACAAACATGCCAGATTTCAGTTTCATTCCAACAAAAGTTACGCCAAAGTAGCAGTAAAAACAATTTTAAAATATTTTATATTTATATTAATTTTATTCACAGTCGCCGGTAATGCCGTTGTCTACGAATGGCATATCATTTGGTACTGCTTTGTGTCATGCAGTCTGAGCAAAGAGTAGTTTCCTGAACAAAGAGCGAAAAAATCTCACCATTCACTTGCGTCGTCAGTTAAAGGTAACCAAGGTGCCCGGTACGCTGTTTTAATATCTGATCCCTAGCCGGTGAACCTCCATCTCCCGGTGTTCCTGTTCACCAACACGCACGTACAAATAATCCAGGTAAAACGTTTTCATCAGTTATAGAAAGCTTCGAGAAATAAACAGGTACACGGAGTGCATACAGGAATAGCCACATTTGTTTCTGTGTGCTTTACTTAAAACAATCAACCTAATAGTAATTGAGATGTCTGGTTGTTTTTCGAAAATTACACCTTGTCAAAGACGAGGTCATTAAAGATCGGAGGCGATTGTGGCTAAGCCTGGAAAGGAATTTGGGCATATCCTTTTGAAGGAAGAAACGCGGCACTCACTTTAACTGATTTCCAGATCCCATTGAAAAACGAATTCTGGATGGTATAACGTGGATTTGAACCCACGTCTTCCCGTGCGCCAGCCTGTAGAGTTACCACTCACCCACCGTGCGTGGTTGTTCACAGTTGCAGCAATGAAATGCAGCTGATAAGCTGAAGCAAAGGCTAACGACGCAAAATTCTGATTGTAACATACAAAACACTAATCTGATGTGATGTAGGTGCTGAAGGTTGCGTCAAGAGGCGCATAAAACGTCAAATTGAATTTTTGTCACGTTTCATCAGATTTATTGAAACAATGATATCTCGAGGAGTATCAACATCAGACTCTTCAACACAATTGCAAATGGCGTCTAACTAAACGGATGTTAAACATGCAATGCCATCAGTTCCATCAACAACACTCGCACCAATTTCTAAACAAAAGATGGTTTGAGGTTTCCATTGAATAAAGAATCGAGCTAAGTCTTATATCATTGACCAGTACACGTCCAAATAAAGTTGACATACAATCTAAGCGATAGTGTTGGTGTAACGTACATGAACTCCAAGGCGAATGAAACCATTAAATATTTGGAAAACACTGTTAAAGATAAATCTATGTAAACTGTGAAGACTGGTAAGGAAGAAAAAAATTTAGCTACAGATGGATATAAACAGAATTCTTGGATGATTTATTATTCATTATGTATCTCTTCGCCTTTTTGTCAGTTAAGTAAATATGTCTTTCCTTGTCATAAGGCATCAAAAATCAGTAAAACAAATAGACTTACCTGGAGTTTTGAAAATGAATATGCCAGGAAAAACATCTACGTTTTCATTGCTAAAATTTGTATCGGTAATGATTCACCGAAACACTTCCAAAATTCGGCAATCTATCTTGTTTTTCGTTTTATTGCAAACAGATAGAAACTAAAAAAAAGAATACTGTTTGTAAGTGGACGCTGTTTATGTACAACACAGTTTTATTCTTCTGCAGGTCTTCATGTGCTCTAGTTTGAGGACTTGCTAACTATGAGGTCTTATATATGAGATACTCGAGGACGGGAAATGACAGTCAATAACTGATTGTTTTGTTAGTGATTATCCTGTGCAACATTCCACATTTATTTCCGGCACTGGTCTATTAAATTTCTTACTCGGTTGGGAAATAATATTTCAGATGAATTTCTGCAGGACAGCTTTGAATAACATTTGGTTTGTGTTGTATTATATAACGCCGGATTCAGAAACCGAGAGAAACGATGTAAAGACGCGCGCGAAGTCAGTAACAGCAAGCGGACGCAACGTTAACACTCAAGCATGGCTGTGTGTGATGTGATCAGACTCAGTAAGTTTTGTGCTATCGTCATTCTAACAAATAGAAGACATTTCCGAGGCCCATATCACAGGAAGATCTCTCTACCCCCAGTTCTACTTTTTACCTTCAGATATCCAGCAGCTGAATTGTCTGTGGCAGGTTGCCGAGGATGGCGTTGGTTTGTCATTTTCCCCGCCTTGCTGCCTCCACTTCTCTAATGGGATTCATTAGAATTACAAAAGCGAGAGCCTCTCTTCTGAGCGCCACCAGCGTCTCACAGTAATTGTACGCCACACCGCCCTCCCCGCACCATTCGCCCATAATTGACGTAGCATCTCCAGGGGAAGCCTTTGACGTCTTCCATTGCATACGCCTCAACGCTCACGTCATAGGCAGCCTATAAAAAATTGATTTCAGAAGAGAAATGGAAGTGGTAAGTCGGTCTCTCTAGAGCTAATTTCTCACTATGTCGGAGTTGGCAATCCTCCATACCAGCAGTTGATTTTAAAGAAAGAGCTATTTAAAATTTGAAAAAAAAGTGAAGTGGTTATTTTTTGGAAGCTTTGTAGTATCTTAGAAACACAAGCGAAATAAGAAGGAACAACATCACGAATGTAAGAACTTATGTGCAAAGTTTGCTGTTGGTTGCAAGATCAGAATTAATTTCTTCCCTCAGCTCATTTCAGTCAATATTTTAAAATAATTAATTTTTTTATGATTACACATCAATCATTGTCGTTAATTAGCAGGAAATGAACATATTACGTAGAAAAACAGTACGCAGCAGCTCCCGCAGAAGAAGGAAAAAATCTTGCGACACGGAAAGCTATTTGGAGATCGAACCTTCAAACACATACTTGCCAAGCGCAATCTTTACACGTCACAGTTTCTTGAAAATGAAACATTGGCTTTCTCCACGCAAAGATTCGTAAAGAACCTTATCTTATTTTGTTTCATCTACTCTTCGGCTTCGTGACCACACAGGCCTGCAAAATATTTGCCTGTGATTTGCACGTATTTCACAATTTGCATAATTTGAACGGCACGACACCAACATGACAATTAATTAAAAATGTTTGTGCCGTTCATCGTGCATGAGCCGGCGATCCATGGAACGGTAGCCAAGTCAGTTTTCAAGGCATCCATTCTTAAAGTAGAAGCCCTAACTTGGTATGTTCACCATTCCCTTGGTACAATCTAACTTCTCTACTAAAAGATATGTTTTGTAACAATATAATTACCGCTAGGAAAACACTACGGGGGTTTTCCGCAGCCTAATCTCAGCTGGAAAGCCTTACCTGGTGTAGGTTACTTCTACATGTGATAAGTCAGCATTACGTCACTGTTTTCCTTTTTCTGAAATAAACCAAGCACCTGTCCTTGACATGAGGACGTACGCATTGCAATGAATGCCAGCTCTATTATAATGATGAAATCAACCAAATACAGGCGATACCCTCCGCTTCTGTCACGTATGCATCTATCTATGTTCTTAGTATTTCTTTAAAGTAGCCTACTTTGCAAGAGTTTAAATTATAATTTACAGAAAAGAACAATGAAACAATCACAGTTTCTAAGATACATTTGGTACAAGAAACATAACAGTTGGAGGGGCGTGATCCCTGGTTCAAATCCCGGTATAAGCAAAGATTCTTAAAAATCAACATGTTTTAAAAAAGGAAATAAACTAAAGGGGAAGGAGGTTTACTACGAGAGACTACTTACGACAGTTCCTCCGGCAGATTTTAGTTTGTGTTTTAAGATTATGTAACTTTCTACGGACATCATATGTCAATACCGTTTTGCACACAACGTTTTTGGTTTTGCAGTCCTTTGCTAAGATGTATAATCTTTGGAGCGTTGGGAATCCGTGAGCTAGCTATATATAACTAACTACCCGGATGAAAAACACAGATTTTCTAAGGACACCCCTACTACTTTCCAATGTCTGCCCCTGAACTTTATTGATAGTCCTCACAAATGCAACGCAACCTGACTGCGAGAAAAACAAAGCCTGAATGACCGATATAACATTACAGAGATTTACACACGCTATCTATCTGTCTGTCATTTTTGAAAATCTCTTGACAAAATATGTTATTTATCCCAAAAAAGTATCATAGTTTTTCTTGTCAAATTACATCAAAATCAGTTTAACCGTTTAGTCGTGAAAACGATAGATTTGATTTCACATTTATAATATTATTATAAATACTATTTGTGTCAATAAATCTTGATATTAAGCTATTGTGCCACGAAATACTATTTATATCGTAGTGGAAATTCTAATTTTTGCTAGTATCAATGTCAGCTTGAACGTGATGATAGGAGGAGAGCAGAGAGAAGACGCCGTGCCTCGGCTGCCGACAAATCTGGCTGTGGGAGGCAGCCGTCTAGCTGCGGTCGCACAATTAATGATCCACGTGCCTGGGCCGCCGCACACACCAGCTGCTGCACCGCAACAACCTGTGCCTCAAACATTACACCTGCTGCGCTGGAAAAACACCCACAAACCTTCCTTACGCTTCAGAGAATATTTTAACAATCTTTTTTACCTCTGAAGAAATTAAGTAGTGGCACCTGTGCAATAAGACATATTCTGTAAAGGCAGATCTAGAATTAACAAAGCAGGTGTACTCCTCTTATTTTCATTCCAGTCATGTGGTAAGGCATAATTTTTTTGGGTATGCTTATATGGTTTTAATGCTCGTTTCTAAAGATGGCAACTTCAAAGTTATAACTTGCTCAGTTTGTTATCTTTGTCCTCTCACCTTGGTAGTCAAAATATTAGATTTTAAATGATTAGTTTAATCCTTCGTTACCTTTATGAAATAAAATTCCTTTAATCAAAGCAGTATTCTTCTTAATAACAACCATTACACATCATACAGCCACAATCATAAACCAATAAAATACTCCAAATTATATCTTAACTTGCTCGTCTTCAATTCTTCTCTTTTTTTCTCCGAACAAACATAACTCGTCTGTAAAACTCTACAGATCACTGCACATAATTATTTTTCATAAAAATTAAAACATAATTATCTACGTAATCTTTCCCTGTTAATTAATATTAAATTAAATAAAAAATATGATTTCATATGTTTTCCCTAGCAAACTCATCACAAAGTAAAAAGTTTTAATAACATAGAAAAGAGCTATTAGGATGCTGCGTAGGGTAAAACCAAACTTCTTGCAGACAACTCTTTAAAAAGCTCAATATTCTTATAATGTAATATATTACTAGTGTGAGCCCGTAACCGATTTTTTGCATATGGCCACGGGTGTAGTATGGTTCACTTTTTAGAGACAAAGGTTATGACAGATTGACTGACCGGCACGAACTTGACCTGTCTTTCACCATAAGGTTTCACTGCGCAAAATTAGAATAAAATCTCTTGAGCCTGAAAAGCTTAAAGTATTAATAGATGTATTAAACACGGCCAGAGTTGATATTGTGTTATCGTATTATTGTTTCAAAGATCATGTTTGCAAGACTCAAACTGGCTGAAATACAGACATGACTTATATTTGAACCTATAGGTCCACACTGTAAAATTTGAAGAATTTCTATTTACTCTAAAGGGAGTGCTATAACGCATCAAAGCAATAACTGCTTCGAAATCATCACATAGTTCTTGACTGAGGTTGACCAAACATTCATAATGTAATCTTGGTCATCGTGTCCGTAGAGGCCAGAGAACTTAACAGATTCCAGATTATTAACCAGCTAAGCAACTCCGAAGAAATTAATTGCCAGAATGCTTTTTTTAGATAACAAATCTGAAGTCTGATGTCTAGTTTGGATAACCGAATAACTCACGTACAGTAAACACGAGCTAATACCATTAACATAAGATGGTAACTAAAATACGAGAAAAGCAAATAAACCATAATTTATAAACTTTGTTCAAGCAGCAACATTAGCGGAAGTTTTAGTTAAATTGATATTTAGCCCCGGCTGGAAAGACAATTATCATTACAGCAGAGACAATGAGTAATTTAATTTTTTTATGTTGCTTTCATTATCGACATGTTACTGAAAAGTAGTTCCACGTTTTTTCAGCCGTAAAGTTTTTCCACAATTTTTTTTAAAAAAAAAAAAAAAAAAGATTGCAAATCTCTGCGTTGCTGTTAATTTACGAGCCAAGGCTGGGACGTGAAGTCACTGTTTTCCAGTCAATAGTTATGGAGGCGAGTAAATGAGTAAGTGGGCACTGGAAATTGCATAGTAAATTATCTCATGTGCTTTGTCACAGAATATTTTAACTTGTTTACATCAGATTCACAGGTGTACAGTTTCAATACAAGAAACAAAAATAACTTGTACAAAACATAAAGATCACTGTAATTATTACAAAGAGGAGTTAATCATATGCTGGGACTCAGTTGTTTAGCGAACCTCCTAAAAGTATAAAACAATTTGTACATAATAAACATGTACTGAAATAAAACTTAGATATTATCTTATTGGCAACTGCTTCTACTCCCTTCAAGAATTTATACAAAATAATTGTGCCTAATATACTTTAGCAAAAGTTAGTTCTATTAGTTTATTTTTTTGTATTTGTAACGTATAATATTTTTTTCGTTGTGATTATTGTAAATAATGTATTTATATATATTACTCATGAGATGTTAAGCAGGGATCTATAGAACAAGATTATTAAATAATATATTAATAAATAAATGTATTGATGTTACCAGACCGCTATATCGGGACGTACAACAGATACTTAGACATCCTATGCGTCCATCTACCACCGTTCTGTAAATTTTCAAAATTATATGACAATTTGTACTATTTATATAGAAAAAAGTATACTATGTCCATCATAATGCCAAATAGCATCTGCTTGTCAAATTTCATCATGATCGGATTAGCCGTTTATACTAGGAAACGTATGAAACAGACAGACAGAGAGACAGACAGACAGACAGACAGAGTTCCTTTCGAATTTATAATGTTGGTATAGATTTCCATTGAGCTGTGTGCGAGAGCGCTTCCCAGTTGCTCCAATTCTTAATAACACTGAAACAAAAGGTTTATAAGGTGTCATATCAGTATCCCAATGTTACCACTTTTATCTTTAGGGAGCGTCCATAAACTACGTGGTTTGGTATGGGAAGGGCAGGAGGGGTTATGTAGGAAGCTACGTTTGAATACGTGTGGGGGGGGGGGGGAGCAGGAGGTATCCTAGCCAAGCATTTAATTCATATTATTTATCACAGTTAAAATAAGGAACAGAACACACATCCTGTCATTCCGTCATTTAATTTACGATAGTCTGACAAGGGAAAACAATACAAAATTTCTTCTGGAATCAATAGAAAAAAAAGCTACGTGCCACGGGGAGGGGTGTGGGAATGGAAGCAAAAGCCACGTGAGGCTACGTTGGGGGAGGGGGGGGGGGTTCACAGGAGGCCAGGATAAGTTGGCAGAAGAAATAATTTATAGTTAAAGTGTTGACTGTGCTAGCATTTCTTTCAATTTTTTTCGCATGTCAATAGTTGTATTTGGTTGTAGGCGCTGACTCGTAGTCAATAGGGACTAGTAATACTAATCTTTCATATTTTATGAACATTTTCGATACTCTCAGCCATCCGTACGTGATCCTATATACTATTGTACAACAGTACTCTTAATGCAATCAGAAGAGATTTTCATGCGCTTTGTTTTTTGTATTTATCTATTATTTCCTCAACTTCATGAAATGTGCTCGTTTCGAATTAGAGTTGTGTAAAGTTATAAATTAGAGTAGAGTAAAACCGCGTTCTGCTAGGAACTCTAACAAAGGTCACTGTAAATATGCAAATTATTCTATATCTCGATTTTACTTCTAAAGTTCTGCCTCGTTTACTGATTCAGCGTCTTTTTAAAGAGCTCGCGAAGCGCTACTAGTAGCCGGAATATAAGTATAATATTAAATTGAAAATTACGAAAAACGAAGATGTTGTCTCAAATGAGTCGTAAATATGCTCTGGATTATAGAAAAAGCAAATTAAAAGAAAGCTCGCTTCAAAAGGATCCCAAGAAACCTAAAAAGTTCAGAGCTGAACAAATGAGAGCACTACGAAAGCGTCGGAAAAAAAAAAAAAAAAATGAAAATGAACTATACGTGTGTTACTTTAGTTACCACAGACCTGTGATACATGCGATAAACTGGTAATTTATCTATTTTACAATAGTTATACTACTCTATGTAACCACTGTGGTAAGGAGATTGATAATTAAATTACATGTTAATACAAAACACTTGTTATTATTTTATCAGGACGTTTTCACGAAACATCTACGGTGACGACCCGAACTGCGCATTTCTGTATGTTTTTGAATTCGAATAAATGATAAATTGTAAAACTTACAACAAATGTCACTGTAAATATGCAAAGTATTCAATATCTCTATTATAATTTCTTCTACAGTTCTGCCTCGTTTATTGATTCAGTAGAGGGAACACTTTTAGGCAGAGGCGTCAATGGGAAGTTTTAACGATGCTATCAACAACGAATTTAGTTACCAAATGAATTAAGCCTTAAATCCAAGCTTCCGTAAGACTTAATAGTGTACAAATTATGTGATCAGAGGTTTTGTTTTGAATGGGATGAATGCTCTTTGGAAAAGAGGCAGCTGGATTTTTATTTTATTTTTATTGTCATACTGGTTTGAAGTTGTTTTTTGTTGCAAAGAAACTTGGAGCTTAGATAAACAATGTAAGTAATCATTAAAATCAAGAGATGAATTGGTTGGATAAAATATGTGTATATTGGTAGCGGAAGTATCTTTCTTATACACAGAAAATTAATTCTCTCAATAATAACCAAACGTTATGAACTGTGAAGCAACTGTCGATCATGGAAGTAGGGCAGATAAGAATTGTGCTTTTGAATTTTTCTTTTCCTCATTGTTCTTGTTTAGTTATTCTGGCACCTTTTTAGTTTGTCGTCAATCTGTTAACAGTTTTTATGTATAACACACGTTTTTATATGGAACAACTAGCGAGAAAACGACAAAAACCTGTTATCTAACGAATATCATAACCTGCTATTCTACTACTCTAATTTTTTTAATAATGAACCAAAACAAGTTCTTTAGTTATATTTTATTACGTTTACATTACTTTGATGGCGATTTAGATGTAGGATGATAGAGAGAAAAAATGAACTGAAAACTGATGCTGGAATGTATGGAAGGTGTTGTGAAGGATCTTTCACAACGACTTGTTTACCGTTCGTTGGGCCGCAGTAACAGTTGTTAGATACAAACCGACTTGGCTGGTATGCCGTGTGTTATACAGGGACCATGACTCAACCTGGTCGAGGGCTGTATTTAGGCAGTACGTGGGTTTGTGACTGATGAGGTGCATGCGCAACCTGCTGCACGCGAAAAATTATCTGGTGAGTTATTTTGTCTGTAGTATATTCAGTACCAATATTCAAAGAAATAACCCAAGTATCACACAGATTTAAATCACTCAGGTTGAAAAAAATATAATCATAACTGATTTACTCCAGCAATAGTATCATTTTCTTGAAGGCAGTTGCATTACTCTTGATGAACAAAATACAAATTCAGATCGCAGACGGGAGTAGTGATTGGCTATGAAACAGTTAGTTTCCAGTCACTAGCTCACATAGGGACGTTTGAAAAGTAAGAACAGGCTTCGTTGGATACATTTCAAGTGATCCGTCAACCATGAACCTGTCCAGAGAAATCAGGTGGTATTTTTGCGGATGCTGTTATTAGTTCAATGTTTTCAATTGATCCACAACAATAGATGTTTACATTCCACAGTCTAAGATATACCGTGTTTAATTAATTACGGAAGGGAGTATTTAAATGAAGTAAATTTATTTTTTTTTTGCCAATGCTTTAGAAGCTATTTCATTCCATGGCTCCCTTGTAGCCTAGTAATTTTCAGGTCCACTCTTAAATTATACAAAGGAGATGTAATTCATCAGAACAGTCTGCATATGATTTATGACATGCATATCTTCGAAATTATAACGAATAAGACTCTTGCAGCCTTTTTAAAAATACTTGCGCGCGCGTGTGTGTGTTTTTTAAAATTATTAAAACTAGTGATCAAAATGAGATGAAATTTAAATGTGATCAATTCGATGACATACTTTAATACTGAACAATGTTCGCTCAAATTGATACTTTTAGCTTAATTTTGGAGAAAAGTGGGTACATTTATTTTCAAAATAAGAAGTCACACTTATTCAATTAAGAACAACCTCCTTTTTGAAGTAGCTTAAAACGACCGACTTGCTCGATAAACAGAAAACAAGGATGTTGAATGGTAGATGATTACTACCTGATAAGTGTACATTTTGTGCGGTTTATCAAGTGCAAGATCTACTAGGTTAGCTGTACAATGTGCAAGAGCTAACCAAAATAGGAGAACATCTCTCGGCTTTTTTTTTTTTTTTTTGTTTTAATGAAGCATCCCGGCATTCGCCTGGAGTGATTTGGGAAAACCATGGAAAACCAAAATCTGGATGCCCACACGGGGATTTGAACCCGCGTCCTCCCGAATGCGAGGCCAGAACGTTAACCTTTCACCCACCACGCTCGGTATATCTCTGTTGATCTCGTTGTTGAGGCTATGTGTCTCACCACTTCGACATACAGTTAACCAGAAAATTTAGATTTAAGTACCATAGATACGAGTGAAACACACAGAGCAAAAATTAAAATTTATTTTTGTGGTAACGCAATGGCTATGCAGTGTTCTCAACACTTTTTCCCTTAAAAAAGGGGTGAAGGGAAATAGAAACCAATTCCAGGAAACGGGTACCTAGGAGTCATTATTTTCTCTTATTTTTATTAATTTTCAACATGAAACCTTCCTATCGATCACTCACCAGCATTTTCAGCTATCAGTAACGCTCCATTAGATAATAAAAACGCTTAATACTAGACGTCAAAATGCGTTGCAGGAATATTGTAGATTGCACAAACTATGACGATAGTTTATACTGAGTTTATTTACCTAGAGAAAAGCCAAACTTTGCCGGAGGTATAGTATTGAGGAGGTCATACAGGGGTAAGGGATGTAATTCCATCAATTCTTGTGCCTTGGCGTATAAGAGGATTGATTAAGGGGGAGAGCTAAGCCTTGTTCGTCTTCCGAAATACTCCAAGGTAGCCCAAGGTTTAGGTGCCCATTCGCTAAATTACAATTTGTCATGTCCATGGTTTCATATGTAACATTTTGTGTCCATCTGATGTTTAGTAATTACATGTCACTCTCATATCTACCCTGGGGGCCAAGTGACGGGTTGGGTGAATTTCTTTCAGGGACTCGAATCAGCTAATAATTAGAGAGTGAGATAACAAAAGAACCTAATTGGTTTGTGACAGTGAGTTTAAGGTGCGAGATTGGAGAAGGTGTATTGAAACGAAAATTTCGCTGCTGTAGATAAGAGGGTAAATTTTTTTGTAAGCTACTACATTGAAGGTGATCTGGAGTATCGGCATCGTGATGATTAAAGTCTCCTTAAAACCACTAACTTTCTTTCGTAACTTTCGATACAAATACTTTCTTTCAGTTGAGATATGTGACAATGTATTATGTAATGTGCCCTTTCGCTGTGATACAGGAAAGCAACTGGATGAATTAGGGACAGGCAAATTAAAAAATACCGTATGGACGTTAATAAACAGTATCGATATCTATCGAGAAAAGATTTCGATATTTTCTCCTTAAGGCAGAATTATCTAAAAATATTTCCAAAATATCAAAATATTTAAGAAAATTCGGAAAATTAAAGACAAATACAGAAATTATAAAAACTTTTAATAATCTATTTATTTTCATAATCTGTCAAACCAGTATTCGTCTGATAACATCAAAAGACCACTGTTTTATACGTTCCCCTGTCAATCTACTCTTGTTGTCTGGTACCGCCAAGTTAACTTTAGAAGGCACTTTTTCGGAAGACACAGAAGAAGCTTGGTATACCAGGTACTCCAGCGCGATTTACTAAAGGCGCGTCGTGAGGTGTTGGCAATTCACCGAATACTTTATTGGGTTTGATTTCCTATCTGGTATTGGTTCCTCCAGGTACAACTTAAACTCATGCGTCGGAAAAAAAAGATGTTGACATTGTAATCGTGTTAAAATTTAACCGCATTTTTAACCTATTAATCATTGATAAAAAAAAACCTGCTAAATTACGACAAATTCACTTTTTTAAGACGCTTTCAGACGATCGTATATACACGTTTATTTAGGCAATGTTTATGCAACACATGAAACTAGGTACTGAATTGCGTTCACACAAGAAATATCAAATTGGTTCTTGAAATAGATACTCCAAAAAAAAAAAAAAAATTGATTTATCGAGAATAAAATTAACGACGATATATATCGATTATTTTATAAAAATATTGATATTTCGATATATCGATATATTTTGTCCAGGCCTAGGAAGAATATCTCTTTGTAAGAAAGTATTTTTGACTGTATTTGAAGGCTGACACTGTCTTTGTCTAGACCAGTGTTTCCCAACGTGGGGCCCACGCCCCACAGGGGGGCAATTTGGTTTTTTCAGGGGGGCAATTTAGAAATTGACTTGATGCGACTTTTCCGCTTTCTCTTTGGGTTATTTAAACGCAATGCCAGATATGGTTACAAAATATAGCAAAAAAGCAAATTCTTAAAAGGATCACACTAAATTGCCATAATAAATGTTTATTATAAATCTTTTGGATTTGAATTTTAGTATTTCATTATATGTTTTTTAATTTTACTTACTGTGTTTTATGATAATATTAAAGTGTTTTCTTTCAAAAACCATCCTATATTAGTTTCTTTAATAACAAATAATTTTTTTTATTAAAAATTATATATGGGGGGCAAAAAAATGTTGAAAGTGGGACATGATCCTAAAAAGGTTGGGAAACACTGGTCTAGACTGTTGAAATCTACAGGGGTCGAATGCCAAAAGTACGGGTGTACTTGCGCTCCAGTGATCTGAAAACGTGTATGGCCGACACTGCAATTTTCCTGGACTGTGAGAGTTCTTTTCTTCTTCTTCGCCACATTTTCCCAAAATTTAAGGACTGCCTGTGATGAGTTTTACTGGTCAAATTTGGCGCTATGGTTTTACGGCCGCACACTCTTGCTGACACCGCCAGCTCATACCAAGCACTTAAGGGGGAGGTGAAGTGCTGACTAATGTCTGTGAAACGTGTAACTACATTCTGTCTTTGACAACTGTATTTTTTGGTTTCTGTAATGTGTAATTTATAAGACGGAGATTGCGGACCGTCGCGGCATTCGCCTCGATGGCTGCGGAAAACCACCTAAAAACCGCAGTCAGGATGGCCGGTACGCGGGGACCAGGACTCCTGCCTGTTCCACTGTACAGTACCAGTGTGAGAGTCTGAAAGTTCTTTTAATAGAACAAGTACACACTAGATACAGCATTACAATTATGAACTGTTGCTTATCTAAGAAAAATATAACTACAAATTCCTGTTTATAGGAAGACTGGTGCCAGATGCAAATTTGATTTCCATGCCAGAGGAAAAAAATTTAAAATATATGTCTCCAGAAAATTATTAGCTGTAAATGTATAGAAAAAACTGGAAAATACTGTTCCTGTTTACTGCTCCAGTCACTGTACTCATTATCAGTTAGTGATGACGAATGTATGTACGAATTGTACTAGCTGATGTCATACATACAGAGATATATATGCGGCAGTTGAGACAGGCGTAAAAGCCAGTACAGCTCTTTCAACGAGCCGGTTGCCCTAATGGAAACTGCTAACGCAATTTTCCGCAATGACGGCTTTTAGCTTTGGTTGCCTGGCGACATTAGAGCCATATTATGAAACCGCTATTGTAGCTGGATGGGTGGATAGAAGGAAATAACGTTACTGCGTCCTGGTACAGTACAAAGGAGCTACGTGTGGGCGGCAGGAGGAAATTAAATTTGACCGTCCTTCACCCATCACAGGGTGCATTTTTTTTTTATCCTGTCGCCATGCATGGACCCACTGGCGACCCTGTCAGCTGGTGTTTCACAATGTACTGTACCCTGAATACTTCCGCTTACAACAGTGCGGCAGAGCTAGGTCAACTAAACTGCACCTTGTACTCGATTATTCTTAAAATTTGCTTCATGCTTTTATATTAAATCTTTAGTATGAGTGAAAATACAATCTTTGAATATTTTCGTTAGTTATTATTCGCTTTTAGTTTTTGGTCTTAAAGATTGAGCTTTTAACATTCAAAACATTGTTCTATTTGTATTGCTAATCAGATTCATACTAATAATTTTTGTTCGTTTCTGTAAACTAGCCGTCACTAAATTTTCATTAAATTTCATGTCTCGTGGTTTGCTGATATAACCGTTATAAACGATCAGTAGCATGTCTTTTTATATGACGTTTACGTAAGCTGTACTACTGTGCGATCAACATCCGAGCCACGTGCGAAAGTCCATGTGTAATTAGGTTCATTTGTCTACAACTACGAGATATATGTTATACCGTCTGGTTTCAAACGAACGTGAACTCAGATGCTGCCATATGTTGGAGTGGCAGATCGTATCCATTGATCATCAGCCTTGAAGGAAAAAGTAAGAGAATTGTAGTTTCGAATTTTTTGATTATTACATTATTGAACAGCAACAGGTTGACCGTAACGCATCAGAAATATAAATATGGTGATCGCTTGTGTCTGTCTTGCAAAGTTATTCAGTAGGATACAAAAGAATCAAACATAATGAATCGCAATTACGTGGTCAAAAAATATATAAGAGTGCTCAGAAATTATAATATTATATTTCTGTGTGGTCTCAAAGACCCGGTGACAGAGATACAGGATGCGCAATGCGCCTAAATCGTAGCAGCCTAACCTAACATGGTAAACCTATCAGGTATACTTTAACGTGGAGTCTGAACCACCGCGCGTTATAGCAACTGCAGATTAACAAAGCAAAACATTGACAGAAGTGAAAGTTAGCGAATACTGGGATTGAAACTGGGGACCAACAGTTCTCCACTCACATGCCGTAACCAATTGAGTCACACTGTCTCGTAGCCCATATCAGTGTTTGGAGGATTAATGCTTGTAAACATCTGTTGTCCCGAAGGTAAAAATAAAAATAAAATTTCTCTGAATTGAGGTTATTTTTTGTTTATGGCTTTACGCCTCGCCGACGTCGACGTCATTAGAGTTGGGTAAGGATTTGGGACAAAGAACGAGAAGGAATTCGACCATGACCTTTTGAAGGAACCATCCGGGCGTTTGCATGGAGTGATATGGAGAAATTAGATGCCTGGACGGGAATTCAAACCCGCGTCCTCCCGAACGCGAGGCCAGAGCGTTACCGCTCACCCACCAAGCTCGGTACTGCTAACTGAATCAACGTCAAGATAGAAAGAGTCTCATTACAGGCTCAAATAAATTCCCTCTGTCAAACAATATTTTGTGAATTGTTGAATACAGACGTAGCTCAATTTTGAACAGTCACAATTGCAACATATTGCAAATAAATCATTGTGAATTTGCCTGTGGTCTAATATTCTATTGTGGATGAGTACTGTGTCAGACGCCGACTACAAAGGCAAATATTTGAGGTTGTGAGTCCAGAAACAAATACGGGGAGCAGCGGGTGTCCACAGCGGCATCAGACGCGGTTTAATTAGCGAATGGACAGGCCGACCACCGTGTGTTTCCGTGAGCCAGGACACAGCAGAGCCACAGGTAGTAAGTACTCACTGGGTGTGTGGCAGCAGGCGGAACGTGCCCATTACAAGTGTTACTTTGAATGTTACCACAGTGAAATATACATTTCTTTCTACATTATATATATATATATAATGTATATATATATACATAATAAATGAATACACGAACCTGACGGACCCAACACTGTACACAGTTCTTAAAAGAAAATAAGAAACACAAACACCCACCTCAAAAGATATAACCAAAAATACACCAAACACACTAATCTGTACACAAACGTATATTTAAAAGCGCGCCATCCATCAAGGAAACAGAAGACAAACGATAAACAAACCTACCGCCATGCCAAGTACACCACAGTAAACACACACGGTAATTATCGTAAGAAAGTACAACACACAGAATAAATGTTAAATTCAGTGCTCAGTGCAAGTGACTTGATACTCCCAAAAATGAAGATGCAAAATGAAATTACCGGCATAATCTATGCCAAATACTGTAATTGATGGAAAATTGTAAGTAGAATTGTATATATTTATTAACATAAGCCCCATGTACAAATTAGCATATAAGAAACTAATTCATGTAAAAATACCCCACAGAACGAACCGCTGAAGATGCTTCAGACATGAAGTGAAACGCGTTCGGTGAAATAAACAAATATTCAATTGCATAGGCGTAATTATTCATATAAATATCATATAAATATGACTTCAAAAGCTTTACAAGAACTTATTTACAAAACCACTACAAAGTAAAACATAATTTTTACGAAACACTCCTATAAATAGAGTGTACTGAATAGATCATCCATTTACTATTAATGTTGAGTATGGTAATATTATTTCCATTTTTACTGAAACCTCTTACTTTTCATTACAGTTTCTTAGTGTGTAAAAGCTTTTTAAAGTCTACGCTAAAGAAGAAATAATGTATATTAATACAACAATTAAAATTTTTATTATAGGCCTATACTAAACACTTAAACAAATATATTAATTTTTGTAAAGTTCAAGGAAGGTCGTGTTGTGGTTTCACACTTCCTGAAGTTAAAAGTCAACAAGTAAACGACCATTGCAAGCCAACACGTCACGGCCCACACAAAGTCAGTTACATCCGAAAACATTTTTGGGAATTACGATTTTTCTCAGAATGCTTTTTTTTTTTATGAATTGAATCTGATATGTTTATCTGATTCAATTGACAATCCTATGTTATTTTAGTGGAGACAAGCTTTAAACTGAGATTAATATACGTTTCAAGTATTTAGTAGGTATTATGTTTATACAATTAAATGACAAAAATTTAGCGAAATACCCAATGAAATATAAAATATTGCTTATAACTTAAAGTCGTATTTAGGTACACAAAAAACCACTGTTAGTTGCTTAATATTTTATTTGGTACAGAAAAGATACTTGTACCCAGTACTTAATTGCTTCAACACGTGTTTCACAAGACGTTTACAGAGGTAGGAAAGCCCAATTTTCCGACTGGTATCATTGTGTTCCTCTGGACAGTCCACGGCCATCGGACGCAGTACCTATGCCGTAACTACCTCCCCCTCACTGTTAAGCACCTCGCTCATCGACGCCTGGCCAACTTTGCACATACTTGTGGCTTTCCATCGCTCAGATTTTCTTGCTCAAAGGGAGCATCTATACTTACTTGTGCCTGTTTACGACGCGACGGGTTGTGCCTTAATTCAACCAGCGCTCTGCTGGTTCTTCATCTATTTTCTTACATCGTAATTTGCGTATTCACTTTCTTTCGACTCTTACTTTTATCGATTTACAATAGTTGGCCCTACTGTATTTCATTACCGAGCGTGGTGAGTGAACGGTTAACGTTCTGGCATCGCATTCAGGAGGACGCCGGTTCGAATCCACGTCCGGGCATCCAGCTTTGTGTTTTCCATGGTTTCCCAAAATCACTCCAGGCAAATGCCGGGATGCTTCCTTCAAAGGCCATGGCCAAATTCCTTCCTGTTCCTTGTCCCATCTCACCTCTAATGACCTCGACGTCGACGAGGCGTAAAGCCATAAGTAAAAAAAAAAATGTATTTCATTCTGTCTCATCGAGGCTGTTCTGCGATTTCTTTAATTAAAACGTACTTGTCTCAGTCGAGAATCGAGAATGAAATAATTTTTAATATTCTGCATGGTATAACTCTCCTCTAGCTTTTTTACCGTATTTGATGGAGCCAATTTCGCGATTGAACGGAGAAACTGGCTTCGCTTGCTATCTCACATGTAAGAGAAAACATGAATTTGTTGCGGTGCTCAGGAATTTGCTTGGACACCTCACCGATTTGGCGGGTATCTAGGTGTCCCCAAATAAAAACGAATTTCCCAAGAGACTGGTTTTAAGCTACCTTCTAGGCTTACACGATCGTGCTATTGTTGCCGCACTGAATATTTCCGTGTCCTTGGATCTGCCTCCTGCCACTCTTTGTCAGGTATTCCTAGCAAACTTTTACTGTTTTATGATAGGCTATTCAGCGGAAATGCCGAAAGTTGCTCCATCACCGCCAACAAAACATTCACTACCGCGTCTCTGGCCCTTAAAAGAGGTTCGTATTGCCCCAGAACATTCACTCTCTTGAGCACTACGTCCATGAGGTTACATTACCGATAAGGCTCCTCTAAACACTTTCTTTGAATGGTGCCTGCGATACGGCAGCAAACACTTGGACTCATGGTTATCACAAGATATACACTTCAAAGAAACAATGATACCAGGGAATGTTTAGACTAAGAGGACGGGACCGACGAAATTTCAACTCCTGTTCAAATTCTTGTTAATTATGTAAACTATGCATCAAATAAGAGACTGAAAAAATAACACAATATATTTATAGCGTTTACACAACATGCGAACATTTTCTAGATCTTGTCGCCCCTATAGTATATCAGAAATCCTTGTGGTGAAAAAATTTTGCATTCAAAACTGCACCTTCCGACGCGTAGCAGACACTACACCTAAATGGAATGAGAGTATGGCGGAAAGGATATAAATACACCAAAATCTATTCGGTGAAATGCGTCCCGACCATACACTTAAAGATCAAAGATTTGTAAATATCTGTGAGACATTCACCGGTATCTCAAAGGTCTTCTTTGGCCAATTATTAGTAACAATGTATTAATTACTCATCCTATACAAAACTTATTAAAATATTCTGAAATACACACATTAAACATAGTAACCACGAAACGATTATCAAAGCTACAATGACTACAATTACTCTATGTCGAAATTAACTCCTGATTTTGTTACGAATGTTAATTGAAAACGAATATCAAAGAAAATAATGGATCGAAAGAACTTTTGTCATTATGCGGATCACGCGAAACGAAAAACAAATATGTTCTCGAGAAAAGTAGGCTGCTAATTGATTCTCATATGATTCTCTCTCCCGAATGCGAGGCGAGAGCTTTACTTCTCACCTGAATCTCTCTTTGAATAATATTAATTCTCTGTTGTCCGTCTCAGATCAATTCATTCGTATGAAGTGTGTTATCAGATTTTTAATAAATGTAGGCTAATAATTATGTTATACTAAATCAAAATAGATTAATAAGAGATCAAATATTTTTTTTAAATCTGACGCAATTGTTTCGCTCTGATTCATGTAGCGAGTTACCTCTAAACTTGGCCTGCGACCATGCGTCACCTCTTCAATAGGAAATGCAACGGTTGCGATTACGTTGGCAGCCAGCGAGCGGGGTGCCTTGGATTGTTTAACGTAAGATACTACGATTTTGCACCAACCAGTGCCAGATACCATCAGAAATCACTGTTCTAGAACATTTTTTGATGAGCGTGCGTTAAGGCTCTCTACCTAAATTGTACAGGGTATACATTAATGATTTGTGTGACATAATAAGGGGGATAAAAAAATTATTTGCCGATGATATTATTATTTATCATGAAATCAAAACCTTGGACGACTGCGCTTTGTTACAAGACAATATTATGAAAATAATTGCGTGTTAAAGCCTGGCAGCTGGAGTTAAATGCTAAAAAGTGCAAAGTCATGCGTGTAAGTAAAAAGGTGACACCATTTAGCTCTGAATATACATTTAATGTTACTGTCCTCAAAACGGTAGATTCCGCTAAATACCTAGGGGTAACAATTCTTAATAATTTGTCTTGGGATGAGCATATCGAGAATTTAATTGGGAAAGCAAATCGTATGCTCCTATTTCTAGGTCGTAATTTAAAACAATGCACTGACCAAGTTAAATCGATTGCATACAAGTCACTAGTGCGTCCTCATTCAGAATATTGTTGATCTGTATGGGGCCCCCATCAAAAGGGTTTAATGGAGGCATTAGAGAACGTCCAAAGTAGAGCCGCGCGATTCGTGACAGGTATATATAGTTGGAGGGAAAGCGTAAGTGCAATGTTGAAGGAGTTAGGTTGGGAAGACCTGGAACACCGAAGGCGTTACTCTCGACAAAAGCTAATTGAGAAAAATCACGACTGACGTATTTCGGAATGACAGCAAACAAATATTGCTACCAGCAACATTCATATCTCGGAAAGACCGCGAAAATAAGATAAGTGAAATCAGGGCCAGAACCGATTCATTTCTGTACTCATTTTTTCCACGAGCGATTAGGGAATGGAATAGAAAGGATTTACCGGGCGAATAAACTTAAAATCTGACAGGAGTAACTTTCGGTAAAGCACTCCGGCCATCCTGATCTGGGTTTTCCATGGTTTTCCCGGATCACTCCAGGCGAATGCTGGAATGGTTCTTCACAATAGCCCATGGGCGCCTCCTGCAATATCCCGCATATCCCTTCCAAAATATTACCCTTTCGGATAGATGCAATGTATCCTCCGCCACACACTTTTAGTGAATCGCGAATAACAATAATAAAGAGATGACTCATCATGTTCACTAATTATTGTGTTTTTTAAATGACCTCGTTGACGTTGATGTTATTAAATGAGGGAAAGTACCAGATGAAAGGAACGGGGAGAAATTCGACCATGGATTTTTAAAGTAACGATCCCGGCACTCGCCTGAAGTGATTTCGGGAAATCACGGAAAACCATAATCTGGATGGTCGGACGGGGATTCGAAACTGCGTTATCCCGAATGCGAATCGAGAGCGTTATCGCTCACCAACCACGCTCAGTTTGTTTACTTGTAAACCTTTGCGTCATTTCGGTGATTAATAAATACCGTTCACTTTGATAGAGAATAGTAAAAACCTCTCAAGAGATATAGAGCGTAAGCACCAACTTGCAGCAAGGTGACACATATGTCCTGCCGGCCTTGTCTTGCGTTTAGTCTCAAGCAGCCTCATTCATTCAGTTTGTTCACTTTATTTAATACGCTACTTGCCGGATAGTTCGTCGACTGGTAAAGTATTTCGGTAGCTAGAAACGTCATGAGTTACATTATTTTGTATAAATCGCATATAATATCGTGATGTCATATCACTTTCTCATCTCAACCTGCAGATAGTTAATGGTATAAATGTAAGGTTAGGTTTCTGCAACCAATTAAGTTAACTGTATTTCGTGTAGTGCTTTCAACCAAATCACTCTCTAAAGAGAATAAGAAGAGAAATAGTCTATTTCAGTTGGCATTTTGTTACTGTAACGAGCAGATTTTTCTATTTCTGAGAAAAAGCGCCTGAATCTCTTCAAGAAATTACGATCGAAATATACGGGGATTCTTTACTAAAGGCCTTTCCAGGTTCCAGTAATAAATTAATATATTTATAATCAACCCGTCAAATATATTTGCTATATTTCTCCTCAGAAAAGGCAGGTATTGAGTAATTTAAACTCAGATATTTTCCTTCCAGTGTGTTAAAGTAAGCAAATGTTCGTAGATTCGACATACCGGTACATAAATTATTCGTTATATCCTGCGTAGTGGTTGTGTAAATGACACAGGTGATGATTGTCCTGTATGTGGTGAACGTTCGCGAAATTGGTGCCAGTAAGTGGGATAATCACAGTAAACACCAGGAACCTTTACTTTTACTTGGAACTAATCCGAATGTAGCGCACACTTCTACCAAACAGAATTGTATAGGAGTAGAGTTTGTATCAAATTTATTGTATCATCCAAAGATAAACCACTTCTTTATGAGATATTAACTTCACTCATCACGCGATTTCAACCTTACAATGTGCATTTCCGTGCTTCTATTCTCTTCTTCATTATTCATCTAATTTTAGCTTCTGTTGGAGCTATTCATTTTATTTCACTGATAGTGCTGATACAATAACTAAATAAATACTTTGTACAGTCATAAGTACTTTTAATGAACTCCAACACAATTTCTCCTTATAATGCTTGTTAAAAAGGGAATTTGCCTTTATAATCCGTTTGTATGTTTATGAATATTTCTTGTTATTTGCATTATCACGATACAATTATATGACCTATCTCTCCAGCTTCTGTCAGCCAACCAACCTAGCCAATCCACTCCATATTGGTCGCTGCTAAGGAACTTCTTTGTTTCTCAGAATAAACAAACTGGCCTTTGCCAAGAAACCCCGAAATGTTAAGGATATAAGTAGTATTAGAATGTATAATATAATCGTAGGATGTCATATCTGTTATCCTACAAATGCCACCGTTTGAGATTTCCTTGTTACTAGGTTTGTTTTCCTTCTCACACACCATTTAAGGAGGCTATATGATCAATAGGGTCGGGTTTATCATCAGAAAGGAACAGAAATGAAATTAATCATTTACTTGCTGCTACTAGTCCAAAACAGTATTGATAAAATGTGTAAAACCCGAAATTAGATGAGTGGATTGAGTTTGGAACTTGGGTCTCGACCGCTGTCCCTCTTCCTGCAGGCTACGTCTTTGACATTTTTATCGCGAGCTATTTACCAGAGAAAATGCGTGGTTTGTTCTGCTGTCATATTAGTGCGTATCGTTTGTCTAATGATGTCAGCAGAGTGGGACGTTCCTAAGCACAGTCATATACGTGACTTTAAACGTATCTTCACAAGCATTGATTATAAAATTTCATTCCCGATTACTGTCTTGAAATATTTCGTTGTGGCATAAACCGTGGACTCCAGATATATTTCTATCTATCTGATTTCATTCAATAGTAATTTCATACGCAGTCTCTGACGCTATGAATACATTACGTATAAATCTTAAAAGTATTAGTTGAAAAATCTCAATGGCAAAAAAGTGAGGGGACAGGGGATTTGTAGGGAATTTATTGTCCTCTAAGTTAATAGTGGTTTAAAATATCTAAGATAAGGAATACATGACGTAGTTCTGTTTTGCACTTGTTTGTCCAGAGAAAAACAAAGGTTTGCTCCGCTTCTGACATTATGTTAGGGCTGCTGGTGTCGACATTATGGCAGTGTTTTAAGAACTGTAATGAAAACAGTTCCTCTTATGAAAACTTGCTACTGCAGTAACAGTCACACACGCAGTTTTGTAATGGAGCAGCTATCTGCAGTGACCGAAGTGCTCAGGAATTTCCTTATTCGTAGGACCTGATTCACGGCATTGTGAGAGCACCTCCATTGTCGTTGACCACGTCACCACGTGAATAGTCAGACGATAGCGGCTGTTATTCCTGGCGTGCTCGCAACTCCCATCCTCACTACTGGCTTACGAGATCATAGCCTGAACGATTCTGACGTATAAAACTTAAAGCATACATTTGACAAACAGGCTAAGGGACGTCCATTAACTACGTGAGGTGAAATGGGGAGGGGGAAGGGTTCCGGCGAAATCTCACCAAATCTCCAAGGGTGGGAGAAGGTCGACGGAAATCCCACGTCAATCTTTTAATTCCTTGAAGAACAACAGAGATAAAAAAAGGTCAACAAACGATGTCGATTCCAAGGTTGTAAAGAGGGATCTAACCGTCCCTTGAAAGCTTAAAAAAAGGACTCAAAAAATTACGACGTCGTCAACAGGCAGAGGGGAAGGCGGTTATCCGATCAGATGTCACCAAATCTCGCCACGGGGTGCGAGGGGCTCAGATTTCCGGAAAAAACACCTCACGTAATTAATGGACGTCCCCTAACAAACACTAACGCAAATTTCGTAGTTTCCTCACACTATCCTCTCTACTGCATCCAAACGTCACCATTGAGAAACGGCATTAATCAAAGAATTTTCATTATTTACGTTTCAAAATAGTCTTTTAACTGCAATCAAATCCTCATATATCATCGTACATAGTTCGCTGCTCTTACTTTGAAATAAAAAAATTAAAAATGTAGTTCTTACAATCAGTGTTGCAGGTGGCCAGTCTCCCGATGGGCGGCCTCCTAGGACATTTTGGCTTCCAGAGAGACTAAGGGCGTGCGCTATTCCGGGAGTTCTGGAATTCGGATTTCCGCTCTGATACCAATGCTGGATAGTATGACTTAGACGGTGGATTAATAATATTAAAATAGTAGTTTAGTAATAGTAGCACTGTTAGTTGAAGCATGAAGCAAAAGACATATGGTGAAATATTAAAAAAAAAAAAGCAATTATAAAGTGGACAGGAAGCAGCAAACATTGAAACATTGAAAATCTGTGACAAAGCAATTATAAAGTCATCAATCGACAAGTGAGAATGATGAAATGCGGCAACTGTACAAACTTCTAATATATGTTTAACAGCAAACTAATCCTATGTATCGCACCAACACAATAAATTGTACAGAATTGCCAACGCCAAACATTACCAAAAATTAAAATTATTCCTAGTGAAACATGTGTTGAAATATCAAATGTAAAACTCATTGTTCAGTTGGGGCCTATTTTAGTCCTTAGATACTTCGCTGTATAGAATGTATGCTAAATAAAAAAAATTATTATTTTGATTAATGTCCTCGTTAATGTATACGTCATTTCGTTTTCACACACACAGAATAGTGAAGTAGTGTCATCTGTGAAAAATTCATAAGCGACGAATGAGGCGTACAGTTTGTATTTATAAAACAAGCTAACATATATCTGTCGCTTATTGTCAGTTCTCATTTGGTAGTGAGAACACCGTGAATGGCAGTTCTCTGACGTGAGTTTCAATTTCACACTCTTTTCGGTAGAGTGAGCAATTAATCACGAGGCAATTTTACGCCATCCATGGAAATTGGATCTCCCGGCCAAACCGGGAATTCGCTAAACAGCACGAATGAAAACGATGCAGAGAATTTGACGCTTCTAGACTCTCCGTGCTCGGACATCAAATCCGAAATATTTTGTCCCGCAGGTCTGTATGACTCTCACGACAATAATCAGTGCACAGCGTGTCTACCTATAGATTGCGCAGAGCTTTGTTTTTCTTCGCTTTTGATAATTCAGCAGATACGTAACTCTTCAAGTCTGTTCAAAGCAATCTGATAAATTTCAGGACTATGTCCCAGTAAGATATACACAGTCCAGTCACATTAATGTGACCACCACCTACTTTTGACGTCAGCGTGAAATAACCAATCACAGAAGGTAGGTGGCAGCACATTACAGTGGAGTGTATATAAAGGATGTCCTAGGGCATCGGAGAGCATTTTAATCGTTGGCGTAATGCAGAAACATAGCGATTTATCCGACGTCCAAAAGGGCATGATTATTGGCTTTCGGGCCAAGGGTGGAAGCATTTCGGAAACGGCTAATTTTGTGAACTGTTCACGTGCCGCCGTGGCGAAAGTATACCGTGCATGGCAAAAAGGCACTACTCAAAATCAGCAGTGTGGAACATGTGGTGCACCACGGGTTATAGATGACAGAGGCGAACGAAAGGTACGGAGATACGTTCGAGCAAATAGACGTGCAACTGTTGAGCAACTGACCGCTCAGATGAACCAAGGTGCTACCAAGAATGTATCCTCAACAACGGTTCAGCGAACGTTGCTGCGCAGGGGCCTCCGCAGCAGACGCCTGGTTAATGCACCTATGCTGACTGCTGTTCATCGGCGACGAAGGCTTGAATTTGCACGCCAGTCCCGCAACTGGACGTCCACAGAGTGGCGACAGGTGGCTTTTTCCGATGAATCGCGTTTTATGCTCCACGGACAGATGGACGTTGGCGCATACGGCGTGAAACCTCTGAAAGCAAACACCCTGCAACAATTGCCGGAAGGATCCAGGGTGGAGGAGGGAGCATTATGGTTTGGGGAATGTTTTCCTGGTATTCACTGGGTGAACTCATCATTGTGGAAGGCACGATGGATCAGCAAAAGTACATATCTGTCTTTGCAGACCATGTCCACCCCTAAATGCGAATAATTTTTCCTCAGAATGATGGCATCCACCAGCAGGACAATGCGACAATGCGAGGTGTCATACAGCTCGCAGTGTATGTGCGTGGTTCGAAGAGCATTAGAATGAGTTTACCTTTCTCCCCTGTCCAGCAAACTCACCGGATTTAAACCCAATCGAGAATCTGTGGGACCACCTCGTTCGGGTTGTTCGCGCCATGGATCCTCAACCGCGTAATCTAGCGCAGCTGGCCACGGCACTGGAGTCGGCATGGCTCAACATCCCAGTGAACACCTTCAGAAACCTAATTGACTCTCTTCCTGTACGCCTCGCAGCGGTCCGCTCTGCCAAAGGTGGTTATTCTGGTTTTTGAGAGGTGGTCACATTAATGTGACTGGACTGTGTAGTTTCAGAAATGTTTGGCCGCACTAAATCAGATCTTTATTCTTTTAGTCATCTTTCCATCAAATTTTTTATTGATGATTTTTGAGAAACATCAAATTTACTTCTACATTATAAACTTGAACGTTATACGTTATAAACGTGAAAGTTATACATTATAAATGTTGACATCAGCAGCTAATGTCATATCCTTGTTTTAACGGAGCCCATTATGAATTTTGATACACGCGTTTCAGGATTTCTTTATTTAGTATGATTCATTTAACATTTGTGATGTAATCAGAATAAAATTCAATAGCATGTTTCTGATTTATTAGCATAATGTTTATTGGTTAGGTGTAATAATCCTATATGACATTCATAAATGGAATTTTATATTGATACATATGCTATTATTTTGCTCGGCACTTGTAACTTACACGCTTGAGGTTAGTAGCCATCCGCACATACGAGGCAATAAATTCCCGCATCAGATTCTTGTGCCAGTAATACGGAGTTAAGTTTTCCGTAGAAATCGAAGTATTATTTTTTACAATAAATACGGCATACTGGACAGAAATTCGACCGTCGAATGACAGCCAGTTAATGTGGTTATAACAATTACAACTTTCTGTTTAGATGGGGATAGATTACGGTCCATAATATCACTTTATTACCTGATAGACTGTTCCTAATCCCCATTCCTCTCATTCTTCTAATAAACTCGCCTCCCCCCCTTTTCCCGCTTTTTATAAAAAAATTTTTTGTTTATTAGAAATTGTGTTTCATGCCGTAGTATTGGATACGGTAGTAATTGTTTGGTAAAACGTTGAATAACGAACCTCCACGGTTCTCGGAGACCCTATCACGAAGCGTAAAGACTTGAAAGCACTCCGATCTGTTTATGCCTGATTCCTTCCCTTCACGCCTTACATAATTCATAGATCAATTTAGATATAACAATAAAAACAGTACACAGCTTTATAGCAAAAAATGTGATGGAAGTGGTGGCACGTATACATTGTTAAAGTACTTCCAATTCCTTCTAACAAATAAAGTTTTGAATCTTAATTGAAGGCAGAATAGAGAAGATAGAGAGACATAGATAATACCAGCAATTCATTTATTTTTCAAAAGTTTGGATTTTTTTTATCGTAAGGCTTCTTTAGCCGGGAGGTCGCCGAGATCCAGAGTTAAATGGCTGTGTCTTGGGCAAGACTAGTGGGGGAAGTGAAGTGATCCCATCTGCTCGCGAAGGGCGTAACTACGTGCTGTGTGTGAGAAGTGTATATGTTTTGTTTGTTTGTGAATTGTGTAGTTTGAGGTGGAGGTAGGAGACCGTCCCATAATTGGCCATGATGATTCCGGAAAAACGGCCTAGACACCGAAATGAGGACTGCCGGTATACGGGGGTCCGGGTTCGTATCCGGTCCAGGGCGCGGCGCATCAGAGTACTGAGCCACCCTGGCGGGTAATTTAGAACTAGCAAAGACTCTTGATATGTATCTCCAGATATTAATCTTCATGTGAAACACAGAAACTGAAAAATTTTAAAGCGTAAAATAAGAACTTTGGGAATCACGAATAAATAGGGGTAATACATGGTAGTGAAATATGGACTTAAGGAATACCGGAAAGAAAGAAAATTGAAGCATTTGAAATGGGGTGCTACAGAAGAATGCTGAAAATTTAGTGGAATGACAAAGTAATAAATGAACACGTTTTGGAAATGATGGGTGAGGAAAGAAGTTTGTGGAAGAAGCTTACAGAAAGAAGGGACAGGCTGGTAGGTCATATTTTGAGACATGCTGGATTAGTTAATTTGCTGGTTGAGGGAACAGTCGAAGGTAAGAACTGTAGAGGGAGACAGAGATTAGAATATATGAAACAAATAATTGAGGACGTGAGGTTGTAAGGGGGTATGGAGAGATGAATATGTTGGCACAGGATAGGAAGATGTAACAGCCCTCATACCTGAATTTTGAATAATATTGTACTGTATGAAGTATTTGTAGTGAGCTGAAGTTTGCTTGAATGTGATCTGGTATGTTTATTTTGCAATTTCTTGTAAATCAGTGTATATAGACTTTGTTTTATGAAAGAAAATTATTTAAAGTCCATTCAATATGTTTAAGAACCGAATTGTGCAAGAGAATTTCTTAAATGTTTGTAATTCCATGTATTAATGCAAGTTATGATGTCTACAGGACATGGTTGTACAGTTTAAAATGATTTCTGTACATAATTTTGTATTTAAGTATCTCTAATTACCATTTCTGATCATTTTGTAATGATGTTAAGTGATTTTGTGGTAATTTCGATTGTTTTTAATATGTTCAATTGTTTGAGTAATTGTTGATGTTCGAGAAATATCGGGCGGATGAATTTAAAGAATTCCGGAAATTTTGATAGAGTATAAACAGATCGGCAGGACAGAGTTAGTATGCAGATAGTTAGTTTTACAGAGAGTTTATAGTTTAGTTAGTTTTACAGAGAGTTTTACAGAGAAGTTTAAAGTTAGTTTTTCAAGTTGAGATCACAAAAGTTTTATAAAGATTATTTTTGCGACTGCTCAGAAATGAATCTCTGTATTGTATCTATGCATGTGAATATCGCTGACTTCGTTTTGAGAAAATAAACAAATCTTCAACATAACCTTTTGGTGGACTTTTTAATTAATCAGTATATTAATTAAACCACCGAAGACCCTAACAAAGGGATCGAGGATTGTATCAAACCAGGCGAAAGACTGACGACAACAAAAAAAGGGGATATCCTGTCATCAGATACAGCGTTTAACATCATATTAGGTATTCCAAATGTATCTTAAGAGAGCACTGGTGTAGTAGCATTGAGACTCAATCAAGACAATGGGTATTTTATAGGGATGTAACGGAGCTCAGCATCCGAAAGTGCGGAACTTTCACGTGAAATCACACATGCACTTTCACATCCGCAATTTTTAATGCGGATGTGTAGCTGATTTTTTTGTTTACATTGCAATATATATTATCCTTTTCTCTTTGTAAGAGATTCTGCCCATCATCGTTTAGCTAACAACAACGTGGTTGTTTTTTTTCTGACGATCTTGCAATAAAAGTAATAATGAGCTCAATGGTTTTATTACTTAAGCGATGAATTTACTAGTTTGAACTTGAACATGGGCGTATCCAGCGAGGAGCAGGGGGGGGGGGCAGTTAGAAGAAAAATTAAGTTGCCTCCAGTATGATTCGACGAGTGAAGAACTGGTCCAGGAGCACTATGGGAGAGGAAAGATTGACTGGATTATGCCTGATTAGTGTGTATCGAAATTTCGTGAAAGAACACCGTGAGATATTAAGAAACAAAGTTATTGAAGAATTTTATAAGAATCCGAGACGGTTAATGTTTACATAAACTATAAAACTGAGTTACGATCTTAATTTACTACATAGTAGGTCCTTAGATTACGTGATGGATGACTATATTAATCAATAATAAAAATAGTTTCCCAATAGGTTTCAGTTTCATTTTGTAAGAAATCGTCATGTTTCAGTCCCCCACCCCAATTCCTCGAAACCAATATGAGTTGCCTCCCCCCTCTAGTTGTGACCGTGGATACGCCCTTGAACTTGCATGAAAAGTAAACCGATTATTCACGGCCCAACTTACAGGATATCCGCGTAGAACTACCGTAGGATGTGCTCACCCATTCACGCTAATAGAACGGGACTAACAAAATGTTCAAAGCAATCCTTTCCACTCTTACTTTCCTGCGGCACACCTTGTGTCCTTATCGCACACTCGCAGGTTGTTTCCTCCAACATGATCAAACGCCGTAGCTTGTTGGACAGCAAGGAACCGTCTTGGTTGTCTGGGAGTCCAACAACATCCAACACGTCCTACATGCAGTCCTGTAACACCTTTCACGGCCCAACAAGAATCCTTTACAGGAAACTCGAATCATCGTAGGTCATATAAACTGAAATGTGAATGGGCCGCTAGAGCGGTGGTAAGACGGGTGGCGGGCTCGGAGACGTGCGTTGGCGTGGTCCCGTGCTTAACACTTGTACGAGTATCAGTCGATCCGCGAATTCCGCAGAGTTCATATGACAAGGGTTGTTTTTTTTAAAAAAATACTTAAGCGTATTTATGCTACTTGTGAAATTATCCCACGTTTTTTGTTATAGAAAGATGAGGCAAAAAATAAATCAATATGGCAGTATCATACTTATGGAAAATGTAGAATTTGGCATAAAAATATTCTTATTTTGATTTTAAATTTATTTTTGATAAAATATTGAATTCGAAGTATTTATAAATTTATCCGCTTCCGCAAATAATCCGCATCCACGGAGGTCAAGCACTCAACATCCGCAAAGTTGACCTCCCTAGTGCTAGTGTCACATAGGCTGACATGTAAGTTGATCAAAGTCCAAAGTTTCAGTATTTTAACTTAAGCATGTCGGGTGAGGTGAACCTACTCGGCCTCCCATCTCGTTTGCTGCGGGCGCGAGACAGTTGACGTCAGCCGTGCGCTAGCAGGTCGCACTTCATCAACCGTTTAAGGCTTCCGCGAGCAGAAAATAGGCCACGCACACATACAAGAGGCTTCTTCACGGTTCCACTCTGAAAGTTGTGGAAGTATTCCAGTCGAAGGGAAAGATAAATTAAAACATTTACCATGTTCAGTGACAACATGTTCAACAAATGACCATCGTATCTATTTCACAGACATGCTGCACGTTAGATACGGCTGTTCTAGTTGTAGCTGGAGTTACTCTGAAAGCGAACTACAGTACGTTTGGTTGATTCGTGCCAAACTGTTTTCCTGCCAAAAATACAAAAAAAGAGACATTTCACAGAACACGAGAATCTATATTCGCTACACTACACTTGAAAGATCATAGACTATATTAATGTTCTGTAGAAGGTCAGATTTTAGTTATTTGCACAATCTGATTATAATTTTTTTAATCTGTATTTTCTGTGATTCTTGAATATTATTAAAATTTTTGTGTAAACTAAAGAACCAACTGGATGTAATCTAATACATTCAAATGTAACTTATTGTCTTTTACCAATTGTATCTCACCGCTTTCAAGCGCTCTCTACTTCAAAATAAATTTTTCGAAATTGCGCAACTGTTTAAAAGAATTAGATGCAATATATCTGCAAGACTCGCTTGCCAAGATGAATAGCTTACTTGTTGCAAAGGTGTCTGAATTTACACCTGTCGGTAATCGACGACGCGTCAAGAAGATAGACCAACTTGGTAACAACTTATGTACCGCTAACAATATTAATTTCGTCGTAATGACCTGCTGACAAGGTTTCTATTAAATATACTCCCCCTATCGTAGCCATCTTAACCTAATCCGACAGTTTTACTAGGTACAGGGGACCTACAGTTTAACCTGGAATCCAAACCACGGAAGCGTTATGGCGTGCTTCACATAACACATCCAGCTGTGCAAGAGGTGATGATCGGTTTAAGGGCCTGTGAAAATACTCGCCGACAAGAGGGACCTTTCAATCGCGAGTCAGACACCTTAACCACTGAGCCACCAGATAGCTCTACGTACCGGTGAGCTGCAGTCAGTCAGCATTTATAGTCACATGGCCCACGTTTCTCGCAAGTTCAAGATTCTTGTTTCCAAGAGTTTCCAGTCCGTCATTCCAACCAGCTATAACTGTTACAATGTACTCACTTCTTTATGGCTGGTCTTTCTAGTAAGTGATAGCACACTCCATAGTAACTGTGACACAAGACGCACTTTTCTTTTTTTGCTGTCATCAGTCTCATGACTTGTTTGGTGCAATACTCCATTTCCTCTTGCGCTAACCTCTTTAACAGTTTAGAACCTACGTCTTCATTATCTACTTCGTATTGTGGTATGACAGAGTCACCCACAAGGCATATAATTAAATAATTCAGATTTTCTTCATAATATTCAATTATGTAAGTTGTAAATATCATAAATAATAGGGATATTGCATAGGTAAATAATTGTATATTAAACCCAGGCGGCCAGAGTTATCATTATTAAAATTTTAATTTCTACAAAACTTGCTGCTCAGTAATATAGTGGATATGGGAAGCTGGAACTGTCATTTTCGAACGGTCGAAATCGAGACAATAGCTGGGTCTCCCGACTCGGTGGCGCCGACGCTCACAACAGCAATGGACCGTTAGGCGTCGGTGTACTGAACTCACCCCTCCCCGATGTTTGGTCGAGGTCAGACAAAAAAGTGCGCGAATGGAGACAGCGAATGCTGGCCGCGATATAAAACACGTGATGATCTACATGTATCAATGCTCCAATCGTGAACGTTACAGGGGTTCACAAATGTTAATTGAAGGGATTCTGTTGCATGTGGCGAGTTGGAGACGACTTTTCCGAGGAAGAAGAGGAGAGGCCATTTTGAGGACACTTGCTGTCGGGACGAGCCACTGTGCAGACGTGTCAGCCGACACGCTCTCGTCCGGCGATCAGTGACTGTGTTTGATCACATTTTCTTGCTCTGGGGAGCTATAAGTTGTATGGCATGCCTGCCATAATCTGGAAGCTGTTGTGGTAACGCGGTCGTATCCGCTAACCTGGCTTTCGCAGCTGCAGTGGCACTGTGCGAGTCACACCTCATCACGAAGAAGCAATTATGGTAAAGTACCGACGCATACGGCCACAGTTCATTGGGTTTTGACGAGACTTGCGAGCCCTTAAGCGGCACTGAGATAAGACTCTGCTCCCGTCATAAAATCACTGAGCTAGCTAATTTCACGTTTAACTTCAAATTCTAAGCATCTTGCTAATTTGTGTAAAATTCAAGACGATGCTTTTAACTTTATTTGGCGCCCCTGGGATACTTTTTTGCTGTAAATGTTAACTTCAATTTGATGGCCTGTGTCGCCACTTTGATAATATGTTGACTTTGCTAGTTATTGAAATACTTAATTCAGTTTTCTGTTTGCTTTTCATCGGCGGATTGTAAACGTCGGATATTGCTTGTTTTGTTGTCTTTGGAATATGTTTAACGTAAAGTTAACTATTACCCGGCCTTGTATAAGCCATAAGACTCAATAAATTGAAAAATATTTTGTGTAAATATTCATGGTTCTAGTTCACTTTTTAGCAACCATTTAATTAAATTATATTCTTAATTCTTAATTAAAATATCGGGCATTGCTGGCACCCCCCCCCCACCCCTCTCCGATACAGTATGATCTAATCTCTGTCTATCTCTGCAGTTGGTCCCTTCGACCGTTACCTCCATCAACGAATTAACCAGTCGAGCATGTCTCAAAATATGACACACCGTCCTGTATCTTCTTTGTGTAAGACTCTTCCACAATCTTATTTCCTCCTCGATCATTTCTAAAACACGTTCATTTCAAAGTTTGTCTACTGTCTACTTAATTTTCAGCATCCTTCTACAGCACCACATTTTAAATGCTTAAATTTTTCTTCTTTCTGGTATTCCTTAAGTCCATGCTTTACAACCATGAAGTATTGTGCTCTACACATAGAGTTTTGAAAATGTTATTTCTGAACTCTTAGCTCAAAATCTGAAAAAATATTTCTTTTCAAGAAGGCTTTTTTCCCTATTTCTATTCTTGTGCCACAATTCCTGCTTACCCCATCAACTGAACTAATAGCAGAATTCACTTACTCTCCTACTGCATCCGATAAAAATTTTTTTTATTTAATCTAGTATTTTTTCCGTCATTTCTGTTACATTTCATTACTTTTATCTTGCTTTGGTTTATATCTTCTGTCAGTATTTTGTTCATACCATTCAGTTATTTGTCAATGTCGTAAGTCTGTTCTGCTAACAAGACAATCATAGGAAACTGATCTTTTTTCTCCTTGTACACTTATGCCACATACACATTTGTTTTTACTTACAACACTTGAATTAAACCTCCTCGGTCACTCTGGCTTCCAGAGACACTGAGGGCGTGCGCTATTCCCAGAGTTCTGGAATTCGAATTATCGGTCTGATTTTTTTATTTTTTTTACTTATTGCTTTACGCCTCGTCGACGGCTATGGTCATTAGAGGCGGGATGGGACTGGGGTAAAGGAACGGGAAGGAATTCGGCTATGGCCTTTTTGAAGGAAGCATCTAAGTATTCGCCTGGAGCGATTTGGGGAAACCATGGAAAACCCAAATCTGTATGCCGGAATCGGAATTCGAAATGGTGTCCTATCGAATGCTAGGCCAGAGCGTTACCCGCTCCCACCACGGTCGGTTTGAAAACCATTGAATTCCCGTATACTCAGATATCGTTTACAAGCAGATGGATTTTTATCATGCTAAAAGCGATAAATAAATTTCTGATGGATTCATAGAAATCTGATAAACTCTTTAGGATGTGAAGCCTTTTAATCAGCGTGCCTGTTTCAGTGACAGAATGGTGATCCTAATCTGATGGCGGACGGTAAGTGTTGTCATTTGTCCGTGAAACTTCTAACTTTAGTTTGTGAAATGCGTACTTTATGAGGCGGAAGTTGGTGACAGTCGCAGCGTTCCCCTACACGATCACTGCAAAGCACCTATAAACAGAAATCAGAACGGTCAGTACGCTGTGTAGTGGTTTGAACCTAGACCCGTTATTCCTCCCCTACCCAGAGTTGTAGCGCAATAATACACATATTTGCGATTGAGAATGAATGAACTAAAACTTGCCCCAGGTCTAAAATACACTGTTCCTCTGTGTACCATGAAATACTAACGCAGAAAATCACAGCAGATGTGTGTTCCATTCTGTAGTTGGACTTATCGGTTTTATATTCGTGAAACGAAGTCGTTGTAGTTCCTGCAGTGTTTGTGAAGTGCAGTGTTTCAGTTCTCACTGTTTTTTTGTGATGTGACAATAACTGCAGTTTTTATGAAGATGGAGATCCTGTCATTCTCTTTTGTGAGGTACAGTGGATATGATTGGTACAGTTTTTGTGAAATGGAGGCTGTGCAATTCCTTTTTCAGTATTTGACGACTGTGATCGTCGAGTCTGCAGTAGTTTATGGGTGTAGTTATTGGTGCTGCAGACTTCGTGAAGTTCGACCATTTTAAATAGTGCAGCAGTTACTTGCTTACGTGGTACGATAATTTCGTTCTTTATGTTTGCATATATTTAAGTGTAATTGAAGCTGCCTTAGTGTTAGTGGCCTGTTTGAATTTGCAGCAGCTATTGTGAAATGCAGTTCCCGTGAGTTCCTCATATTGTTACTGTCGGTGTAAGCTTAGCATTCACTCATAGTAGTGCTCGTGCTGCGTGTCAGTTTTTGTGTGGTGAGGCCCAGTTGCAGCGGCAGCGACTGTCGGAACGTGCCGGGACAGATCGCGTGTCGCCGTGATTAAACCACGTCTGCAACCAGCCACACCGACCACTCCCTCCTCACAGCCGGTAGCTCTGGGACCCAGCCACCACCCAACAGTATTGGTGCTCTAAGGCTAAGGAATTCCACAATACATATCCTGGAGTGATTTAGAGAAACGATCGATAGCAGAAAACTGAATAGCTGCAACTATCAAACCCAAAGCCGATCAACTTAACTGACGCCATCACAGTAAACTGACTTTCAATGATCTGCTACCATTCGGAGAGATTCCTTGGACATAATGTTCTTCTAATACGAGATGAGAAACTGCACGCCATTGTTTATGCAAACTAACAACAAACTACTTTGTTAAAGTCAGATTCGTTATCACCTCAGTCATAATTATAACATTATTTAGCTTTAAGTAGGATCCAATTTTTATTTTCCTTTATACGTGAAGGTTTAATCAAACTATCTTGTCTCAGAAAACATCATTGGCCTGTATACTGAGCCCGAGCGTGGTGGGTGAGCGGAAGTGCACAGGCCTCGCATTCGAGAAGACGGGGGTTCGGATCCCCGTCCTGCCATCCGAACTTGGCTACCCCAAATCACTCCAGGTAGATGCCGGGATGGTTTATTCAAAATACCATGGCCAAATTCCTCCCATTTTCTTACTACAGTCCTTTTTCAGCCACTAATGTCTTCTAAATCGACGAAACACACAGAAAAAAACTTTAAAAATATGGATATCGATGGAAGGGTGTGACGGTCAACCGAAGAAGATGCCATATATTTTGCTGTGAAGCTGAAATAGATCAAACTTACAGAATAAGTGTAGTACGGCGGAAAAAAAATGTAATAGCTGCCTTAGCTCAAGTCTCAAGCTGTGCCATACAAAAAACTTTCGTGCCATGTCTCTTGTAGCTCTATATTTTAATCACTTCAAGTTGAAAAGAAAGTTTCCTATTTTTAACATATCAGATTGGTCTTGATACCAGCGTCTATGTTGTGCATACCGTTACTTGTCATGATTTAGATGCAAATCTTTGGTATCTTGCTTTTGAGCATTATATCTGTACTCTGCATTTTCCAAGCCATTAACTGCAGAGAGTAGATTGTGCCAAACCCAGCCTCTACTTTCGTATTCCAGTCTCTAAATATACAGGGGAGTGGAAATACATTCAGGTATTAGTATATCAGTATATCTGCACTTTTAAATAAAATGAAATCTTCACAGGAGTTCAGCCGGATAGCATCGTAAAAAGAAAACGTTTCGACAGATGGCTCTGCTGTCTTCATCAGGTCTACTGCTTCAGATACTGCTACCTGAAAATCACAAACTAGTCCTGTGAAGATTTCATCATTATGTAACAATAATTTGTAAATGTAAAAGTAAATGCAAAATTAATTGCAAATTTTGTAATTATATTAAAAAAGCAATCTAACAAATTTTTAAACCAAGTGTAATTTTTCATCTCGATGAGTGGCGTTACACTAATGACCACTAATCACTCTTTTTTATACCAAATGCATCAGCGTTACTTAATAACATTTCAGTTAGAAAACCTCTTAGTAACATATGATCTAAAATCAGAGAGTAGAGTTTCATTTAGGAATACAAGACAAAATAGTGAAACTCAGTGATTAATTGTAACTGTGAATACATCTGTTTTACAATTCAAGTTTGATTGAGAACTAGGTTGATGTAGAATCGGACTTCAATAAGATAATTTGAACCGAAACAGTTAGCATTAGCTGTGATTACAGATCAGTAGGAACTGCTGACTAGACCGATATCAAATCTTACCTGTTTGTTTGCATATGAAATTTGTACAAATTTTTAGACTGTAACAGACTCATCAATGAGTCTGTATGGAGACTTAAGAATAAAATTTCCTGAATTTTGAAAATGTAATCTCAATTCTACTATGGTCGGCAGGTCACAGGAATAGGGCAAATGCGAATGATTAACACTTCTTGCTTGCGGTGTCACATATAATGACAATGTCGAAAAAGCGCTGACTGAAAAAATGCGAGCATTCAGTTAAATATTGATTTTGTTTTAAAATTTTAGCCTGTAGAGAAAGTAGAAAAATAGATGTCGAAAGCTGCTAATTAACGCAACAGATGAATAACATGCGATGCTGTCCTGCAACGTGCTGTTTTTTGCCATTACATGGATACAATTAGTAATAAGTTATTGTTATTAACTTTTAATTTTAATAGAAATGTTTGGAAGAAACTGGTGAACTGCAGTGGAATTTTGCTTTCCAATAAAAATCTACATAAAGAGTAATTGGAATTAGTTTATTTGCTGATACCTAGTATGCGAACATTTTTCGTAGGGCAGGTTTCAAGAAGTAACATTTTATCAGAAATAGGAATTAAACAGCAGTAACAAGGTTTCATTAAGTGATAGAATAACTGCTGGTCGTTATTATATAGGTTGTCACCTACTGTGACTACGAATCACTTTCGTCGTTATTAGTTGTACTCTTCAATGTTTTCTAGCGTTATGTAAAAATTAATGCAGAAAACACACTTTAGAAAGTATACCCTCCTGCATAAATTTAATATATCAGTGCCGTTTTTGTAGAGAGAATGAGTATGATGTGGTAAAATCGTGCATAAGAGCCTATATTGTATGAAATGAATGTAAAAAAACTCTTAATTTCTGTTGAAATTGATTTACCGAATAGCCATACCACAAACTAAACCTAATTGAATCAGTGTAAACAATAGTAAGAACGGACGTTTGTACCGAAGTTCATCTGTGTTATCTTCAGAATTAGTCAACCAGTGATTTCAATTAAACAGCTCCTACTACATCTAAGCACAATTCGAAGAAGGAATCAATTGATCTGTTTGATGGAGATACATGAAATTACATTACCGCTCCAGTAATAGTAGGTTAACCAGTATTTTCTATGTAATGATAAAGATGTTACTCCATAAAGTCTGATTAGTATCATTTTACTACGTGCATTTCGTGCGTAGAAACAACTGATGTTTCATGAAAATCATCCCAAAAAGCACTCTAAATTCACTTTTCTAACTGTATTTTTTTATTAGTGAACTGTGGTAATACCTGTCTGACTTTTCTGAATATGTTGCCAGTAAATTAATTTTGAAGGTTCTAACTTCATGTTTCTTTAAAACATAGTTTTAGCTTCTGTTTTCTGAGAATTCATATGCAACTTGCATCCCTGCCCCGTAGAAACGAAGTGAGAGTCTCATTTTTCTTTTCGGCGAAGATTGACGGTGTAAAAAAACTCGCTGTCGCCCCTCTGTGTTTTATTTCTGAATCAGCCGTCACTCTGCGACGAGACATGGCGGCTTAGTTGGCTCCACGGATTCTAGATCTTAGTTCTTAAGTTACTGGTCCAAGCTTTATCTCTTTCATTTTGTTATAAAAAAAAGAAGAAGTTTGAGAATTTATGTGTCCCCTCTACATAGCCCGTGATTTAAGACTATGACTGCAATTTTTTTTCATTTTATCTTGCTGTAAGTTTCTTCAGTGAGTGGAAAATTGGGAACTGTGAACACCAGAAACACTCGACGTAACGGAGAACACGGCTGGGTTGTGAAGGGACACGTTGTGTAACCCTTTAATCTGAGAGGATACTTGTCTGGGAGGCCATATGTTGCCTCTTAACCTATTTGCGAGGATACTGAGAGTTATATAACAAATTAATTCTGCTAGCCCGAATCTGTAGTAGTGAAATGCCGTGTCCATTCCTCGTAATTTCTACTTTCCCTTTGATCACTGACTCTTGCCTAGTTGGAGATTGCTATGCCTTGATGCTTTGCTTGGGGCTGGTGTAAAACTAGGCGTTTCGGATTTTGTTGGTGGAACGAACTTTCTTCGTTCAGAACTTTGACAGTAGGGAAGAAATGTCGAGAAATAATTTTTAATCACAAAAAAGTGTTTTACTGTGAAAAACAGTAAACATCTTCTCAGTACAAATGAGCTGAGGGAATAGTAAATTTTATAGTGATATCTCCCATATTTGTGTTTCGTTAAGAATAGTTTTGTAATCTCCAACCTTCACATAGACTGTACTGAATGTCGATTAACGTTAACAGTCGTACTAAGTCGCACGAAATGAAAAGTACCGAGCGTGGTGCGTGAGCGGTAACGCTATGGCCTCGCTTTGGGGAAGAAGCGGATTCGAATCCACGTCCGGGCATCCAAAATATATCTTAAATTCTTGCCTCCCGAAATCTGATGACGGTTACTGGCTGACTAAGTCTCTTGATGGAATATCGATTCAACATTCGAGTTCATTATAGACCTAATTTTTTAAATATAAGTAGTTGCTCGTTGGACTTCATAGAAAAGATTGATTGGTTTCATGGAGATACCTTCTTTTCAGATTAAAATGAAATCACGGCACGTTGTACAATGGTTGGAAGATATTTCTGAGGACATTCTACAATACTGCAGTTCTAAACACCCTAATATCTTTTTTTTAAGTCATGCTTGAAGTAATCATAAATAAAGATTTCTCGCAAGAGGGTTCTGCTTCGTGTTTAAAGTGAATAGACCGTTTCATTCAATACCGTAAAAGAGAGCCGTGAATTCCTAACACTTTCTGCTTCAGGAAAACAGCCACCAACGCAAAACTGAGCAAAATACTAACAGCTGCTATATCTTCATGGAGTCATTAATATTTAACACCCGGACCTCACTTACGTCCATCTAAAATAAAATGAAAAGCGCACCGTGTAAATACTTGGTAATGTAATTCCCTGCTGCATTCAGTAATGAAATGTTGAAGCTGTTAGCGAGGTTTCGGTGGTGTGTGCGTGAATCCTGCCTGCGCAACACATCGCATTAAAAAAAAGCAAAACGGATACGAATTTAGCGCGAGATTTCGTTTTCACGCATAAACTGATTCCCCGTTGGGTGTAGTGGGTGCGCTCCCATATTGCACGGTGCGATTATTGCAGTCAATTAGCAATTCGATTTTCCTGCTGGACTAATTGTAACTTTGTAATGCAAAATTGTGTACGAGGGATGACATCCGTGTAAGAATAATTCGAGCCTACTGAGTGAATTACGGAAAACATTAAAAAAATAGTGTCGAAAATGACTTCTCCTTTATTTATAATCTACTTCGTTCTATAAGGCTAAAGCGTTTCATAGAAAGGTAACGATTTTTTTTTTTAATTCGCTGAAATTAACCAATGTTTCTGCCATTTGTACACTCCTGAAGAATCACTTTAAGAAATAAGTCATAATGTAGTTACTATTTAATAAGTAAACTTAACATATCATACGGTATATGATTTCCCATTTTATCTCTCTAGGAACTAACCGAGGGAATATGCTATTTATTTTTTTAGAGAAGTGTTTAACTTTCCTGTTGAATGGTCCTGTAAAAATTATATCTATGTCGAAGAAGAAAAAATGTATGAAATGCGTATTGATGACATCTTGACAACTGACTACAATATAACCCCTAACGGAGGAAATAAAAAAAGGAAAGTGGTCACCATATTTACTGATCCCTTCTGACTTGGAAAAAGCTTGACGGAAGAGAATGGAAATTATTGATGAAGGGCTTACAGATTTTTACTTTTTGAAATGGTAGGCTGCTCCGATAAGGTATTTTGGTTCACACTACATGTATTTTAAAACGCAGCTATGAAAATATATGTCCAGAAGGAACAGTTGGATGAGAACAAAGCCTCTGAAACAAGAATAGAAAGATACGGTACTGACATGTTTGAAAAACCGTATTACAGATGGGTAGATAAAGAGATAAAGAAGAAAACAGTCAATCTATTTATTGATATAACTGCTTCGCGGAAATATGTCATTGTAATGATACCTGGAATTGCATCAAACCAGTCTAAAGACTGACGACAGCAAAAAAAAAAAAAAAAAAAAAAAAAAAAAAAAATGATACCTGGACTGATTGGATATATTTCAAAAACTCATTATTTTTTTTATTTTTTTTTAATTTGCTTGTGTAAGATGTAGAGCTTGTAAACTCTGATACCATTAAATATGGTTCTATTATCTCCGGTTTGACTTCATTCGATGTACTGAGTTGATAAAATTACCTTCACGTCTTTAAAATTATAATCTGGTTAGTATTAATATTAATTTCATGTCTGAAGATATTTCTTCATTGACTTCCAACGAGCTACATAGTAGTAGTTTATGGGCAACCATTAAAACAGTAAAACTTGATTACGAGATCCTTAACACAGTACTACATAACGTCAAGAAAAGGTTAGCAACACGCACTATTAACACAAAGAACCATAAATATCTTGTCTAGGATGACGATATAGGAGCAACTGATATAAATAGACTAGGAATTCATTAAATTTATCTAAAAATTAATATTGTTTTAAGATTTAAAATTAACACCGAAAGAACATAATTCATGGAAATTCACGGAGAAATATGGCAACCAGATACTCAGATAATGTTATATTCATTGAAGATGCTTTAGAAAATATTTCAAAGAAGAAAAATGTACGGACACCAAGAGATAGATAAAAATATGCAGCATAAAATACGAAATGGTAAAGTAGACACCATGGCGCTGGATAGACAATAATTATGTGAAACCTTTTCTGGAAATATCAGACGATGCTGTATATCATTCGAAAGCTTGTACGGCAGCCACTATGCCTAGTATATTATAACAGGCAATTCTGTGGATGTAATAAAGGTTAATGAATACATTGTGTGGCGCCGGTTAGTAAAAGTTTGTGTGTGTGTGTGTGTGTTTTTAACCTGAGGACAAGGAACGGAAAGAAATTCGATCATGACCTTTAGAAGGAAACATCCCGGCAATCGCCTGGAGTGATTTGGGGAAACCATGGAAAACCCAAATCTGGATGCCCGGACGGGGACTCGAACCGGCGTCCTACAGAATGCGTGACCAGAGCGTTAACCGCTCATCCACCAATCTCGGTCAGCAAAAGTTACTTACTAGTGATTTGTTTACCTGATTGAAAGTGGGTGACGAAGGATATAAATGGGCTCACAGCATGTGTTGAAATTATTGGCAAACAAAAATTTTTGATATGTGGACAAAAATATGGCAAACATACAGATCTCAGAATATTTGACTCGCTCGCATAGGACGCGTTTATGTAGTTAAATATGTATCTCAGGTTCGCTACTATCGGGCCTCACAATTTCACTGCGCATTACGGAGTCTGTTTGGTGGCGAGAGACAGTGTGGCCGAAGTTGGCTCGTGCTGAATAGCTCTACGGTGGTCAGCTAGCATCATCGCTGACTCCAAGTCGCCCTCGACGCTCCTCACTACCACCCATCTTCTCCAACACCGACCATCCTGTAGGAAATCTACGTCCCACGCAAGGATTGCCTCTTTTCACCCCCATCACCAATCTCTTATACTTTCAAAGTTTCCACCCACAATATTTGGCAGATAACATGAATCAGATTCATAAAATTTTGGAGTTGCGTGTTGCAATTCCGGGATATCTTTTTTTTTTTTTATAATATTTTATTCACACTTGGCCTATTGACCATTCCATCAAGATACATTAGACTCAGTGCTGTTTCTTTATATGTATACATACATGCAAACACATTTACATCTACCCATTACACATACATAAAAGTCATTGTTCATATTATAGGATCACATCATAGTTATACAATTATAAATAACAGAAATAGTAATTTACATAAAGCCTTAAGAACATAAACATTAGCATTTGGGGCATAAAATTATAAGAGTAGTTAAACGGAACATGAAAAGTTAAAACATTACAAAAGTATACGTCACAGATTTCACAGTAAAATTTTTATAATCCAATTGTTTTTATAGATGTAAAAGTTAGAAGTGTTATAAAGTGTTTTCTATTAAAGTTTTAATATAAAACAGTAACCATCTGGTGCTCTGTAAACGATAACTGTCTGCAATATTGAGTAGTAGAGTGGATTCTACCCGGGTATATTTCTATTTTTTTCCTTGTTATGAAGTGAACCATCCTCTGGCATATTGAGATATTTTCTAGAGCTAGAGATGGCCTACATTAACTGGATAACTTATGTCCCAATGTTTTAGGTCTTCCAGAAAGTGTCTGTTTCTTCTTTGTATTTCTTGCGTCCGATGAATAGGTGGTTTATATCGGCCTCGGACTCTCCTTCGCACTGACAAATTGCGGGATTACAATACAAGTGGAATCACCAGAAAGCCAAACTTGCTTCTCTAAATCTAGTTGCAAAAGCTACCACACTTACTGTTAGTGGCTCGGCGCCCTCGTCCCGGTGAGTGTGCACACGTCTGCCAACACCTTACGAAATGCAATGGAAGCAATAGCAACCAGTGCACTATTTAGAAATTGTGGGATACACAAACACATAAAAGGTCCGGTGTATGATGAATGTTGGAAAGTGGATACAAAGGTGAAAGGTGAAATGAAAAGAATGAAGGCCAAGTAACACTAGTAAAAAGTGCAATACTTTCTCAAAAACTAAAAGGTTAGGGTTCGTCAAAAGAGCTTCAGAACAAAGCAACATCTAGAACATACGCGCGGAAAGTCGTTCACGAGGAACGCTAAACATGTGTTTCCTTGGTAACAGTACTGAGGATTCTATACGCTGAATAAAGGACAAGAGTGCATAGAAGCAACAACGTGCCGACAGAAGTGGAGACTGAATGACAAACGCTACAGGTTCCAGGAAACTATAAGAAAGCACTATCCCGAAAGAAGTAAGCTTTTATTAGTCCTTATAAAATGTGCCCTGAAAAAATAGTCCTGAAAAAAATAAAGACTCGTTTTCTCTGATTATCAAAGAAACCTATTGTCTGAAACCGTAACCTTGGTAACTGATGTAATGGCGGCAAGATTTGAAGCTGCTTTCTCGCAATTTGGTGCGGTTATAACCCGGCTATATTTTATTCAACCTCACCTGGAAAGCCAGGTTATAACCTGCCGATGATGCCTTTTATTTGTTTTTGCAGGTTGTGCATATTAATGTAAGGCATTTAGTTGGATATGATGTTTAATAAACAAGCAAAAAAACCACACATATACACCAACAACATGAAACGTTTATTCTAAACGTTATAGTTAAACACACTAGCAATCTTAATACCATCCGTGCTCTTTTTTTTTCAGCGATCACACACATCTCTCTCTTACTATATATAATTTTCTTTGGCCGCGCCCGCGGACCAAAGATTATTGTCACTTTAAGTGAATACTTACAAACTAGTCTTAGCGTATATGTTACACGGTTCAATTCGGGGTGTATTGAGCAAAACAATTAGGTGTTTCAAAGATGTAAGATTACTGTCGACGAGGATAACCAGGTGAACAGAGATAATACATTCTATCCAAAACAAGACGTAATGTAGAGACCAGATGGATAACAGAGACTGAATGAGACTAATTTTTGAAATGACAGAGGATACCTCGACCCCCTTCACTACCATACCTGCTTAGTTTATCCAACTAAAGGATTCCAACGGAATCTGTACCGTGGTTGTGAGTGAGTGAGTTTAATAACTTCTCAACTTAACGTATGCCACCCTGTACACTTAGAGTGATATGGAGGGTGAAGAAGGGTAGCAATGGTGAGAAGAGTGTAAGAACAAAAGGGCAGACTTCTCCCTAATTTGCAAACGCAGCCTTGTTACTCTGTCGATGAGTGGAGGTTCGTAAATCATTTCGGCACACCTGACGGTCTTGATATATTCGCACAGCACTCCAAAGCAGCTCCACCTTATTTGTTGATGACGTATATTTTACGGTTTCTGTAGAGATAACAAATAACTGCAGTTCTTAAAATAGTTAACTTACATATAGACTCTTAATAAATCTTTTTACAATATTGCAATATATTTAGCTAATTGTAACACGATTTCTGTAGTGAACACAACTTGCGCTCTAGCGCAGTATATACTGCTTTCACTTATATGCGTAATTCATGTGTCATAAATTAAGATTATCAAGGGTAAAAAAAGAGAATGGTGCATTGTATTACTACAGAAACAATGGTAGCGCTCTTCTATACGCTGTTTCGATAGCGAACGCTATGGCTGTGTCATACGCCTTTGTTGCTCGTTCATAAGTAAATTTACTGCTAATTCTCTGTTAAAGAACAGCTTCGTGTTAACCATAATCTACATAACCAACAAATGATCCGTATTTTGTAAACTGGCCGTAGAACACCAACGATAATGTTTTGAATGTTCCTTAAGCATCAAAGATCACTGATGGCCGTATCTCCAATATATTCATAAATCACTTCTGGATTCTGTTTAACTTGAATATTAAAAAATAAAAAAGTGGAAAGTTTTATACGCATCCGGCAAACAGACTTTAAAGTAGAGCAAGTGAAACAGGACTTCATTTCATCTCACTTTTGTGCATTTCTCAACTGCTAAATGGGGATATTCCAAAATTTTATGTTTTCTTCTGTCCTGAATCCCATTGGAAGAAAAGAAGCTTGAAAGTAAACAATGCATATTCTACATTTAAATGAGAAACCAAATTGTAATTCCGAATATAAGTGCCGCAATATGAACGAACTTTTTTTCCCGAAACCAAGTAAGTTCTTGTTATTGGTTTATTCCCTTGCTTCTGGCTTTACGCCTCATCGACGAATTCTATCTGGAGAGATCTGGGGAAACCTTGAAAAACCCAAATCTAGAGGGGACAGGGACTCGAATCCGCGTCCTCCCAAATGCAGACTTTGTTATCTTGTATGTAAACTACTTGACCTAATTGTGGTCATGCTATATACAGAAGGGTATGAACAGAAACCTCCAACAAAATGAGGCTGCCCTGATTACACATACTTGAATTATTCGAAAGCTGAGTAAAAATATGTAATGTTTCATGAATTGCATGATACAATCGTAGCAGCCCTCTTCTTAATCAGATTTCTATATATTTTAGAATGCCTGTTATTCGGTCGCCATCTTCTTTTGCGCATTCGTATTGTGGACATCATCTGGTTTATCGCGCAGACAGATAACTCGCTGCAGCCCCGCCGGCGCTTATCGACTTTTCTTCTTCATTGCTTTCACACTATCGACTGCCACCCTCCCCTCCCCGCGCCAGCTGCCATCGCTGATATAAATTTCTATCGACTGTCTGCTCGTCACTGCGACTCTAACTGCTTGCTGCAGACTAACCCTGCACGTCAAACTTTCCGTTCACTGCCAACTGTGTTAATGTACTGCACCACTAGCAGTAGGAATGATACCATAATGACACACCGCACGATTTCATCAATAAAGCGGAGTATCACCTCTTTGTGAGAACCGCTTTCGGTGAAATGAGAAAACTTTAAACTTCATTAGTGTATACCTTTTTAAGCTTTTGATATGAATTCCAGACCGCGAGTGCGCTGAAGGCATCGAGCAGATAGAATGGACCGGGCAGGAACCCAGGACCCCTCGTACCGGCCGTGCCGACTGCGGTTTAAGGCGGTTTCCGCAGCCATTAAGGTGAATGCCGGGACGGTTCCCAATTTCCGCCTCATAAACTACACATTTCACAAACAAAAAATACACTTAGGGGGCATCCATAAATTACGTGAGGTGTTTTTCCAGATTTCCGGATCCCACCCCCTTTCTGGTAAGACTTTGTGAGATCTGATCCGACCCCCCTTCCCCTCTGGGGAGATTTGAGACCCCCCCTCCCCTAGAAATCACACTCGCAACTTTTTGAGAACTTCCAAACCCGGTTATACTCCCACTTTCGCTGAAATATCCCCCTAAAATCGAGTTTCGCGTCTGTAGAATATTTTTTTTAGCACTACAGTCCAAAAAATTTTGGAACACCTCACGTATGATTTCCGTTGATCCCCCCCCCCCCCCTCCCCCTTGATGAGATTTGGAGAGATTTCGCCGGAACCCCCCCACCCCCTCAAGTAATTTATGGACGCCCCCTTATCAGACGTTCAACATAGTTACACATTTCACAGACAGATGGCAACACTTCACATCCCCATTAGTACTTGTTACGACCTGGCAGTAGGTATGAAATGCTTGACGTCAGCAAGGACATGCGGCCGTAAAAACATAGCTCCAAATTGACGATGCCAACGATGAGTAAAACTCATAGCAAGCAAATATTGGAAAATGTGGTGAAGAAGAAGATTTGATAAATAACACCAGTTCTGCAGATAAACTGGAGGCTGAGCGGTGATTTCCGTCCTGCCACCCTGCAGGTTGCGGTTTCGGTTAGCGGTCCGCAATCCGGATTGCGGTTTTCGATCAAGTGCCCAAGTCACTCTCCGCGAGTACTGCAATGATTCCCTCAAAAGGAAATTCGAATCCATTCCAATTCCTACCTCATAAATCTCTCCAAACACTTCGTTATCGTCCTTGACTAGCAGGGAACACCTGATTTCAGTAAATAAACAAATAAAATACGCAGTTAACTAAAGCACGAAGTTATCAAGTATTGACTTCAATTTTATTAGGTCTATAACTAGTTAGCGGTCTGATAAGAAAAAAAGAAATCTTACGAACTTGCTAACACTGCGTGCAATTCTTTATTATTTTGCAAAATATCTTCTGAAACTGTAATATTCTGGGACGAAACTTTATTTTTGTTACAGCTGCTGAAACTGAATAATATGTAAGTTTGATCTCAAGTGGATAAAAAACTAAGGTGACGAAGTTATTCACACTGCCCTACCTCCCGTACGATTTTTTTTTTTTTTCAAAACTATGTATAAATGCTGCAATCAGTGAGGGTCTTTGGAAATGATAGTAACATTTATTGGTGACCACGAGATGTTGTACGATTGTCTTAAGCACTGAAAGTTATATAGTACATAGTTTTGGGATTTTGCGTAAGAAACCGGTAATCAGAATGATAGGCACTGTTTAAATCCCACTCACTGTTTTCACATCAGATGAAAGTGGACATTTAATATTTAATATAACTCACAGCTACCACACAGTTGCATGTCTGAGGGTGTACTGACAGTCCACATAAGAAGAAATTACACTTAATCTATCAAAAAACTGTACTATTTCCTTTTAACTACACGTTAAAGTAGATTAGTATTTGGTTTGATGCCTTGTGGTTACAGTGGGATCTTTATTGCATTTCGTAGCTGACGGAAGTGAGTGTACATCGAACAGGTGGTTGGCTACTTGATATTCTCCGCTGGTCTTTGATTGGTCCTGCACGACCAGCGTGTATGACGACTGACGATTTGGACAATGCTCAATGGAAACGTCTGTCTGCGAGCGTGCCCGTTACGCTGTACTGTACGTCCTTCACGCTGCTGATTCACCGTCGAGTACATTACATTGACCTCACAGGAAGAGACAGGAATCATTCAGCGACAAAATAACGCAATGCTTGTAGTAGAGCGACCTTTTGTTTCTCTTTTCTAGAAATTTGACAAAGTATTCCATTTACACTTCAAGTCACTCAGAGCCGCCTTACACTTTTACAATTTTTGGCATTTAGTCTGTAACACATTTGTTTTAAGGCAGTGATATCATTTCATTTTTAATAAACGATAGTGTTTGTTTATTATTTTAGTCTAAAGACATATAAAATTTCTGAGACATGATTTTTTTTCCATATCAAGTATTTATTACCTACGTGGAATTTATTGTTGATTTATGACAGATGGTTGTGTCAAGCCGGTCAACGAATACCTGCGGTTTCAACATATCTTAAGTAATCTCACAGATTATATGTGCTAAGTTTTAAACAAAATTGACAGTTGATACACATTTATTTAAAAAAAAAAATTAAAGTAAAAATATGATATCAAAGATTTTTAATTACCTTTTTGAGTTTGTATGAGTATCTTTTTCAAATTAAGTTTCATTTAGTTGAAAGATACGTTTCTATGTTTGATTTCGCTAAATGCAATCAGATGAAGTAATAGAAAATGTCGGGATAGAACTGAATGAAAGTCGGTGCAGTTCCATAAGTAAAGGTGAAGGTGCATGTGTGTGCATTACACCTTATAAACTCTATATACTTAAGGCAGAATATAGTACTAAGTTTGAAAGTGTCTATGAGTATACTCAAAGAATGAGTAAAGAACCATCTTGAGAGTACACCGGTCGTTATGCTTCATTTCATTGGTTGTCACAGACTTACTGAAGATTTTGTTACTGGGAACAGAGAAGCCGATAGCAGTACGGCGGAATATGGACTGGTATAGTTTGTATTTCCATAGCTGCGTCTATACTGGTCAATGTCCCATCAAGACATTATATTACGTTAAATTATCAATTTAGACTGTTATTATAGGGAAAATTATTGGGAAAATGTTACTTCGTTCAGTGTTTGGTTTAAATCGAATTAAATAGATAGATTGTACACGTGCTATAAATTATTCCACCTGTTCACCAATGTATTAAACATATGTTTGAGAGCAAATTAAATTTCATCGACAGATACTACTTGGCTCCGATACTGATTCTGAAAGGTCTCATATGGATAAAGCACTCGTGTCTGAGCAGAAATGACGTTCATGGGAGGACATTTCCCCTCTGTAAGTATTATGAGAGTACATATAGATATAGAATACTTAATTCCAACCCAGTGCCGGGATGCTTCGTAATCAGTCAAATCCTTTTGGGAGGTTTAATTTTCTTAATATTCATTGTTAGTTCTACCTTCACGTTACGTCAAAGGTAAGTACAAGCCACTCACGCGCAGTAAATTTTAGTTCCCTAAATTTTTTTTTATAAATACTATAAAAAATCAATATCCTCCAATTTTTTGATCGTGTTCATTATTAATATTTCGAAAACATATTTTAAATGGAATGTATAAACAAACAAAAATATCGGGAGTGGTTGGAATGATTTAGAGACTTTGCGATAGGCTTGTTAATGAATTCAACAAAATTTCTGTTGAATTGTATATATATATGCTGGTTTTTAATTTTTTTCTGAAAATTTGTACCTATGGAGGAACAAAAGTTAAAAATTACAAATTTGCGAAAACCATAATCTCTAGAAAGATCATTATAATTATGCTATTTTATCTACGAGAATACATATTACTTTAAATAATGAAAGGATTTACAGTTCGGAATACAAGTGAAATTACTTTTTTTATATAGTTTATCGTGTAATAAATAAAATTGTAAACATTTTCAGTCTGGGGGTTGCCATATATCACCTGATATTTCCTTCCAACCCCTATCATACGTCTACACTAATTTTCACTCCCGTGATTATTCCAAATTCTACCTTGCAATCGTATTCTGTGGCAAGAAGAACTAAAACAGTGGGCAGCAATAAATTTCTAAGTGTTCAGAAATTTTGAGACTGTGACAGACGAAGAAATTATTTTTTTTTTCACCCAGTAAGGGTTCCGTCCTTAATTTCATACGAATATGTTAAAAAGAGAAGAAAGTATGTTGCGATATCGTTCTATTGTATCGTTTTCTGGGGTAGTCTACACCAAGAGTGTTATGGTAATTCAACAGCGATTCCGTAATTCATATCTGGTGAGGACTTCCATTACCTTCTACTAATCTGTAATAGATCGATGACGCTGCAGACGACACAGCTGTTGGCAATTGGCGCCATGTTGCGGACAGCCGGAAAATGATTCCTTCCAGATCGAGTTTCCAGTTCAGGAAAGACTTGAGGGGCCATGGACACTGCTACAGCAGTATTATACGTTTCGGCTCTTTCTTTCGCTTGCTGCAAAATTTAAAACAACTTACTACATTAAGAAGGAATTCAGTTGGAGTTTCTCCGTTGTTAACTGATGTCTAAGACATAAGCGACTGCTTACAATAAGATAATTTCACCGAAGTAGTTCTTTTGTACGCTGTACGAAACATTGCCTCCTGTAACAGCACGTATTGTTTTTTGAAGACAAGTTAAAAATCGTATGAAAGTAAGCAGAAGTTAATTAGAGGTATTTGATAATGCCGACGGACATATAATTACATCTTCTCCAAGACTTTCCGTGAATTAGTAGTGTTTGGTATAATATAAATCGAGCTGTATTTAGCAACTAAGAGATGTCGACAAAAAACTCAAAAGTTTTCTGCGAAATGATCTTTTTTTATCACAGCATGCTATCCGGTTCTTCTTCTTTCCGATGAGGCTTACTAGTACCACGTTTCAATTTCAAATATTCATTCTTTGCTGTCGTTTTTCTTCTGTATAATAGAATATTCCTACGTCATTGCACTGTGTTTCTTCCTTCTACCTCACACTACTTCGGACCGCATTTCTTTCCTCTTGAGTCTTGGAATCCTTCCTTACTTAATACCGTCTTTCTAAGTATCTCTTGTTCCACCATTTCCTCTTCCCTTATTTCATTCTAAATCTTTCTTGGCCTCTTAAATCCAGCTTGCTGTTGAATTTTTCCCTTATTTTCCGGTTATTATAATTAAATTTCAAATTGATATCATCAACTTTTTACAATAGTATGCTGAAACGAAACTGGAAATTAATTTTTTACGACATTAGCATATAATAAGGGGACGTCCATTAATTACGTGGGGGGTCCGTCGAAATCTCACCAAGGGGAAGGGGGGGTGTCAACGAAATACTCACGTGAAGTTTTGTAAATTTTTGTTGGACTGTAGAACTAAAAAAAAGGACTACAAAACACGCTAAAGTCGATTTTAGGGGTGTATTTCGTCGAAAAGTGGGGGGGGGGGGGAATCAGATCTCACGAAGTCTCACCCGAGGGGGAGGGGGGCGAGGTCCGTAAATCCGGAAAAACCCCTCACGTAATTTATGGAAGCCAACTAATAATAATTCCGTGTGGTCGTAATGACCCAGAGACAGGGTTTTTATTTGCTGCGCGTTCCGCCCCTGTCGTAGCCGCCATACCTTACCCGGTGGTCCTACCGGGTACAGGAGACCTACAATTCAATGTGAAATCCTAACTGCCGAAGCGTTCTGGCATGTTTGACATTACACAGCAAGCTGTGTGAAAAGTGAAGGTCGGGTTAGGGGCCTATGAACATTTTCGCCGAAACAGGGGTTTGAATCGGGGACCTTTCGATCCCCGGTCAGACATCTTTAACACTGAGCCACCAGACAGCACAGTAGCACAATGATTAATTATATTTTGATTTAAGGTGAACCTTCGATAGGTTACAACGGAAGATGTTATGAATATTATGTGTTGACATTCTTTCACCTTTATTAATCAATAAATAAATTGGGAAGCATATTAAAGTATTATCGATGTTTGTTCAAGTCGAACTAAGCAAAACGTCCATATTAGGTAACCCTTGTGATTAGTTGATATAACCATTTGATGACAGTATTATTACAGTGACTACGCTACTGGTGAGACGATATGAGGCCGGTCAAGTAGTGTCGACACGTGTCGGCCGGCAGTCAACAAGCCGGTGGTTTCTTTCCTCGAGTGGTGCAGCAGCGCTCAGCCGGATATCCGGCTGGCGATCCGTGCTCAACACAGTGGCAGCAACAGCGCAGCTTCCGGCAGGATGCCAGCAGTTAACAGCGGTCCCCGCTCCCGGCACGCATCCCGAAAAGGGATCTCCACACCCAGCACAACGACCTGCAAGCGCACACAACACTTTCCTTCTTTTTCACTTAAAAACAATAGTCGGATTTCTTAGATACCCAGCCAATGCGTTGATTTGAATTGGGAACCGTATTCCTCTACTTCCGATATGGGCAATGCATCCTGAAATTCAGAAAACATAAGATGAACACAACCAAATAAAACACCCGTAACGAGAGGACATTTGGTTAGCCCCTTACTCCACCTGAACATTACATGAATGGGTGTCTGCACCATTCACCATTCTTTGCCAAGAATAATTGTCTGTAGTGTATGATGAAACTACCTTTTACCCACTACATAGTAAGCGTGGCCTCATAATTGCTAGAATTGGATATAGAAAACTGTCAGGTAAGTAAAAGGTGACACAAAAGCACGGAGTAGGGATAATGTGGCGGGGAAGCCATCGCATTCTTCCTTTATATCATCGAACCTGTCCTATGAGGACAACCAATTTGCAACATGTTTAAAAATGGCAAAAAACTAATGGGGGGGAGGAATTATCTGTGGGAAACTACATACCATAGTTATGCCGCCAGTTTTTTTGTTTTGTTTTTTTTGTGCCTTAAAATTATATCACATTCTGGGGACATCTTATGTCAATACCACTTTTTACATAATGTTATTGGTTTTGCTGTACTTTGCTAATGTATATAGTCTTTGGGGGTTGGAAACCCAACAACTAGCTACATTTAACTGACATACGAAAATCACGTCTTTTCTGCTACTTTCACTGTCTGTCGCTGGTATTTACTGATAGTCATTGCAAAGCATAATTTTAGTGGGAACTGTAGAGTTTTAAACTGGAATAGTAGGTCTGTCGGAATAATTGGGATTTGAGGAAGGAACACATCACCTTTTGCCATTCTAGCCACAATCTCAGCTTTTATTACGTCGCGCCACAATTGTATTATTTGTAGGCAAAGTCATGCTGTAATTTAATTTATGAACAGATCATACACAAACTGACTGTCTAGAGAAAACAAGCCTGAGCGACCAATATACCATTACAGGACTTACACATGCAATCTCCCTCTCTATCACAGTTCTGTGAATTTTCAAACTTTCGTGAAAAATATGTATTATTTATTCCAAAAAAGTATCCTATGTCTTTGCTAATGATACATAGTATTTCCTTGTCAAAATTTATCGAGATCGGTTAAGCCGTTTAGTCGTTAAAACGTAGCAAACAGACAATAAGAAAGAGTTACTTTCGCATTTATAATATTAGCGTATATTAACGCTGCAAGTCTGAAGAACAAATGACCTCCAATCAATTCTAAGAGACGTTCAGACATAATAAATGTTTCCCATGTAGGTGTACATTAAACATTTTGATACATATTTATCTGTAGAAATGAAAAAGGCAAACATGTTTGCGTTGATCCCACACAAAAGCAGTTGTAGAGACGATGGATGGTGTTGTGCAATATATACGACACAATTTTCGTAAGGATTTCTTTCATGATATACATCCATGTATCCGCAGCTGCTTGGTTTATCTGGTGGTGAAGCTTAAATGTTTGCTAACAATTATTCTACAGTTTGCAGAATAAGGAACCGCCCAGTAAGGCTGAACTCCGAGAAGTAAAACAGGCCAAGGTTCAAACATCAGACATGATTTTTAGGCTGCTTTGATTACAGTTTTCAGTCAGTTTCTCTTAATCATCTACGTGAATACGTAAATGGTTCTCAAGTTCAACCTAAATAAACTGAACATTTCCAAGTAAAATTTACATGTAGCAGTGTACAAAACATATACGGTTCCCAAACAGACACCATTAATTACAGAGCCCATTCACAAATCGAATGGTAAAGATAGTTGTCACAACCATATGGACCCTGAGAAGCAGAGGGGAAAAGAAAGGAAGAAAAATTCGTGGGAATAACGAGTAAAGATTAATAAAGATTATGTATTTAGAAGTGAGATATATTGTCGACATTTTTCAGAAAAAATTAACAAATTTTGTATTCTTTCTCGATGGTTTAAATTTTTTTCTTGTGCTGGTGGCAGAAAAACTGGTATGACTGAAGATGTCAATGAACTGACTGAGTCAATTAATGGTACAGCAGAAGTGTTAGCTATAACCAGGCTGGTAAGAACTTGCTGGTAGGAACTTATGTTCGATTCAGTCACTGCCCGTAACCTGCTAAATACGTATACTCAATGAACTACAGCATATGTAACTAGTGTTTCACTGATACGTGCTGGTCTTACATTCCCCATGATCAGAATGTATCCCGCAACACGCGAATACGAGTCTCATGTTCACTACCTTGATTTTCCAAAATCGATTAAGGGCAATACTTGGATCGTTCTTTGAAAAGGGCATGGCCTAATTTTTTCCTGTTCCTTCTCCCTTAACAAAAATCCTTCCCAAATTAATATTATTTAAAAATACAAAAACCTTTCAGTTTAGAACTATGTAGGCACCTTTTTGGTCTTTGTGTAGTTAGACTTATTATTATGCTTCAGGTAATTTCTCTCCTTTGCCTACAGCTTAGAACGACTTACAACTTGTTTCTTTTCTGTATGTTGTATGTTCCTCGGATCTATGACCTACTTATCAGCATTGAAATTGAGCGTTGTGTTTGCCAGTGTATATTTAAGAACTCATTTCAATTATTCCGTTAGTTATTTTCCTGTCTTGAATAGAATTATTATCACAAAAACTAGCATCAGTTTTATTTTATGGCGAAATAGAGTTACTTATATCTTTTGCCGTACTTACACTGTAACCTGACTATCTTTTTCTGTGATATCATATGTGAAATCTTCTGCACTGGCAGATGAAGTAGGCCTATTTATCTCATCAATAAAAAGTATTAAACATTAAAGTTTTGATAGCATCTAAATTTAATCTAAAATCTTAATACAAGATGAACAGCTCGATTCAGAGATCAAAATGCAGTATTACTTTTAACTGTTTGGTACTAACTTTTAAATTTCTGTAGACTATAAGTTTAAAAGTGATTACCTTGCAATTCTGGTAACGATTCTTGCAGTTGCGGCACGTCTTCAACTGTCTGCTCATGTCAAACAGTTAGTAGCTGCTACCTGTTGGCACACAATCAGCATGAAAACAGCGGACACCCTTCATTGATACCGAACGCTCGTCAGAGAACGAAATTCGGTCTATCTAACATCGGGAAGAGATAAATGAGATGGCAATGATTGTAGATGAGCGTTCTAAGCAGCTTCCCAGTCTGATGACTTCACTCCAAATAACTGTTATATAAGGTCTTGTTTCATATACTCTGAAATAAATGTAAAATAGAGGGAAAAAGAAAACAATTAGATCCACACAGAACAACTTGATCTTTTATCCCAAGTGATGTCTTTCTGGTATAAAACAATTATTTATTAATTTTAAGAACTGAGAATCTTATAACGGTCCTAAGAATTGTGTTTAGCACGCTGGGACATGATTAAATATGGTTTTGTATATTTTTCGTGTAATTAACTGAACATGAACGTTGTTTTATGGAAAGAAACTATGAAAAATGCAATGTAATATGATCACGGACAGTATTATGCATGAAACATTAGTTAAAAGTTTATAATTGTAAGTACTGATGTGAGCTATGACGTTTGCGGGACAACTTGCTACGGTTTGGACTAACTTTATGTTGATAGTTTTGTTTGTAAATAGCTGTAAATATCTGTAATTTCAGTTTGTTTCCTGATGGTTGTGAATGATTTTGTAATAATTCTGATTGTTTTAATGTGATTTTCAATGTTTAAGTATTATTAGAATTCGAGAAATATTGGTCTGTTTTCTGTGTCTTATTCTGGAAATTTCTGTAGCGCCTCTATAAAGCGAACGGCAGAACCGAGTTTAGTGTTCAAAGTTCTTGCTAACCTGTAGTTCTCGGAAGTGTCTGAGTTTAATCGCTGGAACGTTTGTTTATGTTTGTACTTAGTATCTTGGGATCGAAACGACGTCTGTTTGTGTAATGTTATTATGGAAAGCACGGGAGAATAAACAAAGTGAAAATTTATTCCTCGGAATAGTTATTTCAAGAAACCAAACATCTGTTTAGAATATATCTCTCGGTAAGAGACAGACAGTCACAAATGTGCTATATAGACAGCCTTTCACACAACATTACGATTGTGGTGTGGAATCACAACGTATCTGGGTATGGCTGAGATCAAAATTGGAACAAATTGATGGAGCTGCAGTACGTAGAATTTCAAAACACAAAATCCTCAGGCCTGGATTAGGTCCAGCAACCGGTATGGGAACAAAGTGCTGCATAATGGTTGGTTGAATATATTGTATTGTATATATTGTATACATTTCAGCAGCATGAATACAAAAACTACTCTTCCTTCGTGAAGAGAAAAAACATCAAGGCTGCAACCTTTCCTCGTGACATCAATTCATATGGCAACACGTCGCAATTTTCTTGTCATGTGTGAGGTTTAACCATTCCGTCTTGACATCCCGAAAAATTGCCGAAAGTATAATTTTTTCAACATTCTAGTTCACGATACACGAAGAGTGGCTTTAGACACCACATCGCACTTATGGGAAAACATTGCGGATATTGGAAACTGGATAAAAAAACACACACACACACAGATATATATATATATATATATATAGAGAGAGAGAGATGTTTTTGTGATAGTAAAGCCTGCTAGATTTTTTTTTGTTTCCTTCTAAAGTAGCGCTATTCTGTGGAATTTCCCTCCCTACATTTAACGATCTTCTTATTTTCAAAATCTATCTTTGTCTGAATGTGTGCATCCAACAAATCTTAAGCTAATGATCTTCTTTATACAGTATTTAGTTTCCCATCCAAGCATTTTCATCAACAACTCTCAGAATTTTAATTTTTATGAAATTTATCAAAAAGACTTTTATTAGACAAATACGATAGTCTGATGTCTAGTGATAACTATTAAAACTTAAAAATAATTTTCATCGTATTTTAACTAACAACAGCATACATTAATTTCATCACCGACATTGTCTAAGATGTTGTATTTTACCATTTTTACTCATCACCATTCATCAACGAAAGAAAAAGTAAACAGAGTTGCAGCTACTGAACAAAATAAGGAGGTAAGTGTCTGTTCTATTTTCCATATAATTCCTCCAAATCATTTGGGACAGTGCCCGATGACTGCCCAAGCAAAAAGAACACTCAGCTTTAACTTTCCGAGAAGGCACATTAAACGCTTGGTCAATGAACTTTTTATGACTTAGGACGTTCCTTGAATACAACGTATAACGTACAATGGAAGCACTACGGTGGTTGTTACAGTCCAGCTTTTTTTTTGTTTTTTTTTTTGTTTACGGCTCCACACCTCGTTGTCGATGATGTCATTACAGACGGGAAAGAATTGGGGTCAAAGAATGAGAAGAAAATCGCCCATGGCCTTTTGAAACAATGATTCCGGCATTCGTCCGGACTCTTTTGGGAAAACCATGGAAAACCGAAAAGTGAATGGATGCACGGAGATTTGAACCCAGACCTGTCGAACGCTAGGCCAGAGCTTTACAGCTCACACACTAGGCTTATTTGGTCAGCGAATCTCAGTCCTAAACCAATTTGTGAGAGTGGGTAATTACGTAGCACAAGTTATGACATTTCAATATCATTTGCGAACACAAGTCTGAGTGGTTTAAGGAGTTATGTTATACGGAGACGGGTTTGCTGCTTTTCAGATTCTTTATTTCTCGTTATGAGCAACATTTTTGTGTTTTTAAGTAAGATTCTAAAAACTTAGAATACATTTACTTTTTGAATTTCGTGAACATTCTCTTATTTTAAAGGAACCACTTTCGTTATAAACACTTCTCAGGATTTTGTTTGGGCGTGCAAGGTTTTGTCATTAACTAATTTAAATTGTTTGATTTGCAGAAAATACTTTTTCAACTAGTCGAACAAAGGTCGATCGAAGGAAGCGCCGTGCCTTCTTTGGAAACAATATCTATGAGTCAACGCTCTGGTTGTATGCGAGAGGACACAGGATTCGAATTACCGTCCGGATCTACCAAATTTTGGCTTTCCATGGTGTATCGATAAAAACTCCATGTAAATACCGGTAATGGTTCCTTCACAAGTTCACGACCAAATTCCTTACCATTCCTTTCCCCCAGTCCTCCAATGACGTAACTTATCGACGAGGCATAAAGCCTGTAAGAAGAAGAAGAAATATCCATGAAGCAAAATAGAAACCGTGCGACGTTCATCAACAGTTACGCATCAAATACTGGGTCAGTACCATATGGTATTCTTTGTCTTGCAACTAGGTATTATTCGTGAAACTGGGAAATAGTTCTGTAAAATATTTATCATGTTCCCAGTATTCGGTAGCCGTTACTCATTTTGTATTTGAAAGATATAAAATAGTTACACGCGAATGTTTGTTGAACCACGGTTTTGTTTGCTATAATTAAATTTTTTTCTGTAATCAATCTTTCGACTGGTATGAAGCAATCCTCCATCCCTACCTATCTTGTACTAACTTCTTGTTTGTACATACCCCTTACAATCCACGTCCTCAATTATCTGCTTCATAAATTCTAATCTCTGTCTTCCTCTAAAATTCTTACCTTCGACTGTTCCCTCTACTAACAAATTAATCAATCCAGCATGTCTCAAAATATGACCTACCAGCCTGGCTCTTCTTTCTGTAACCTTCTTCAACAAACTTCTTTCCTCACCCATCACTTCCAAAACTCATTCATTTCCTACTCTGTCTGTCCACCTAACTTTCAGCATTCTTCTGTGGCACCACATTTCAAATGCTTCAATTCTCCTTCTTTATGGTATTCCTAAAGTCCATCTTTCTCTACCGCAAAGTGCTGTGCTCCACACAAAGAGTTTTAAAAAGTTTTTTTCTAATTCCTAGATCAATATTTGAAACTAAAAGATTCAAATGCTTCAGCTTTCTTTCTTTCTGGTGTAACGAACGCGTCTTGTGACCGCTAGTTACATTAATAAACTATATGTTTATTATTTAAAATGTGGAATATTTTAGTGGGCGTTTGGGCGCAGTGTACATTGTACGAGGTGAAGTCAAAATGTTGACTACGTTTACTGTTTAATTTTGTGTATTTTATATAAAATACCCTGGCGCCCGCAAAAGGACAACTGATTATTTTAAACTAATTTTGTTATATATGTCATGTGATTAATTGAAATAAAACCATTTGTGATTTCTCGTTTAAAGTATTCACGCAAGTTCTACCTTTCATGATAATAAAATAAAATAATAAAAATTAATTATAATTTTAAATCAGGTAATGAGGTCAGCACGTTACAAATGGCGAACCAAGTGGGGCTTTTCGATATTAATTGCAAAATTAATTATGCTATGAACGAAAGACAGCACTATGTCCTTGGCAACTTTCTATTTTGTAGATAGAAAGTAATTTGTGTTAGTTTCCGTAGTTAATGCATGTATAAATTGATGTGTTTGTTGATCTTAGATGGAAGTTGGTTTTGCAATAAGATCAGATAAATTTATTTTGTGTGCATATTGCGTGTGTTAAATCATATTAATCTTGTGTGACATGGGAATGTGCAATGGGTTTTGTCCAAACGCACTCAAATTCTGTTGTATTACGGCGTTGATAATTGTTGTGATGCTTTCTTTATGGCAATTGCAATTAGTTGTCGAACTATTTGTGTGGATTTCGAGCCATGTGTCCAGGGTAACGATATCCTTTCATATTTAAACCATTTTTTCCGCGAAGGTAATTGATGAGTAAATTCTTCTCGTAATTTTTCCATTGAAATTATAGAATGTGTTGTGGAATGTTCTTTGGGTTTGATTTTATTGAGGCATTTTATTTGCAGATTAGTGTAAAGTCTTTCTGATGGTGTGTTCTGCAATCCTTATTTCTTTTCCTTGTTGTTGTGTATTGGAATATTCTTTGTGTGTCAACGAAATAGTTGAAAATAGCGTGAAGTTTTAAAGTAATGCGCTTGAGATCCAGTACCATTATTAACATGTCGAAAGAAATCGTGAAGGGTCAAATTTATCACAGAGCCAGCACCACTAATTCAAATAGGATCATATCGGGGAAGACAATAATGCAGAAATAGCGTTTCCACCAATCACCCGTTGAATTAGGGCAGGAAAATTTGGATAATTTTCAGACTACCTCCAACATGAGCGAAAAACGTCTCGGTGATTCCTGCATTGCAGACTCAGCAACACCAGATGAACGATATAGCGGCTTTATTAATGGAGAAATTTTCACAATTATCTGCTCAATTTACAACACAATTTCAAGAATCCAATGAAAAATTGTCTGAACTCTCAGTGCAAATGTCTAGTAAAATCGAGAGTCTTGAAAGAAAACAAGAAATGGCTCACAAAAGAATTGAAGAGCAATTTGCTACTTTTCGCGGAGAAATTGGCCGAGAAATAAATGATTTTAAAAAGGAAATTAGCTCTGAGATCACTCTTTTAAGCAAAGTCCAGACGGAGTTAAAGTCTTCTTGCAATGTACTTGAGACGACTAACAATGAAATTTGCCGTAAAGTAGAAGCGAATAAAAGTTCAATTGAACAAATGCGCACAGAAAACAGTGAAAATTTAGGTCAGATTTCTGAGTTTGCTCATTCAATAAAAGATGGTGTTGATGAAAATTTAGGTAAAATAAGATCCGAAGTTGGAGACCTTAAGAATTCCGTGGGAGAAATGGAGGAAAGTCAAAAGAATCTAGAAACATCACAGCGTAACCTTGCTGCCGAAACGGAGGTAAAATTACGTAATTTGGAACGGAAACTAACCGAAAGGAATAACTCTGCTAGCAACAATGAACAATGTCAAGCTAGTTGTGCTCAGCTGTTTTCGGGAAATATCGAGTTAAAGCTGCCTAGATTTGGTTCCAAGGGGGGAATAAACCCGAAAGCTTACCTCGAAGACCTTGAAAGATACTTTCAAATTAAAGCTGTTCCGGAGTCGGCAAAACTTTTAATCATTAGCCAGTCATTTTTTGAAGAAGATCGTTCATGGTTACAAGTAGCGTGTACTCCAGATATGTCGTACGCACAGTTTAAGGAGTTGTTTTTGAATGCTTTCTGGTCAGCAAAAATTCAAAACCAAGCTAGGATGCGATTTTACCAAGGAAAGTACGTGCCTAAGCCTGGTGATTCAATGGAAAGGTATGTGGAACGGTTAGTCGTAAAAAGTCGTTATTTTGACACAGTGATGCCGGACGCCGAGTTCATTGATATAATAAGCTCACATTTCAGCCCGGGGGTTCAAGAACACATCTCGCCTGTATATGTAAAGAATATCACTGATTTATTAGAAACACTGCGGAATCTAGAAGCTATAGGACAACGAGCGAGCCGTGAACAGTGCGCGGAAAATGTGCAGGACAATCGCTCTAATTCTCATGGATACTTCCGGCCAAATAATCAGAATAACGGCAAAGTTTCAAGGGAGGTAAAAATTGGAAGCAAGCCCAATCTGGTGATAAGAAACCGTGGAAGACTGATGTTCAGCGGGATGGTCACGGGCAAACACGCGGGGGTTCGCCGGAGGTGAATGCTATTCTAACCGTCGATCCCGACAATAACATTCAGAACGAAAGTGAATATGAATTGAGAGTTGGTGCCGCATGCGAAACATCGCAGGGTGACCAATTAAAACAATGAGATTTCGCCGGGGATGCTGAGGGCTCCTCCACAGTTTTTTCCTTATTAATTTAACATTTTGGCGAAATGGCGGTGAAGAGAATGATGCGGATATAGCAAGACCAAAGCATAATCAAACTTTCACTGTAGGGCAACGAGTATTATTACGCACCAGTCCACAATCATACACCAATAAGAAGCTTTTGCAAAGTTTATTATAATATATATATTCCATGCATGGTGAAAAGGATAATCTCAGTTAACGGCTACTTATTCACTAATGAAACCAATGACTTTAACCCCATAATTCACGAAACTTGAAAGAGTATTCTGATGATCACAAAGTTTTGGTACAGTCGCGCGAGGATCATTTAGTGCAACTTGTTTCTCTTGATAGTGACGATGGGCATATATGTGCCGGAAAAGGATAAAACTTTCCGAGATAATATGTTGGGAGTTGATTTCTGGCAGACAGAAGGATTCCAATACGTTTGAGGTACATTTACAGATAAATTTCTGGAACTTCACAGATGTTGTGTGGCATATCAAATCACCAAGTAGCCAAGGGAAAAGGATCTCCGAGGTACTAGGTAGAAAATATTTTATTTTTGTTTTGTTCATAAGGAATTACGCAAATCAGCATTCCATGAACAAAATTCTTTTATGCCATAGAGCAAATGTACTTATAACGTTGTCTTGGGAAATCGGGAAGTATACTGGAGCGGCATCCGCGTACACTTGATCGAGATCATGTTACTTTAAAAATCACGCGAGGTCTGTAACAAGCGGAGATAAAAGGGGATGTAATTGTCATTTTTATACTAAAAGGATGGTGGCGGAAATCCATTACAAATACTTTGCTTAGCGGTGATATAGTAAAAAAATGTTTGGAACAATCTTGTATTGCTTTGGACAACCCTGCACTTCATAGATGGTGACTTCACTGCTTAAAAGTTTTTATTATTATTATTCAGATAGGATATGTTCTCTACCAGTTTTATTCATTCATTATATGTTAAGATTGTGTTATCCTATGTGTTGAATATCTATGATGATCACAAATTATGATGTATTGCGCTATACTTACTAAGAATGGTGTCTAAGTTAAATTTTCAATTTGATATAAAATGTTATTGTGTTAGAACATCTATATCACTACAATAATTTGTTACTTATAATGTTACATTTGAAATGGTTATATTATGTATTTAAGGCTTGCACAAATCTACCCACAATCAGGGATGGGAGTAAGAAAAGTCTATGTACAAAGTAGCCAAGGGACATATGTTCGGTTGAATATTCATGTCGGTGGAACTTGTGATGGAATAGGTTAGAATAGGTTACCAGATTTATAATTACTGCTAAATTAATGGACGAGGAAGGAAAATTTGTATATTTCTTATTGTGAAAATTTAAATAAACTAGTTTTATTTAAATTTGCCGAACCAGGGGGAATATGTAACGAACGCGTCTTGCTACCGCTAGTTACATTAATAAACTATATGTTTATTATTTAAAATGTGGAATATTTTAGTGGGCGTTTGGGCGCAGTGTACATTGTACGAGTGTGGAGCGGCAGATCTGAGGAATGCCAGCAGGCCGGTTCCTAGAATTAGCGAGGGGAGAATAGTGAGTGCCTAATGGAGGGGAGATTTGTGCTTGCCAGGTAGACAAACAGGGTGATCGGCGAGAGTTTTTTCTGTTTTTTGCATGTGGCACGACGAACGAGGGAAGGATATTCGATGCCGGCCGGGCATCACGATCGGTCGATGTGGACTGTCTATTCGTGAGTGGGACTGTTGCTGCTGCCTGGATCCGGACACCCGCTATTTTGTTTGAGCAGATGAGCTCAGGCAAAGGACGACATCTGAGGAACTGTGCTACACTGGTCCATAGCAGAGAAGACCGTCATCCAATGTGTGACGGCAGACATGTACATTCGGTAATTATACATCGCCAATGAAGGACACTGTGCTAGCTAGACTTTCAAGTTCATAGCATTGCCCAGCTACGACCCTGCAGATAAGAACTTTCATAGCCCGGAGCAAACATCTCTTTCAGAAGTGAAGTCAAAATGTTGACTTCGTTTACTGTTTAATTTTTGTGTATTTTATATAAAATACCCTGGCGCCCGCAAAAGGACAACTGATTATTTTAAACTAATTTTGTTATATATGTCATGTGATTAATTGAAATAAAACCATTTGTGATTTCTCGTTTAAAGTATTCACGCAAGTTCTACCTTTCATGATAATAAAATAAAATAATAAAATTAATTATAATTTTAAATCAGGTAATGAGGTCAGAATGTTACACTGGTAATCCTGAAGTCGATGTTTCGCTACCATAAAGTGCTGTGCTCCACATATCGATTTTTAAAACGTTATTTTCAATACAGTCTATGAACATGATTCTTGAATCTTTGTTTGACCATGATATGAACTAGCTGGTATGTGTCTGTATCCCCAGGACGTTTTCAGGTGTATATCCCTCTTTCATGGTTCTTAAACAGTGTGTTTGCCACGACTAGCTTATATCTTTCAGGAAGTCGTAACAACCTGCTTCCTCGCTCATTTCTTTCTCTTTGACCAAAACGTCCTATAGTATTCCCCTCTCTTTCTTCTCTCACTATCGCATTCCAATCACCCATGATTATTAGATTTTCCTACCCCTTGACACATTGGATTAATTCTTCAAATTCGGCGTATACTTTCTCTACTTCTTCGGCATCTTCCTGTGACGTTGGCATATACACTTGTACTAACGTGGTTGGGGCGGGCTTAGTTAGTAACCTCATCAAAATAAACTTGTCACTAAACTGTTCATAAATCACCGGTTTCCCTACTCTCTTATTCATTACAAAACCTACACCAGTAACTCCACGGACAGCTTTTGCGTTAATTATTCTGTGTTCCGCAGACCAGAAATACTGTGCACCCTTCCACTTAACCTCACTAATCCCACCTCCCAGTTTAAGTTTTCTAACCTACCTGCCCTATTCAGACTTCTAACATTCCACGCTCCGACTCGTAGAATATTTCTATCCATTCTGATGACTCCTTCCTGAGTAGTCCCCACCCGGAGATCCGATTGGGGGACTATTTAACCTCCGGAATATTTTACCCAGGAAGAAGCCATCATGATATATGAAATTTGAGAGGATTACATGTCCTCGGGATACCCTTAGGGTCTTTAATGCAGTGGTTTCCAGTTGCCTTCCCCATGCCGTTAATCATTACTGATTCATACGCCTTAGGGGCCGTTTCCAACCCCAAGGGCAAGAGGGTGCCCAGGATCGCTCCCCGCCCTTCCGCCCTGCTTTAGGAAGCTGTTTGCAAGCAGTGGATGACTCCTTATACCGGAAATTTTTCAGTCGCCAGAGCCTCGTCCGTGCAAACAGGGTGCTCCACGTGAAGAAGAGGTTGACATTTGGTTGGAAAAGGCTAGTATAGCCTCTCCCAAACCCTTACACCCCATGTGAGAATTAAGTTTTTCCAGGCGTATGGCTAACAAAAATTCTTCTCGGGTATTCTGCCCGATAATTTCTTGTATCCATAACGTTTCGGCAGCAACTTCCGCTGCCCTCATCAGGTGAGGTGTATTAGCGATGCTACCATTGCAACGACACAGCATCCACTATGTTTGCCTTACACCCCATAGTTAAGATACTGAAATTTTAATTTACTGTGCATAACTACGTTTCCATTCGTGATTTTAAATATGTTTTGTGAGTGAACCCCACTGCTATTTGCGCCTCAGGAGTTGTTCAAACGGTTTACCTTCACACACAGCTTTCGTGGCGTTGGAGTCATTGCTGCTTATCCATTGTTTACAGAAGTCGCAGTGTCTGGCTAGGGAGCATTACTGGTTTGTCCCGGTAATGTATGCCGCTGCAAATGACCGTTCATGCGAGGCGGCATCAAAGGCGGGATATCACCCTTTCAGCGTGTGATGAGTTCGCAGTGCACACAGTAGGCGCGCTCAAAGGCAGCCGCTGCGTTTGTGTTGGAACGTGTCTTGCACGGCTCGGTGAACAACGGCGGCTCATCAAGCACACGGATGCTGGACTGTTACTTTCCACCATTTCGGAAATCACTCGGTTTAAAAAAACCCTTCAACAACATTGCCAAACGTAATGCGCATTTCAGTATCATTGTACTCTCACAATAAATCGCGTCTTTCCGATCCATACCATTATTCTCCAGGTAAATATCGCAAAGTTAAATTAAAAAAAAAAAAAAACTCTCTTTCAACATTGATGGACGAAAATACATTGTTACTTGCACCGGATATGGTCAGTATGGTAGAGTCAAACTCTCAAATGTGATTATTGGCTACTAGTACTTTCGCTTTCTTCGGTTGGTAGTGGTTTGCGATATCAGTATGTCACCTTGTGACCAACACTGAAAATTTACAGTAAATTACAGCCATATCTTTGCAATTTGGTGTCTAAATAATAACATTTTTCTTTAGATTTTAGTGCCGTGAAAGTGGAGTGGCGCTAGAAACAATGTTGCATTGTAATTCATGCCAAATACTTACCGTAGCTTGGTTACTCACTCCAATTTATACTTGTTACTAGCTGATGCCCGCGACTTCATTCCTTATTGTAAAGACTTTTGATTGACAGCTACCGACATGTAACCACCATAGAGCACGATGGGAGACTCAAGACTAATACCACACATAAACATCAGTGATTTGTGCAGGGTATTTAAGGCTGCAAAGTGAAATCTAGGGATACGCATGTCTTTGGTCGAAATATGAAATTGCACTCCGTCGACGAATTTCAACAACCATATCTCCCACACCGCAATAGCTAGCGACATGACACCACCATGTTGCATGGTGGGAGACTTGAGATTAATATCACACACATTCATCAGTTGAATGCGATAAGTAGTTTTGGCTGTGGAGTGAAATATAGCGACACACATGTCTATTTTTATCAGCTACACCACTTTCAACCACCATATCTACCACAATCCCAAAGCTACCTACTTGCAATCACCGTAGCGCACGATGGGAGACTCGAGGCCACTGCCACACGCAATCACCAGGGTCTGCGCTATATATTTGTGGCAATAAAGTGAAATATACGCACACACATGACTTTGGTAGAAATACGAAAATATTCTTGATCGGCCACTTTCAACCACCATATCTCCCACACCCCCACAGCAACCGAAATTTGACCAAAGCTGTGCATGATCGGTGACCCTATGCTGCTACCACACACAAACATCGGTGATCTGCGCTATATAGTTTTGAAAAGTGATACATAGCGACACATAAGTCTTTGGTGGAAATATGAAAATGCCTCAGGTCGACCACTTTCAACCACCTTATCTCCCACACCACCACAGCTACAAACATCTAACCACCACAGTGCACGATCGAAGACTCGATGCTACTACCACACACAAACACCAATGGTCTGTGCTTTGTAGTTGTGGCAGGGAAGACAAGTATAAGGACAGACAAGACTTTGGTCGAAATATGAAAATGCTCTGCATCGACAATTTTTAACCACCATATCTCCCACACCCCCAGAGCTATCGGCATTCGGCCAACGTTGTGCACGAAAGGAAGCTTCATGCTACCTCCACACACAAACACCAGTGATCTGTTCTATGTAGTGGTGGCTAAAAAGTGAAATATAGGTAAACACAGGTCTATTCTCTTCTATAGATTAATGTAAATAATATTTGAAAGTTTGGATACTATTATCGTGTATCATACCAACATGTATTATTGATGTAAATAACTTTTAGAAAAATGAAAATTTAATATGAAAATAGAAAAATTATGTTCCAGATTTTAAAAGTACTTTTTGGAATTAGAAATTAAAATTCATAAAAATAGATAGGGTTGTAGGAATGAAGGAATACTTGGAATCAAAACGTATTTTAGAATTGACAAGTAGTGTTTCAATCTTTGTATGTTCCTAACCGAAGCCATTTTTCCCAATGAGTCTCTGTAAGAATTCGTCTACGTTTGTGATAGTGACCTAAGAGAAAGTAAATTTTGTCCTGCCTCGCAGTTTGAGTGGGTGCTTAAGATCAGGTCGGATTTTAGCATGGACAGGTCAGAGCAGGCAGCAAGGCGTGAAATAGTGCCTGTGCCTTGAAGATAAGCTCTCGAGGTAACAGCTATGACGGAGACGGCATCACCCTCCTGGAAAAGCTTCACCAGGGGAACTGAACTAACCGCTGCACTGCTAAACTGGCCGTAAAGGAAACCGATAAAGGTGATTTGTTAGGGCAGGCAGGACACTCGCTCAACCAGACGACACGATACGGAGATACGTCGAAATAGTTATCTTGATCAAACACCGCAATTGTAGAAAGGGACATTGCCACTGAAGACCATCCGATGCCTTTCTGATGTAAAATTACTCGTTCAGCACCACTTCAATTTATTTCTCCCGAGATGTACGTTCTTAAAGAAAATTTCGTTATAAGTGGTCGTGTTACCTTAACAAACAAACAGAATGATTAATCAAGATCGCCACTGTCCGAAATACTCTCGTTTTGTGTAGGATGACATTTTGCTCGACTCTTGCGTGTTTTATCTTTGTTTCACAGGTATCTCATTCACACTGTGGGAATCTTTATTCGCTGAGCAGTTGGTAAAAAGGACGAAGGAGTTTATAGAGCCACATAGACGCTCATGTAGTGCGCCATGTAATCCCTCAACGCCCTTACATACTGGGCAATGAACGACACGTAATGTACTTTTCTGATGATTTGCTTAATGCATTATGCTGTGAAGATTGGGGGAGCCACTGAAATTTAATGAATTTTTTGGTCGATTCTTATATATCTCCATGAGAATAATCGAAAGCAAAGAGTAATTTTTTTGTTGTTGATATATTCGTTATTTTCCGAAATATCACATCTTAAAGAACGGAATATGGGCACTTCGATACAAGTTATTATCCAACAAATATGTGTTATTACTGTTGAAGCTTAACGCAGATATATGTCAGATTCCATTAATCAGAAATAAATATATAAATAAAATAAAAGAACACAAAAATCGTCAAATAGTCTGAAAATGTTCTTTTGCACTCTGCTGGCTTTCACGGGGTATTTAGCAAGTGATTGTTTTCACTACCTGCCCGCGACATAATCATATAGCTTCAGGCTACTAAACATGACATCATATATACGAAGACCGACACCACGTGTCGATTTTGTCTCTAGTGACGTAGAGTAGCGTATATAAAATTTATTGTTGCGAACGGTACTCGAGGTTTGTTCAGTTTATGTCTGAAGCTGAAGTGATTAGTGACTAATCTAAATTCGACACGTCTGTCGATTTAAGGAACACTCAAGAATTTAAGTATCTACATGCAACGCAGACTACCAACAGTATCACAATCGACAAAACGATACCATCACCGAACACGTGTACATACTCCGATTGAAGCTGACAGCGTTTCTGGTTTTATGCACAGTTTTCTGAATCGTCTTATTTGCGTAAATTCGAAGTTTATCGACCATGGTACACTGTCGACTATTGGTGCACTGTCGACTATACATTTACCTTACTCATATTTCCGGGCAGTTTATTGATATGTAATAGTTTCCAAAATATAATTCCTAGGAAGACATATACTATTTCAAAACTTGGAGTTTAATTACAGTCGTTACAAGTTACCTGATTTAAGAAGAGTGATGGTGTTTTAATGCACTTAAATAGAAGCTGACACTCACTGCTTGCAACTACTCCGGTAATAAAGAACACTGGGATGTCATTTGATTTACAGTTCTTTTAAACCAATGTATGTGCTGATTGCATATCCTCAACGTAAATAAATCTTCAGAAAGTAAGGGAAAATAAAATAAATTTGTTTTGTAGGGTCAGAATGTTCTAAGTTCGGAATCATTCATTTTCTGCCTTTGTAAAATCTTGAATGAAATACTGTGAAACACGTGTCCGCAGGAAAAACTGGAATTATGCATCCGTTTAGAGATTATCCACATATTCATTTAATTTAAAATAACGTTAAAACATTAAAAATATCGTTTTGTCAATATATTCTTGCATGTAACTTGATCGTTGATCTCTTTTAATATCGTTTAACATATCTGAATTTGGAAGAAGTAGTTCATTTCCTCCAGTGACTGATGTTTCCCGATAGTATTCGTACCATATTTTCAGTGTCCCCTACTTCAGCTCTTACATTTATACTTTATGGCTGTTGCGTACCATTGTAGTTTATGAGCCGAAGCTTGCTCAGTACTGTTTGTACAAGCATTGTGTTGCTGTTGCAGCTGATTAAGCAACGCTGGCCTGTTCCCAATCACAGGTCCAAGTTTCTGTTATCATTCAAACGCTTCGGCGTAGCTCGTTTGTTATTTGTTCGAATTAGAGCGCTGTTTGATTCTTTAACTAATCACCTCATTTTACAACTTATTCCGAGCTTTAACATGTATGATCTCCGGGTTTAATTAATATTATTTTTTGTAAACAGTTTTCATCAGAATTACTGTGAGATACCGCAAGTGACTTTTTATATTGCGAGATTTTCATCAGTTTCTTTTCTACCAATTCCGTTGAATCCTACTCACTTGCAAAACTCGCTTAATCTACAATTACGGAACTGCATCCAGCGAATATGTCATTGATCTTCAGTAGGTTTTCAAACGTAAAAAAAAAAAAAAACCTCTAGCTGGATGAATTACCTGGTTCTCCTCTAAGAGTTTGATTGTTTCTCTAAACCAAATTGGTAATCAAAGCTTAATCTGACTGCTTTCAGGGAAATAGGATGGAGAAGGGCCTTTGTCTGTTAAATTGCCATGTCTCCAAAATGTCGGTGATCTATAATTTCTGTACGATATACCAAATGCAATTGATATGTTTCATGGAAAAACTTCTGGTTTGTATACCTGCTTCCATTTTTGTTTTGTTGTGGTATTGCGATCTTATAATCCTTTTCTAGGACATGGCTTCGGCCTTTCGCAGTAATGATGGAGCGGCCTGCCCTTATTTCGTATACAGGCTGTTATCTGTCTGCTTCATCGGGCTAATGGTGTGCTCGTCACATGCGCGGCGCCGTCTAATTGAATGTGCGGCGTACCAGGGGAGCACAGTTTGCCGATACTTCAACGGATCTCCATGCACTGTGAGGTTTGCGTAGTATAACCATGAAGAAATCGTTACGATATGAGAATAACGAGTAATGTTGTACTTATGAGTTCTTAGAAAAAACGGAAAACTGTCTGCACTATAAAGCCTCAGTTTTATCCCCCGAAACCCCAGCAATGAACCGTGAAGCTAAGTTGTGACATAACACGTATGACTTGAAGTTTCGTGTGTGTAATTCATTCTTCACTTGCTGAGTGAAGACAACCTTTCATAAAAATTCGGGACAGGTCCATTTTGAGTCAGGAATTAACCATCTTGTCACGCAATTAACTCATTGAAAGATTGTAAGGTTGCTGCTATTAATGAGCTGTTAATTTCCCATTAACCAATTAACAAGGCCACGTTTGGTTCATAAATCAAGCTCGTCTCAGGCGTTGGTAATAACAACTGTGAAATGATATAACTTGCTACAAAAAAAAAAAAAAAAAAAAAAAAAAAAAAAATAGAAAGAATAGAAGATAAATCTTAAAAATGAAGTATGACCGCTGACCAAGCAAACTTACTTTTTTATTTATGCTGATTGCTAGCACATATTTAACATGTAGAATCTGTGCTTAGTCTATTGCAATATACTACTAAAAACCTCGGTTCATTGGTCAATATTCATATATACCTATATTTCTGCTACGAAAATTTATTGTACTTCCTTTACTAGAAAATTCTTTCGAACAAGTCACTTAGAGAAGAGATATTCCAATCTTTTTTCGGCAACTGAATTGACAACGCCACTAAAATAGCTAATACACTCTCTCGCAGCCGTTTCAATATTTCTTCGCCCACTCCTGTTACTGTGGACACACAAGACAAAGATAGTCTGCCAACACATTCCAGTGACAATGACTAATCTTAGTAATACATACTGATAGCACAGATATTACTTATAAGTATGGAATGGAAACAAAACTAAATTGATAAAACTAGATAACAAAACGTCTTTCGATACCAGGACACCACAGTAATTTCTCCTTTTTCGAATTAATGACATTCCAGCACTTGCAATGCACCATTTAAGTGAGATCAGAAATCCTTAATTCGAATCTACCCAAGATATGATGCCTGAAATGATCAAATTGTTAAAAATCGTTTCAACTATTCCAGTATCAGCATGCAAACATAATGATCATATGCTCATACATTTATAAATAGAACTGTAGTTTCTCAAAATAAGTTTGCATTGAAAAACTGATATATAAATTAAAAATGTAGCTTCTTAAAAATGTTTATTAATGTTGATTTGTTGATCATGCAATTCTCTAGTAAAACTGTGTACATGAAGTATGTACTAATACCTATATCCAGCTAATAAAAATTATCCTACACACTGTTAATATAATGATTTCATTTTTATTATCATGGTAGGTATCCGTTCATTTTTGTTCAGTCTAGTATTTTCTACGCATCTTTTTTCCATCTTCTCTGTATATTATTTACTAGCTGTACGTGCGACTTCATTCACGTAGCGATCCTTGCGGACACAAATCAAATAACTCCTGATTTAAAAGGAAGACACAAATTATTGGTTATCTATCTATTACTGTTATAAAGTTGAAAATGAAAATCTAAAAACGCCAAACCCATTTTAATGAAATTTAGTGTGGCTTTTTTTTTTTTTTTTCCTGGAATTTAATTTAGAAAACGCAAAATCTTTCTTTCCTACTCTACCTGTCTGTTCGCTTATTACCAGAAATCTTCTGGATGGATTTAGATTTGATTTTCACTATTATGTAATACTATTTGGTGCCTGCGACTTCGTTCATGTTTGTCAAGGATTTTGAAGGTTTTTATTTAATTTGAATGAAGCCCTAAATCAGGGGTGGCCAACCCAAACGATCTTGCGGGCCACTTTGGAAGTGCATCATAACACCGCGGGCCGCATATAAAATTATATGTCCCCACTAGAGACATTTTTTTGGAGTGAAAAATTGAAACATGAGTTATTATTGTGTTTACAATTATTCTTACATGTAAACATAGATGATATAATAATAATGATACAAAACGTACATTGTAAAGAAATATGTAACACTAAAAATGAAATATATATATTCCTGCTTGACAAAATACGTCAAATTTCAAGCGCTTGTAATTCTGAGAATAGGAATGGTAAAGGCTCGTATGGTCGTAATGCCTTGTGACAGAGTTTCTATTGGCTGCGCATTTCGCCCCTGTCGTAGCCACTTTAACCTAACCTGAATATTATACGGGGTACAGACCAAACCACAGAAGCATTGTGGTGAACTTGAAATTACACAGCAAACTGTAGCAGAGGTGAAAGTTGGGTTAATGCCCTTGAAAATCCTGGCCGAGACAGGGGCCCGAACCGGGAACCATTCGACCTCAGACACCGTAACTACTAAGTCACCAGGTAGCTCATTCTGTGTATGGATGCTGACATTTGAGGTTACAGGTGATCAAGGCCGCGTTGACATTGACTGCATGGTAAACTTTAACCTCATTTTCGTACAAGCATCGATTTACGATCACTCTGGCATGTCGATACAGGATATACAGATGTTATCCTCTCATTACTGGCTCGATACTCGACCGGTATGTGTAACATCAGACCAACACTGATAGCCGTGGCACATCATAGGCGTCTTTTATGTCCACGCCAACAGCGAGAATGCCATGCTGTACCACTTCTTGCTCGAGTAGTTTGCCAGTGGTGATTCGTGCCCCTACAACAGTCGGCAGTATCAACATCTATTCGATTTTCACTAAGCACTTGAATACGATTTAGTGTGAAGAGTACATGTGCTACTTCAGCTATCACAGACCCTAGCAGCGTGCGATAGAATTGTAATGTAGCATTTACCTTGTTACCACAACGCTTTCTGTTTAATCACTATCGGTATATTAAGAAGAATAATGATTAAATCACTTATAAATACCATTACATTTGCTATTATTCCATTACAGGCGTCTTCACGAGAAATTTAAGTCGTGGACTCGACCTGCACGCAACCCTTTTTTTTTTTTTACTTTTTCGGACTCGTCTATGTATAGGTCATTAAAGTTTCGAGAGGTAGGAGAGGGGCAAGCAGCGGGAAGGAACCAACCCGACATTCGCCTTGAGTGATTTCCTGAAATCATTGGAAAACCGAAATTTGGTTGGCTGGACGGCGATTCGAACTCACGTCTTCCTGAGCAACGGGCCCGAGCAATGCAGCTCACTCGCCAGACTTGACATGTTGGTCGGGCTAGGTCTCAAGTTGGTAACACTCACTGTTTATTTCCCAGACTGTAGCAGCGGGTTAAAGTATTTGCTATGGTGGCTTCTTAACTTCGAATGAATCATTGGAGCAAAGCGGCTTGGTCACTCAGTGGTTAGCGCGTCTAACAGGAGATCAAAAGGTCCGCGGTTCGAATCCCTGTCTCGGCGGGGATTTTCAAAGGCGCTTAACTCAACCTTCACCTCTGGCATAGCTTGCTGCGTATTGCGAAGTACGCCAGAAAGCTTCTGTGGTTAGGATTCCACTTTAAACTGTAGGTCCCCTGTACCCGGTAGGATTGCCGGGTTAGATTAAGGCGGATATGGCATGGGCGGACTGCTCAGCCAATAGCAACCCTGTCACCAGGTCATTACGATCACCCGGGATTCTTATTTATAGAAGTAGAATTGACTGTTTTTCATTATTACTGAGGTAGTTCTATGCACATATGAAACCAGTAATTACAAAATATTTTGTGTGTCTAGTAAGCTTTTATCAGAGGCAAACATTCTTCAAAGCTATAGCTGAGACGACAATAGAACTGTGAAAGCAACGTAGTTCAGTGAGCCAACATCTAGGTTAGGGAAAGAACTATCGGTGGATACTTCATTTTTTACAGGAGTGTTGTTAAGTCAACTAACGACGGAAATGACAGAACGGGAGCTTTTCTGATGTTATCAATTCTATAAAACGTTCTCACACTGACCTCGAAACGTCGCATAAAATTGGTTCCCCTCCCCCTTTCCCTTCCACGGTGAGCGAATCGAGAAGGTTTTATACAGCGGAAATAACGCTCTCAACTAGTTTACTTGTAATCGACAACTCTTAAACAACCAAAATTTGGAGTTGTCATCTTGCCGATTGTTAAAATTCTAATCTGTACTGGGAAGAAATGCTACATGCGAAGTTACCTCTCATCCCACAGTTCATTTCAGTTTCGGCTGCATTCTGCAGTTGTTTCTTGAGAAATACTGTTTGTCCTTTAATTTCAGGTATTCGCAATTAATGACATTGACAATTCATCATACACTAAGATCGATATATCTCGCTATACTGATGTTATGGGTGCGGCTGCAGCTTCAAACCCTGCAATCTGCGTCCTTGTCATTCTAATAACTATTTTTCGGTACTGGTAGCAATTTCTATTTAATAAGCCTATGTCGATGTAACTGACTTTTATTCTATTTTCATCGTTTTATCTGGTTTTATAGCGCTTGCATAGCAATAGTTAGAAGCGTTATAGAACAATCAGAACTTGGGGTAAATCCTAATGTTCCATCCCCTGCTTTCTTTGACCCGTATTATAATCAAAGAATTTTCTATATAGTAAGGGAGCGTCCATTTAGCTCCATTTTGGTCTCCTGTGTACTCCCCGCCCCCTCCCCCCCACGTAGCCCGACGTGGTTTTTACCTCTACCACCCCCATCCCATCCACAACGTAGCAGGTAGCTTTTTTTCCCTATAGATTCCAGAAGATATTTTGTACTGTTTTCTCTTGTCAGACTATCGTATATTACATACAGAGATAATAAAATGACGGAAAAATATATTCACATGCTGTTGTATGTTCTGTACCACATTTTAGATATGACAAATAATATGAAGGAAAAGCTATGTGGTCTTGATCGTAATCCCCCTCCCCCCCCACATAGCCCAGGCAACCCCTCCCCTCTAAACCAAGCCACGTAATTTATGGACGCTCCCTAGCTTTTACAGAAGGACATTAATCTTCGGGTAATTAAAAAGTAGCCATTATCCCTAATTTGACTCAGTGAAATTAGGGTGGAAGGCGCTGTTCGGTTTGCTATAAATATTTCAGTTGAAATGGTTGCAACACTTTTTCCGGCGAAACGTAATTTTCACGGCCTGGTGTAGTGTGTGGTGTTAAATTTTAGGCGCCCTGTGAGGTCTGCCGTCGGTCAATAGCAATCACGTGCGCGACATGAGCCGTCAGTCCATAATGGATGTGGGAAGTGGGCGGCCGTCAATTTACAATCAATCTCCCGTCAGCAACGCTCTGGGCTCTCACCTTCATCTGCTTCGCTGATCAAAATCACAGCTGCAGCTGTCATCCTTCAGGTTTAGCCTGTTTCCTCTAGATCATGTGCCTACCTCCAGATTAATTAACACGTTCGATGCTACTATGGTTGAGCTTTATTAGGAGGGTAATTATTTAGTGCTTTTGGTATCTTTTCTGCACACAGTCGCCTGCTGTTTTCGGTCTACTTTCAGACTTCATCAATAATCTTCCCATGTTCGCAGTACATATTTGAAGCAAATATACGCTTCACTCCAACTTTAACGCTTTCTCACTGGCAGTGTCCGGCTACGAAAAAGTTAAAAAGAAGCTTCAGGTTGCTGAGTGTAGTAATAACAAAACGAATCAGTTACTTAACATGGTGCATTTGCCCTGAATCTTGTCGTCTTAACCAAACTACCACCATAAAATTACATTGATGTCATATTTAAGTTTAATTTCTGCCTTAATATTAATGAAAATTCAGTTTATCAATTTTTCTGTGTCCCTATTTTCATTTTATAATATGTCTTGTAAGATTTAGTGCTTCTTATAATCTTTTAATTTTTATAACATATTTTAGATTTATTTTACCGTTTAAATTACTGTTACTACAAGTAATCTATTATATCTGTTTACTTCTCTGATAAAGTTTTAGATAATTTTTCAACTTTTCGCCTCATTTTCTTCTGTACAGAAGTACTTAATCATGTAATCCATTGCGTTTGTGAAGAATAAAGTCAATCTTAAATTAGTATCGGTTCTGTTATTATGTTAAACATATTAGTCTGAAATTAGCTCTTCTAGAATACCGTATCAGAAAATTTTATGCAAATAAAATATTTCAGGAAATAAAATCTGTGGTTTCAATTCATATCATGTCTTATTCGTTGTGTAGTAGTTTGTTAGAGATTAGAATACGAAAAATGGGAAAAAAAGTTTCTCTCTACAGTTTTAAAATATTAATAATTTTTTATAACCAGCAAAAGTACATGAGGATACACTATGTTTTACCCATTTCTGAGGTCACTGCTTGATTTCTAGGAGGAAAGAAAGGAGGGGGGGGGGGGGAAATCAGCTTGTGTGTGAGGGACTGACTAAAAGACTTTTTGCCATGTTTATTACTGTTTAAATTTTTATTCTAATAAACAGTATCTAAATTTTCAATACATTCCCGAGCGTGGAGGGTTAGTGGTAACGCTCTGGTCTCGTATTCGGGAGGACGCGAGTTCGAATCCTCTTCCGGAGATCCAGATTTGGATTTTCCATTGTTTCTCCAAATCACTCCAGGCGAATGCCGGGATGCTTCCTTTAAAAAGTTTATTGCCGAATTCTTTCCAGTTCCTTGCCCCCATCTTTTTCCGCCTCTAATAATCTCGACATCGGCGACGGGTAAAGCAAAAAAAAAAAAAAAAAAAAAAAAAAAAAAAAAAAAAAAAAATCAATACATTCAGGTGGGAATTACGGATGAGAAGACAAGCTGAAGAAATTTGAAAAATTTTCCGGAAAAGACCAGAGAACATTTGTGCTAGGTCCAGTGGGGTTTAACGGGTATCTTCTCCAGTCTTAGTCCAACTAACTGATTGTACTATTCCGATAAGTGATTCTGCTATCAATTTCGGCTCTGTTTCACAAAATGAACTGTGGGATGGCTATACTTATCAACTACATTTTTGTGCCTATTGAAATTCAATAACTGATCGGTAGTATAGTTAGAATGTAATATGTGATCAACATCTCGATCCAACAATTTCAATCGCAGCAATTTCTATTACATGCTCACGTTTCATATTCTTATAAAAACTGGAATAGAAATGTTGCATATCATTAATTCCAATGACGTAAATGATTGCTATGGCCAAGTGAATTACGTACGCGTGAACAGATATTACTGCTTTTTTTTTTGGTATGAACCGTGATTGCAACAATATTTCACTCAACTACTGGCCTGTTTTCGGTGGTGTTTTTATAAGCTGTTACCTTGCGGTAAATCAGCGTGTGTTTCCTTTTACTGTGACGTCGAAAAAATGAGAAAATAAGGATAATATTTTGTTAAACGCGATTCACACAAATACTACTGTTGTATATTGCAGCGGTTATGTTTAGTACTTGGCCCCACCGGCAAAATAAGGTACAGGTATGTTTCAATATGATGTGAAAATGTAAAGTGATAAATTTAAGATTATTTTTAGCTGAAAGCGATTCACGCCAACACTTCTGCTCGTATTTTGATAGCGTGTCGATTAACGTCTTGCCCTTGGCACACAGGCAAAATAGGGTACGCTTCAGTTTGATCGTAAATTGATAAATTTAAGATAAATGAAAAAACTACTGGTTGTATTTTAATGGGGTTTCAATTAAGGTATATCCCTTCAACCCACGGATAAACAGTGTATGCTCCATTTTGATGTAACATAAATCTTCGTTGACCACGATTCAAGCCAAAATTACAGGAGCAATATCTTTGGGGTTTCCATTAACATACAACCAGTGGAGAAGCGAACAAAACAGGGTACATTTCGTATTGATGTGAAAACTGTGAAATTTGCCAAACATTCTCATTTTTGGTTAAACGCGATTCACAAATAAATACTGATGTGGTTTTGATAGAAGTACAACCTATCGTCGCGGAGATGAAACAGGATATGATTCATTTTGATGTTAAGCCGAAAAAAATGAAAAATTTAGGATAACTTTTCGTTGAACGTGATTCGTGCTAAATAGTGGTCGGAGTTTGATGGGTTTTCGATTAATGTACAGCCCTTGCTCCAGCAGGCAAAAGAGAATGTTTAATTTGAAACTGATGTCCAAATATGAGAAATTTAGGATATTTTTTCGTGGAGTGTTACTTATTCACAAACTCCTTATCGAATTATGATAGGGTTTCGATTATAATATTGCCTGTGGTTTAGCTGTAACTGTATGTTTCAATTTGATGTGATATCGTAAAACTGTCAAATTTAATATAATGTTTTTATGAGCAGGATTTACTAAAAAAAAGCTACTGGTAGAATTTTTATTGGGTTTTGGTTAATGTAAAGCCCATCATTCCGCGGGTAAAGTAGAGTAGGTTTTCATTTTGATGAGTCGCCGAAAACGTCAGTTATGCCGGCCTCGGTAGCGTAGGGGGTAGGGTACTGGCTGCACGTACCGTAGGTCGCCGGTTCGAGTCCGGCTGAGGGCATGGGTGTTTAAATGTTGTGTCTGTGTGAATTTGTCAGTCGTGTAATGTCCATAATTAGTAGCAACAATGTTCAGAAGAAGCTGATACACTGGAAGATTCATGCTAATCACATTGAACTGGCAGTTCGGCCTAAGTAGCCAAATGCCATTTATATGTTTATCGAGATTTCAGCGTTGGAGTGGCGTCATATTATTTGGAGGAATGAAGATACAGTTTGTCATGGAAACCGTTCATGGAAATAGATTTTGTATTCAGTGAACCACAGGGGCCACGGATCATGAAAAGTTTTTTTTATGGCTTTGACCTTTTCAGCAATACAGCCAGCTACAACTGTATTATTTTGTTTCTCCTAGTTTATATGCACTGTATCATCGTCTACTTTCAAGTGTGGACAATACAGTACGGACACAACACTTAGTTAAATCCACTCATGCCCTCGGCTGAATTCGAACCGACGACCCTTGCAACGTGAGGTTAGCTCACAAGCCCCTACGCTACAAGGACCGACCGGGGACTATGTAGCTCTGGATCATGTTGCTTTTAGATTGTAGTGTGTGCAATAGCAGTCCACGCAAACGAAGTTATTATTGTTACTCCGCGATTCACTAAAAGTGTGTGACGCCAAGTGCTAGTGTACATACATGACTGAAACGTTAATTCACATTTATCGTTAAACCTTACTTTCATTTTCATTGGGAAGATGCTTTTCAATCTCAGTTCTTTACGCCTCGACGTGAATTGCATTAAAGGCAGGATAGGATTTGGGACAATGTACGGGAAGTAACTCGGTCAAGGCGTTTTACAATTTCCATCTTGACATTCCCCTTAAGAGATTTCGGGATGCCATTGAAATGTGTAATATGCATGGGCGGGCTGGGTACTGAACCCGCGATCTCGGACCTGTTAAGTCGTCACACAGTAGACTTGGAAGGAAAGAACAAGCTAAACAAGCTACTGAATTCCCACTACCCCGGGCGGCAAGGAGATCCAGTATTAATATGGATTCTCTTTGGACTTGTTTACTCATTGATGCCGATATCATTTGACCCGGAGAGCATGGAAGCTATTTATTCCGCCCCGGAATCCTTAAATTGAATCTACTTCGTGACAATATGGTACATACAGGTCGATCTGTCCTCCGCAAATTGCGAATCAGTAGCTGCAATATGTTTTCCCGCCCTCAGGTAGAGACTAACCCCCTTCATGCAGGACGCATCAATCGTGACCACATTTGTTCCATCATCCTTACAGAAAGAACGTTTAAAATATATCTGGATACCCTCCGCATCGTTGCACGTGCAGCATTGATAGTAACGTTAGGAAGCGCATTTTTTTCTAATAATTACTTAGTGTTCCGTAAAAAAGATTATCTTTTGTAGAAAAAATTTAAATCTTAAATTGTCATTGTAAGTTTGCTGTAGTGGTATGGTAGTTCAGTGGTTAAGGCTTCTGATAGGAGATCTAAAGGTCCCCGTTTTAATTCCGTGTCTCTGCCTGGATTTTCAAATACCCTTAAACTGATCTTCAAATCTGGCACAGGTTGCTGCGGAGTATGAATTATGTCAGAAGGTTTCCGATTTTCGGGTCCACTTTAAACCGTAAGTCCTCTATACCCGGTAGGACTACCGCGTTACGTTAAGGCGGCTACGGTAGGACAGGAATACACAGCCAATAAAAGCTCTGTCACCAGGACACGAGCCTTGCCATTGTAAGTTTCATATAACACTGAGAGTTAATGCAATATCTGATACTATATTAAATTAATTGGTAAGTATTTAAACTTGGATAGTGACCAAATTAATGAAAACAGGATTTGGTTACCACTAGCTTTCAAGTGGAGTGTTAACGAACGGATCTCTTTTGCGAATCATAGCACATTTAACAAATCTCCGCGTGGAAGAAAGAATAACAATACTAAAATGATTCCGCTTGTGCACTGAGAGAAGTAACTGAATCCGACCTGAGCCCATTCAACGGAAAATGGATACACATTTCTGGACATTCTTATCAGCTTTCCGGCTTCACATCAAAATGAAACACACCCATTTCTTCCCGAGCTATGGGCTGTGCATTATTCGAAACCCCAACAAAATGAGATCTGTAGTTTTTGCGTCAATCCTATTCATCCAAACAGCAGAGAGACGTATAGACAAACACAATAATATCGCCGTAGCTTATGAACACTACCCTAAACTATTTTCCTCAAAAATATCTTAAATGTGATGTCTTCCATCCGGAAAATTCTTCCGGTGGCAGCTCCAAGATGCTGTATGTATACATCATATAAATGTTCTTTCTTTATTTCTTGGAATAACCTTTTTAGACGGAGCAGTAAATCAATTATTTTATTCTTAATAATATTGTCTTCTGTCTACTTTGTACTCCTTCTTCTTTCAACTTCTGTGATTGCCTTTTATTCTCCTCTTGTGTCCACTTTCTTCCATTGGTTGATTTTTCCTTTATTTACTGAAAAACTTCTTTTTAAGTTTCATCTCTAAAACGTATTCTGTCATTTAGTGAGTATATGATGATTCCAGCATTTTTTTATATTTTTTTTCCCGTAACCGTGTGGGTCAAATATCTGTTTGGTTAATCTTCTGTTATTCATCATCTGTATGTTGTCGGAGAACAATTTGAATAGTACCAGGTTGATAACAGTAGTTCCTTCCGACTCACAAATTAGTCCCGTATATGATTAGTTTCGACCACCTAATGTAAGGACGATCAGACTTCGTTAATTAAATTAATCTCGGCCGCCACCACCATTAGCTGGCTAGGGTACAAATCAATACCTATATAATGAAATGTTTCTTCAAATAACTCCACTTGTATGCAGAACAGAAAACAAGGATTTATTCACAGTTTTGTACTGCACAAATGTACCAGGCCACCAATGGAAAAAAGTAATTAAAGCACATACAAGTAAAATTACTGGTAGCGACTATATAATCCTAAGATGCAGGTTCTTCAGAGTGAAAACAATTCTTTCAATCACTTTCACAAAAACCAGAGGAACGATACGCACGCGTTCGCTGCACGACTCCAGACTCACTGACCTACTCATCAACTGTCAGTCTCGCAAGTCACAGTTACTCATAGCATTCGGTACTTGGCACAGAATAAATATAATAATTAAAATAAGTTAATTACTGAAGGGGGCAAGCCTACTGTAATGTGACAATGTGTCCATCGTATTTGTAATCTTCTTTTCCTCATTACATCTGCCAGTTTATCAATTTTAAAATAAATGTATTTATTTCATTTTAGGACCTGGTTTTTTTTCCTCAAAATTCTTTTTTCGACTTGCTGTAGTGTTCCAAGATCTCCGGTTTTGTTTGGTTTAATTCTTCTGTAGGGAGCATTTCCGGTCTGATAGTGCCTTAATTTTGAATTCCAGGACAGTGATTTTTTTTATTGTATGTATTTTGCTTGTTAATTGAAAACAAATTAGCTAATGAAATTCTCCGTTTCGCAGTCGAGTTGTTTACGGCGTGAGATATAAAAAGAAATAAATAATTTTAATACTAACACTGAGGCTTGAGCAGTGCGTTTTTCGCACTGTTACTTGCCATTCGGGAGGATCGGGGTCAAATTCGCTTCGGCCATCCTGACTGAGGTTTTCCGTGGTTTTCTTCAGTCACTATAGGCGAATGCTGGGATGGTTCCCTACAAGGCCACGGCCGACCTTCCATACCCTTCCCTCCACGTAGACTAGTAGGCTGGAAACAGTCTAAAAAAGTTAATACTAAATTCTTATCGATAATTACAATCCGTTAGTGTTGGGATCACTGTATTTACTGTCGTTGCTCTGTGTAGAGATAATTCCTGGATATTGTCATTGATGCTAGAGGCGTTTCTCCTAGGTGAAACCTAGGAGGCGGGCAGAAGTACTGCCTCAGAGACCATTTTCAGCCCAGCAAACCTACCGGGATAAGGGAAGGAGGTCTGCCATCTATATATATAAAAATCAATGCCACTTTTCGTTGTAATTTTATAACTCAAGAACGGGCTCACCTATCCAAACCAAATGTTTAGGCTTTGTTCGGACTATTTAGTAGATGGTTTATGTGAAGTTTGCACAAAATCGGTCGAGCGGTTCTTCATTTATGACATTTTTTTGTAACAAATGAATCAATAAATGGTGGATCATTTTGTTAATGGGGATTTTGCTGTCAAATTGAAACTTTTTCAGTGTTGACAGGCAAGCATGTTGTTATGTCATTCATGCGGTCATTTCATTTTGGACGTGCTTCGATTAAAGCAAATTGTCAGCGATAATTATTGCTTTGTGTTTATATTTTTAAACATATTGTTGAGTGCATTCATACAAACGGTGAGTCTTGAATTGTTCAAATGTACTATGTATAGGTGTGCGTGTATTTTTCTCAGTTTTTTTTAGCGAGCCGTCGGTGTTTCATATCGTTTACAGGCTTTATTTGAATTAAATTGTTTAACGCATTTACACAAACGGTAAGTTTTGAACTGTTGAATTGAATTACATGTATGTAAACATATTGTGTTCATACGGGTGTTTTATTCTTTTGTAACACGTGGAAGCACGTCGAATTAAAAATGAATTATTTAATGACATTTTTATATACATTGACGTATGCAGTCATATATATTTCCATACACACATATACGCACATGTATAAATACTGATACACCACTATTAATGTAGCATTTGTTTTTAATTTGATTTATTCTTTTTTATATGAAGGAAAAATGCCACGAGCCACAAGACCAAATATAGGTCGGCGAACGCGTAATGCAAATGATGTGGCATTACTAAGACGATCTCAGACTGCAGATGAAAGCAGCGTGAATGTAATGCACGAAATATATCTGTTGACCCTGTACCTGTACTGAATCTTGCACGGCGATCACGAATACGTCGTGCTGTTTTGGCTGAAATGATGCGTGCTGCTTTTAATTACAACAGTCAGATTGATTATAGTATTTACGGATACATTGGAATGATGGATGCAATATGTCCACATTGTGATGCGGCTAACTTTCCAGGTGAAAACGCCCGGCATGTGTTGTGCTAATGACAAAGTGAGATTGCCAGCATTAGAAACTCCACCCGAACCATTGTATTCATTTATTTTTGGGACATCTCAAACGTCGAAGCACTTTTTGAGTCATATTTAGCAATACAATTCGGCATTTCAAATGACTTCTTTTGGTGCTGCTAAAATTATTAGAGATAATTTTATGCCGACGTTTAAGGTAAATACTTCAACAGGATTGTCCCATGTTTATATCAATCTGAATCATAAAGTATTCGATAGTTTTAAAAATTCTGATCCAACATCTACCTAAAATTGCATACATGTTACAGATTCAGGGCCAGATTTATCATCAAGCTGGTTCGTTATTGCCATACCCCGACGCTGATCATCAATTTTTGCAAATTTATTTTATTGGTGATGACAATCGTGAATTGGATCAACGTTGTGCTATTGTTTCGAATACAAGACGAGAAATTATTCGTGAGCTACCTAGGCTTTTCCATCAGCATAACGCATTAGTTCAATTGTTCAAAACTGCTCTCGATCGTATGCCATCTGATAATGACAAAATTGTAATAAGGGCTGATAGAACACCTTTTGGAGAGCATGCAAGGCGATTCAATGCACCAACAATTGATGAGGTTGCAATTGTAATTCTTGGTGATCAGTTTCAATCTCGTGATATTGTACTTCATCGTAGAAATGAGCAATTGCAACGTGTTTCGGAACTTCATCGTAGTTACGATGCATTACAATACCCAATATTGCATTGGAAAGGTGACGATGGCTACCATATCAATATACCAATGATTGATCCACGAACAGGTAAATAATTGACCTATTTTCAGTGTGTTGACATTTCATTTGTATAATTTTCTAAAGTCACATTTTGCACTTATTTTCAGGTCTACATGTACAGAAAAAAGTTAGTGCCATGAATTTTTATTCGTATCGATTGATGGTTCGTCCACAAGAACAAAATTATATCTTGAGATGTGGTAAACTATATCATCAGTACATCGTTGATATGTATGCCAAAAAAAAAACTGAACGTCTTAATTTTATTCGTTTCAACCAAGCAAAATTAAGATCCGAAGAATATATTCATTTGCAAGATGCGATAGCGAATGATGCTAATGTTAATGACATCGGACGTTTAACTATATTGCCATCTTCGTATATTGGTAGCCCACGGCATATGAACGAATATACACAAGACGCAATGTCTTATGTACGAAAATGCGGTTGACCGGATCTGTTCATTACATTTACATGTAATCCGCAGTGGGATGACATCAAAAACAATTTATTTGAAGGACAGTCGACAACGGTCATTTGTGTCAAACATATCGTGAAGCATGTCAACTCTTGCATTTGTTGGAGGATGATGCACATTGGGATTCAACACTTCATGATGCATCTACTTCAGCTCATCCACAACAAATACGAACGCTATTTGCCATTATATTATCAACATGTATGCCATCAAATCCACTTGAATTATGGAACAAATATAAAACATTATATGGCAGAAGATATTTTAATTCTTATGCGTCATGATGCAAGAAATCCTGATTATTTTGTTGATTACCTTGGAAATGTACAACGAAGCTTTGATAATATTTGAAGATATGTGTCAAACGATTGCAAATAAAGCATTAGTACAATTGGGAATGATTTGTTTGATCGTGAATTGCAACATGAGCAGGAATTCAATTTTAATGATTTGCGTTTATTTGTACAATCGAATATAACCAAATTGAATATTCAGCAAAAACATGTATATGACACAATCATGCAAGCCGTTTCCAATAATGTAGGTGGATTATATTTCTTGGATGTACCTGGTGGTACAGGCAAAACGTTCCTTATATCATTGATTTTAGCGACTATTCGATCGGAACAGAAAATTGTATTGGCACTTGCACCTTCGGGGATTGCTGCTACATTATTAGAAGGTGGTCGGACCGCACACTCTGCATTAAAATTGCCATTGAATGTACAGGTGATTGAAACTCCAACTTGCAATATTTCGAGAAATTCTGCTATGGCAAAAGTTCTGCGATTAACGTCAATTATTTTATGGGATGAGTGTACAATGGCGAATAAAAAATCACTAGAAGCATTTAATCGAACAATGCAAGATTTACGTGGTAATCAACAGCTTTTTAGTGGTGCTCTGATATTACTGTCAGTGGATTTTCGTCAAACATTGCCTGTCATTCCTTGATCAACTCCTGCTGATGAAATAAATGCCTGTTTGAACTCATCAGTTCTTTGGAGATATGTACAAAAATTGACACTGAACATTAATATGCGTATTCGCCTACAAAAAGATCCAGCTGCCCATGAGTTTTCAAAACAATTGTTAGAAATTGGTGATGGCAAAATACAAATCGACAGTACCAACGGATTGATTGCTGTACCGAAATTTTTTGTATAATTGTGCAATCGATAGATGAATTGATTGAATGTGTTTTTCCGAATATTCTTCAGAATTACAGAAATCATGATTGGTTGAGAGAACGCGCCATTTTAGCACCGAAGAACATTCATATCAATGACATTAATTTTCAAATTCAAGTGAACTGCCAGGTGTAGTCACGACATATAAATCAATTGACAGTGTTATTAATCAGGATGAGGCAATGAATTATCCAATTGAATTTTTAAATTCATTGGAACCGGCTGGTATGCCACCGTATTGCTTGAATCTGAAAGTTGGTTCTTTGATTATATTATTGCGAAATATTAATCCACCAAAACTGTGTAATGGCACCAGATTGGCAGTGAAAAAATTATTGCCAAAATTTGATTGAAGCTACGATCTTAACTGGTAAATCAAAAGGAGAAGTTTGTTTGATACCGCATATCCCTATGATCCCAACTGATATGCCATTTGAGTTCAAACGATTACAATATCCTGTGCGTTTATCATTTGCGATGTCCATCAACAAGGCCCAAGGGCAAACACTTCACGTTTATGGTGTGAATTTGGAGGAATCATGTTTTTCACATGGCCAACTTTATGTTGCCTGTTCGAGAGTCGGTACCCCCTGCCTTTTGTTTATTCATGCTCAAAATGGAAAAACAAAAATATTGTTTATCCAACTGTTTTGGATTAAGTTTTAAAATAGATAGCAATTAATAAAATATTTTTTGTTTGAATAAATGAATTGATGTTCCAATTAAATTTTTTTATTATTTCATTTTATACGTAGCGAAGCACGTACCGGGCCGCTAGTACTCTATAAAAGGAACCAACCCGGTGTTCGCCTGAGAGGCTACGGAATACCGTAGTCATGATGGCCGGAGGGGCATTTGAACCCCATCCTTTCGAATGCCGGGTAGAATGTGATGTCTCTCTCCATCTGACTCGATGTCTTAGATTTTTTATTGTGAGGTAGTATAACACATATATCAGTTATGGAGTCAGTATTAAATTATTTATTCGCATTCATTGTTTAACTAATTTTTGAAAAAAGTGTAAACTAATTAAATGTTAACCTTGTTTTGGTTGTATGGTCTTAGTACAAAATGCCAATAATAAATTGCTTTCTTTGTCAGTTTAAGTTCTATTCACAAGTTGCAGTAATGAAGCTTGTATGAAATTATGTAGAAACGTATTTCGACGAGGAAATTTGCATCGGAATTAATCGGTTACACGTTTAAACGTGTGGATAGAGAACTGCTTTAAATTATAATCAAGCAGAGGAGCGATAATTGCTGACAACATTTTGTCATAAATATTTCACCAGAACAGTTGCTGATTTGCTCTATGACGAATAAAACCATATCATAATTACATTACGTACCATTTTAATCTGCTTTAATTCATTTTTGTCAGTTATAATACTTCATTTTAATCTTGGACTTGTATAATTATTTAACGGCTAATAATATCTTACACATTTTTTGCTGTCTATTAACTATAATTTATGTAATCGTGAATTTTTATTGCCGTTTTTATAACGTACTGATTATAAGATCTTGAAGATACTCTCAAATCATAGTATTATTTATATGCGAAAGTATGATTTTGCAATTACTGTTCGTTTTAGTGATAGTGTTTATTGATCAGCACGTGATATGCCTACCTGAACCAGCTTATCATAAATAATTTTAAAAAATAGAGTCGATATTCTGAATTCAAATTAGTTTTTCATCTTCGAGACCTATACATTCAAGTATTTTCACCCCTCCCCC
>JARYHS010013630.1:218868017-218940804 GCA_031002005.1 Vandiemenella viatica
GGGAGCATGTGTGTGGTCTGGCAAATCCCAAATCTGCGACGTCCTGTCGCCATGGCTCGGAAAGACCAAGATTAGCTTCTAGCCTACACAGCTCAATAACTCTTTAAAATTCGCTTTGCTACGATACACTGTATAAGTTCACCATTTCATTACAGTCCTCACTTGGAATCTTGCGTACTTTATAAAATTACAACAAAAATCTATTCACGTGGTCGCCCAAGATTTATGTAAATTACTCTTATATTATTACATATATAATAAAAATGCACCTTGTAACGTGGCGACAGCGCGGCTCGTTACAATATGGCCGGCCGTTGGTGAAAAATGAAATTATGGTACAATAATTTTATTTTTAACTACCTAATTCTATCTCCATTGTGACTCAACAAAAACTTAAGCATTTTTATAATTACATTAATTTTAAATGTGATTCCAATAACCATCGGTATTCCTGCCTTGTAAGGTGAATATATAACGGGAGCATATGTCCTTTTGGCCGTCTTACAATTCTTTACAAACAGAAGCACGTGAATTCAGGTAGCCTTCCCAAATACAAAGTTAATTAAACACAATACTAAAATATACATGAAAAAATTATTTACATACATGTTTAAATAATAATCTTGAAAATATCTTGTATCAAATCTTATCATTAAATTAAAATGAAACACATTAATAAAACAAAACATTGTCAGAACACTTATGCAGAAAGTGGTTGAACTATACATTGTATTTACAATTTAGCGTGATGTTTTACTCATGTGCATAAAAATAATTCTGCCTTCAACAAACATCCATAGATGCTAGAGGTGAGCGTAAAATATCTCATTACATTGCGCGGTTTTAATCTCAAAACAACGGAATAGTTTAGTCGGATTCGGTGACGTGATTTGCGTCATGACCGACGGTTAATTCAACAAGCATTTCAGAGAAGATGTGCCCGTGTTCATGGTCAAATATCACTAACTGTAATCTTAGATTTTAATGACGCGGCATTTACTTATAATTCAACGTGGTGTGGAATGAACGATGTAAGTACATGTTTTCGTTTGTTACGTAAATTATGAGCCTTACTCGTTGAATGTTAGGTGGTCTCCTAATTAGTCTTTCATTGGTCGACATCTCTAACTTGTAATACCGTCTGTGAAGTGATTGCGAATTTTATGGCGAAAGTAAACTGTATTTGCTCATGGGTATATGTAATGGAATTTCTATAAAATTTACCATTCCCCTATGAGACATTTATACATATAATGCGGTTTGACCTGACCTTTCGTCATCGTCAACCAAAGTCGCTGTAGCATCTCTGGCATACAAGCGGACACAAAATATAACCATTCGCACATAAAATTAAAGGATAATGAATAGCGTGACTATCATTCCTCAGTAACATTACGATTCCTTCACAATGGGTCTATTGATGACTCGAGATTATCTCGACATTCAAAGAATAATATTCCTTTTTACTCGTGGAATGTTAGGTGGCCTCCTAATTAGTAAACTTTTCTCTTTATTTAGGAGTTATTATAACCCTCTTAACATGTCCGTCTACTCCACGTTTAATGCCGAAAATGCATCCCAGTTAGCGAATATTTTCTTTTATACACTTATGCTTCTTTAGCTTGTATGAAAAGGTCGTACGCTTTGTGCACAGAACGGTTCGCTCTCAGGTTTTCCGTTTGCCAATACAAAACAATTTCGAGATTTCACGCTAGCAGAATACTACAAATCTATATAAAGCACAAATATAAACTTTGAAATTATTTTCGTTGAGTGCACACAATCCTGAACTAAATGTATGCTGTCCAACAATAGTTTTAATCTAATTTACGGAATACTATACAATTTACAGTAAGGGTACGCGAAATACCGCTAGAACGAGGCGTGGAACGACTTGTTTCCCTTCTCATTCATCCTGGGGTATTCGCTACCTGCTAATTCTCGGAAACTGCCGGTTGAGCCACTGCTTACCTGCACTAATGAGCTCAGCTGTTCGAGGGTAACTGTCCCCAGCTCCCTCGATACCGTTACTTAGTATGAAATGATATAGCATGAAAAACTTCGATATCACCAATAATCTTATTGTTCACGTCTTCACCATCTGTGCATTTATCATATACAAAATTCCTTTTTAATTGAAGTTAGCATCAAAGACAATTATTTTAACTTGCAAAGTTAGCTGAATTATTGAATATATCCCGTAAATAAAATTTTTCCCTTTTAGCCTTTACAAATGCAGTCGCCTTTAACTTTCTGCTCTTGGACCTCGCTCTATCGTTAGCAAAATAACAGCAAGGTATCGTGAAAGCTATCCTGTGTATCTGTAATCCTTCGATTTATGATTCCTAATTTCTGTGATGACTAATACAATTTTAATAAATCTTTCTGGCAAGGTTTCGTGTTCTATAGGGCATTATCTATGGCACGTTAGCCACCCTTTACAGATAGAACACGAAAACAAAGAAGTAAAACACGTTGATGAGATAACTTGCGATCTTCGATCAACACAGACAAAGCGATTTTACGCTCGCTGTACACTTCTGCTCAGAAAAGATATAATGCAACTACCTAAGGTAAAAAGTTACATCGAACTCATGCATCACAAAATGTTGAAACCCTTTTCGTTTATGTCACAAAATACATCTTAGAAAGCATATCACAATATTTGTATCGCTGTCAGATTCATTGTGATTGCGAAGACAAGAAATTGTGGTTGCTAATGGCGCTTCATTTTCCGCGAGTGCGTATCAATTTATTTGGCTCAGGAAAACATTTAATATTTCAAGATTTTTATCAAATCAAGTCCAATTAACAGCGTGAAAGTCAAAAGTGACTATTAATATTTCACGTGGACAAAATATAAAGTTCGGAATAGCGAAATAAGCATTACAAATTCCGACTATGGAAACATCCTAAGTAGCTTTAACTGTAGGTGCAACTTTGGTAACTGGAATTTTAATTTTCCGTTTATCTAATCTTTCCAGCAAAACAGACGGTTTAGACTAGCGGAACTGGCATCGGCGTTTTTCAAGCATGATTAATTTCGGTAAGGCGTCTAACCTAATAGAATGTATACTGTACTGTACATTTAATTTCCCCCTTTTTTTATGATTCAAATCGGTCAATTCATAGTCAGCCTTTTCGTCAACGTATTTGGCATGCTACACAACTTGTTGAACAATGCCTACAAGACGAATTTGAGACGTCCATGGATCTTCCTCTGGAAAATAATTCTGCGTCGCGAATATTCGTCTTTACCGCTTTCAACAGGATTTCGAAGGACGCAGAACCTTGGGCTTACAAGGTTACAGACGTTCGGCGGTTTGTGCCCGACAGCTAATGACATTCCTGGAACAGGTATAGTGTCCGCCGACCGACCACACTTACTAACTGGCCCAGCTGACAATTGCGTCTTTTCTGACCGCAAGGAATGAACAAATTGTGTAGTGTTCCACACAAAGTTACGGACAGAAAAACTCCACGCGATGTTGATAGGCTCTGAATTCTGAGACTGATTTCGCATTTCTCCGTGGATTGGAAAACTTGCCGACCCTTGTCTGACTTTCAAGAACGACATGTACTGTACATCTTTCATCTCCTGCCCTACAAATGTCTTACGCTTTACTGACAGTTTGCACTTAACTGTGGATCCAAGACAACTGAAATTGTGTTTCTTGATTTCAGATATTTTTGCGTACAAACTGACAATTTCACTGACTAAGAGTTGAGTGGTGACTTTAACAACCGACTCACTCGCAGTCTGTAATATCGCATTCGGAGGATTTTGTGGAGGACTAAAATTACTACGTTCGGCTTCCAGAAATTCGTCCAGTGACAATTTTAACTCGGTTTGTGCCGTCTTAACGAGCTCAACCGAACTTACCGCGGCAGTCATCTCTGAGCTAAGTTTTCGGATGTTTTGTTCAGTAAGGTCTTTGACCTCGTGAACAAATTCCGAAATTTGCCCTAGGTTTTGGCCGTTCTCGTTTCGCATCTGTTCAATGGACAGGTCGGTAGCGTCAAGTCTTTTAGTCAACTGTTTATTGCCCGTTTGCAAAGAAGCACAGGTAGTTTTTACTTCTTCTGTGTCCCTTTCCAGCTTAGAAACAATTTTAGTTACATCAGTCTTGAATTCGGATATTTCTTTTGTGACCACAGAACGTAAGGTGGATAATTTTTCGTCCAAGTTTGTTAATATCGCAGCTTGCGAATCAAAACTCTGCCTAAGCAAATCCGAATTTCTCTTATTTTCCTCCTTTTGTGAATCAAAACGCTTGTTTAATTCCAGAAATTGCTGGCTTGATTCCTGTTTTTGTGAATTAATTTGAATTCTTATTCCTCTTTTTGTGAATTAATTTGCAGGCTCAAGTTGTTTGCTTAATTCCTGCATTAATTGTTGATTCGATTGCCCTATTGCAGTCATCAAAATGTTTAACATTTGCTGTGATATGGGTGGTGATTCTACAGGAATTGGTGATATCTGTTGGGTCTGCTCTGAGTAAGCGGGAGTGTTCTGCATTATCTCACCGACAGGTGAAGGAAAATTTTCCATGTTTTCTTCCTGTGGCGACAAAGTAGACTGCGAACTATATGAGTGGGTCGGAACTTCAGAACATACGTTCCCCTCGCCTGCAGCCAATATTCCGCTTTGTTCCGTTAACTGAACCTGCTCGTTCATGATTTCTGGAGATTTTTGCCTATCAGACTGATCTTCCATATCGAAACCTTTTATTGTACGGGATCGCAGCTTCATATGAACACACAAACAATGAATTTACACCGCAGTTGTGCAATGACGAAATCTAGATTCACTACCAACAAAATACCGCGAATTTCAATACACACAAATAAATATACCCCTCCAAAATGCAGCAAGAGAAAAGCAACGATGAATCATGCAACACAACACCATGAAAGCAGACTTACTCTCAAACACATGGGCAAAACATACGTGTCTTTCATTTTCTTAACAGCTACCATGCTTTAAGAAATCAACACTGAAGTTACTCATTTAAAAATTTGAAAATGATCACAAAATTGTTACAATACAAAGTGTATTGCATCTCAATTGAAATACACAAATGAACTTCTTTTTAATGCGTTGAAACAAAATAAATTTTATGCATTGAAACAAAATGAACTTTATGCATTAAAATATAAGTGAAACATCAAAATAAAATCTTGTATGAATTTCTATTGACTACAAGAATGATAAAACAGCCAAAAACCATGTGCAACATTCCATGAAACTTTCCGAATTTGGGCTCAAACTTATAATTTGAATTAGTGCCACCAAGTTCGCAGACATTAAGAAGTAATGTCTCATCTGGCACCAGCGTTGGGCGACATTATGTGGTGGGTGCCTTGGTGGGCAAACCACGTTACAATTATCTTTCATACCTTTATGATCAATAATTGTGGATTTTTAATTTTAATTTTTATGAAGGAGTGAAAATTTACTGATTATGCAAGAATCTCGACGTTAGTTGGAATTTAGGAAAAATTGTCACAATATGACATTTATTTTCTTATCACTGGCGATTACAAGTCTGAGCGAATTTACCGTTAACATTAACACAAATTGGCAAAATCATAAAAGCAACGCTCAGAGTTACAATTAGCCGTCATGAGCAAGCAAACAATTGTATATTTACTTTTAAATAACTCAGAATCAAAATGCAAGAAATAATGACAACTGGAAACAATGAAAAATACAAGTTATGACTACCTCAGACAAAGGCATCATAATACTGTGACTTTACAGTTAAAAAGAAAATCATGGGCGCCAGAATGAACAATATATCATTCGAAAATAACTAGTTCTGGCAAATTATGCCGCTAGCTCAGGGGTTTTTACAATTACAAAGTGAGAACATGGACCTATCCTCTCAAAGTCGCTTACGGGTTCTGTTTCACGGAATGCACAATCACATGGCTTGGTCGTAATCAATTACCATTGTAGTTCTGCGTCTGATGTCTGTGATGAGTGTAGCGGACCCACGATATGTGAGATTATCTCACAAGTCGGCTATAGGCATCTCTGGTCTGGCAATGCGCATCATCGCATTACCGGCTGTGTTGCGGTGATAACCTTGCTCCAGCAAGGCAAGCTGCGGTCAACTTTCCAAGTCAACCTCAGACTGGTGCGATCGAAGTTAGAATGTAGAATCTCAGCTCCTCGCTCTTCGGTCCACGAGGAAACTTCTTGCTCCGCCCATTTGTAGTCTCGAAGCTCACATACAACAAAAATTCCCAGGACTTTGAGTTATACGCTCATTTTGATTGGACCTTCAGGTCGGCACCTAATGTCACGTGATATCCTCGGTATGTGATTTGACCAAAGAATCCAACAGAGGTCGGACATATTCGGCTAAGTTCGCCGGGGAGAGAGAACATTCGGGTTTCGGACGGCAGGCTTTTCCCGCTCGGTGAGTGACCCATCCCCAGGGAGCAGTGTGTGTGGTCTGGCAAATCCCAAATCTGCGACGTCCTGTCGCCATGGCTCGGAAAGACCAAGATTAGCTTCTAGCCTACACAGCTCAATAACTCTTTAAAATTCGCTTTGCTACGATACACTGTATAAGTTCACCATTTCATTACAGTCCTCACTTGGAATCTTGCGTACTTTATAAAATTACAACAAAAATCTATTCACGTGGTCGCCCAAGATTTATGTAAATTACTCTTATATTATTACATATATAATAAAAATGCACCTTGTAACGTGGCGACAGCGCGGCTCGTTACACTACACAAAGACCAAAAAGGTGCCTACATAATTCTAAACTGAAAGGGTTCTGTATTTGTAAATAATGTTAATTTGGGAAGGATTTTTGTTAAGGGAGAAGGAACAGGAAAAAATTAGGCCATGCCCTTTTCAAAGAACGATCCAAGTATTGCCCTTAATCGATTTTCGAAAATCAAGGTAGTGAACATGAGACTCGTACTCGCGTGTTGCGGGATACATTCTCACTATGGGGAATGTAAGACCAGCACGTATCAGTGAAACACTAGTTACATATGCTGTAGTTCATTGAGTATACGTATTTAGCAGGTTACGGGCAGTGACTGAATCGAACATAAGCTCCTACCAGCAAGTTCTTACCAGACTGGTCATAGCTGACACTTCTGCTGTACCATTAATTGACTCAGTCAGTTCATTGACATCTTCAGTCATACCAGTAACAGAATATTGATGTTTTTCTGCCACCAGCAGAAGAAAAAAATTTTAAACCATCGGGAAAGAATACAAAATTTGTTAATTTTTTCTGAAAAATGTCGACTTCTAAATACATAATCTTTATTAATCTTTACTCGTTATTCCCACGACTTTTTCTTCCTTTCTTTTCTCATCTGCTTCTCAGGCTCCATATAGTTGTGACAACCATCTTTACCATTCGATTTGTGAATGGGCTCTGTAATTAATGGTGTCGCTATCTGTTTGGAAACAGTATGTTTTGTACACTGCTACATGTAATTTTACTTGGAAATGTTCAGTTTATTTAGGTTGAACTTGAGAACCATTTGCGTATTCACGTAGATGATTAAGGAAAACTGACTGAAAACTGTAATCAAAGCAGCCTAAAAATCATGTCTGATGTTTGAACCTTGGCCTGTTGTACTTCTCGGAGTTCAGCCTTACTGGGCGGTTCCTTATTCTGCAAACTGTAGAATAATTGTTAGCAAACATTTCAGCTTCACCGCCAGATAAACCAAGCAGCTGCGGATACGTGGATGTATATCATGAAAGAAATCCTTACGAAAATTGTGTCGTATATATTGCACAGCACCATCCATCGTCTCTACAACTGCTTTTGTGTAGGATCAACGCAAACATGTTTGCCTTTTTCATTTCTACAGATAAATATATATCAAAATGTTTAATGTAGCCCTACATGGGAAACATTTATTATGTCTGAACGTCTCTTAGAATTGATTGGAGTTCATTTGTTCTTCAGACTTGCAGCGTTAATACAGGGTGTTACAAAAAGGTACGGCCAAACTTTCAGGAAACATTCCTCACACACAAACAAAGAAAATATGTTATGTGGACATGTGTCCGGAAACGCTTACTTTCCATGTTAGAGCTCATTTTAGTTTCGTTAGTATGTTAGTACGCTCTCCTGACCTCAACCCTCTTGACTTCCATTTATGGGGGCATTTGAAAGCCCTTGTCTACGCAACCCCGGTACCAAATGTAGAGACTCTTCGTGCTCGTATTGTGGACGGCTGTGATACAATACGCCATTCTCCAGGGCTGCATCAGCGCATCAGGGATTCCATGCGACGGAGGGTGGATGCATGTATCCTCGCTAACGGAGGACATTTTGAACATTTCCTGTAACAAAGTGTTTGAAGTCACGCTGGTACGTTCTGTTGCTGTGTGTTTCCATTCCATGTTTAATGTGATTTGAAGAGAAGTAATAAAATGAGCTCTAACATGGAAAGTAAGCGTTTCCGGACACATGTCCACATAACATATTTTCTTTGTTTGTGTGTGAGGAATGTTTCCTGAAAGTTTGGCCGTACCTTTTTGTAACACCCTGTATACGCTAATATTATAAATGCGAAAGTAACTCTTTCTTATTGTCTGTTTGCTACGTTTTAACGACTAAACGGCTTAACCGATCTCGATAAATTTTGACAAGGAAATACTACGTATCATTAGCAAAGACATAGGATACTTTTTTGGAATAAATAATACATATTTTTCACGAAAGTTTGAAAATTCACAGAACTGTGATAGAGAGGCAGATTGCATGTGTAAGTCCTGTAATGGTTTATTGGTCGCTCAGGCTTGTTTTGTCTACAAAGTCAGTTTGTGTATGATCTGTTCATAAATTAAAGTACAGCATGACTTCGCCTACAAATAATACAATTGTGGTGCGACAGAAGAAAAGCTGAGATTGTGGCTAGAATGGCAAAACGTGATGATGTGTTCATTCCTCAAATCCCAGTTATTCCAATAGACCTACCATTCCAGTTTAAAACTCTACAGTTCCCACTAAAATTATGCTTTGCAATGACTATCAGTAAATACCAGCGACAGACCGACAGACAGACAGTGATTTTCGTATGTCAATTAAATGTGGCTAGTTGTTGGGTTTCTAACCCCCAAAGGCTATATACACTAGCAAAGTACAGCAAAACCAATAACGTTATGTAAAAAGTGGTATTGACATAAGATGTCCCCAGAATGTGATATAATTTTAAGGCACAGAAAAAAACTATGGTATGTAGTTCGATGATAGAAAGGAAGTATGCGATGGCTTCCCCGCCACATTATCCGTGCTTTTGTGGCACCTTTTACTTACCTTACAGCTTTCTATATCCAATTCTAGCAATTATGAGGGAACGCTTACTATGTAGTGAGTAAAAGCTAGTTTCATCATACACTACAGACAATTATTCTTGGCAAAGAATGGTGAATGGTGCAGATACCCATTCATGTAATGTTCAGGTGGAGTAAGGGGCTAGCCAAATGTCCTCTCGTTACGGGTGTTTTATTTGGTTGTGTTCGTCTTGTGTTTTCTGAATTTCAGGATGCATTGCTCATATCGGAAGTAGAGGAATACGGTTCCCAATTCAAATCAACGCATTGGCTGGATATCTAAGAAATCCGACTATAGTTTTTAAGTGAAAAAAAGAAAAGTGTTGAGTGCGCTTGCAGGTCGTTGTGCTGGGTGTGGAGATCCCTTTTCGGGATGCGTGCCGGGTGCGGGACCGCTGTTAACTGCTGGCATCCTGCCGGAAGCTGCGCTGTTGCTGCCACTGTGTTGAGCACGGATCGCCAGCCGGATATCCGGCTGGCGCTGCTGCTCCACTCGAGGAAAGAAACCACCGGCTTGTTGACTGCCGGCCGACACGTGTCGACACTACTTGACGGCCTCATATCGTCTCCATCACTAGCGTAGTCACTGACTGTTAACATAATCATACTGTCATCAAATGGTTGTATCAACTAATCACAAGGGTTACCTAATATGGACGTTTTGCTTAGTTCGACTTGAACAAACATCGATAATACTTTAATATGCTTCCCAATTTATTTATTGATTAATAAAGGTGAAAGAATGTCAACACATAATATTCATAACATCTTCCGTTGTAACCTATCGAAGGTTCACCTTAAATCAAAATATAATTAATCATTGTGCTACTGTGCTGTCTGGTGGCTCAGTGTTAAAGATGTCTGACCGGGGATCGAAAGGTCCCCGATTCAAACCCCTGTCTCGGCGAAAATGTTCATAGGCCCCTAACCCGACCTTCACTTTTGACACAGCTTGCTGTGTAATGTCAAACATGCCAGAACGCTTCGGCAGTTAGGATTTCACATTAAACTGTAGGTCTCCTGTACCCGGTAGTACCACCGGGTAAGGTTAAGGCGGCTACGACAGGAGCGGAACGCGCAGCAAATAAAAACCCTGTCTCTGGGTCATTACGACCACACGGAATTATTATTAGTTGGCTTCCATATATTACGTGAGGTGTTTTTCCGGATTTACGGACCTCGCCCCCCCCCCCCTCGAGTGAGACTTCGTGAGATCTGATCCTCCCCCCCCCCCACTTACACCCCTAAAATCGACTTTAGCGTGTTTTGTAGACCTTTTTTTTCTAGTTCTACAGTCCAACAAAAATTTACAAAACTTCACGTGAGATTTTCGTTGACGCCCCCCCTTCCCCTTGGTGAGATTTCGCCGGACCCCCCGCCCCTACTTCACCTCACGTAATTAATGGACGTCCCCTTATTATAGTGCTACTGTCGTAAACAATTAATTTCCAGTTTCGTTTCAGCATACCATTGTAAAAAGTTGTTGATATCAATTTGAAATTTAATTATAATAACCAGAAAATAAGCCAAAAATTCAACAGCAAGCTGGATTTAAGAGGCCAAGAAAGATTTATAAAGAAATAAGGGAAGAGGAAACGGTGGAACAAGAGATACTTAGAAAGAAGGTATTAAGTAAGGAAGGATTCCAAGACACAAGAGGAAAGAAATCCGGTCCGAAGTAGTGTGAGGTAGAAGGAAGGAAGAAACACAGTGCAATGACGTAGGAATATTCTATTGTACAGAAGAAAAACGACAGCAAAGAATGAATATTTGAAATTGAAACGTGGTACTAGTAAGCCTCATCGGAAAGAAGAAGAACCGGATAGCATGCCGTGATAAAAAAAGATCATTGCGCAGAAAACTTTTGAGTTTTTGTCGACATCTCTTAGTTGATAAATACAGCTCGATTTATAGTATACCAAACACTACTAATTCACGGAAAGTCTTGGAGAAGATGTAATTATATGTCCGTCGGCATTACCCAATACCTCTAATTAACTTCTGCTTACTTTCACACGATTTTTAACTTGTCTTCAAAAAACAATACGTGCTGTTACAGGAGGCAATGTTTCGTACAGCGTACAAAAGAACTGCTTCGGTGAAATTATCTTACTGTAAACAGTCGCTTATGTCTTAGACATCAGTTAACAACGGAGAAACTCCAACTGAATTCCTTCTTAATGTAGTAAGTTGTTTTAAATTTTGCAGCAAGCGAAAGAAAGAGCCGAAACGTATAATACTGCTGGAAGGAATCATTTTCCGGCTGTCCGCAACATGGCGCCAAATGCCAACAGCTGTGGCGTCTGCAGCGTCATCGATCTATTACAGATTAGTAGAACGTAATGGAAGTCCTCACCAGATATGAATTTCGGAATCGCTGTTGAATTACCATAACACTCTTGGCGTAGACTACCCCAGAAAACGATACAATGGAACGATATCACAACATACTTTCTTCTCTTTTTAAAATATTCGTATGAAATTAAGGACGGAACCCTTACTGGTGAAAAAAAATCATCTCTTCGTCTGTCACAGTCTCCAAATTTCTGAACACTTAGAAATTTATTGCTGCGCTCTGTTTTAGTTCTTACTGCCACAGAATACGATTGCAAGGTAGAATTTGGAATAATCACTGGAGTGAAAATTAGTGTAGACGTATGATGGGGGTTGAAAGGAAATATCAGGTGATATATGGCAACCCACAGACTGAAATTTTTTACAGTTTTATTTATTACACGATAAACTATATATAAAAAGTAATTTCACTTGTATTTCGATCTGTAAATTCTTTCATTCTTTAAAGTAATATGTATTCTCCTAGATAAAATAGCATAATTATAATGATCTTTCTGGAGATTATGGTTTTCGCAAATTTGTAATTTTTAACTTTTGTTCCTCCATAGGTACAAATTTTCAGAAAAAAATATATACAATGTATACAATTCAACAAAATTTCTGTTGAATTCATTAACAAGCCTATCTCAAAGTCTCTAAATCATTCCAACCACTCCCGATATTTTTGTTTGTTTATATATTCCATTTAAAATATGTTTTCGAAATATTGATAATGAACACGATCAAAAAATTGGAGGATATTGATTTTTTATAGTATTTATAAAAATTTTTTTAGGGAACTAAAATTTACTGCGCGTGAGTGGCTTGTACTTACCTTTGACGTAACGTGAAGGTAGAACTAACAATGAATATTAAGAAAATTAAACCTCCCAAAAGGATTTGATTGATTACGAAGCATCCCGGCACTGGGTTTGAATTATGTCGGTAAACCATGGAAAACAGAAATTTGGATGGCTGGATGGATAATAGAACCCACGTCGTTCCATTGGCCAGTATATTACCCCTCACACACTTGGTTCGGTAGAGAATTTGGATGGTAATCAAAAGTTTGTGGTATTTTACGTATTCTATATCAATATCTACCCTCATTACACTTACAGAGGGGAAATTTCCTCCCATGAACGTCATTTCTGCTCAGACACGAGTGCTTTATCCGTATGAGACCTTTCAGAATCAGTATCGGAGCCAAGTAGTATCTGTCGGCGAAATTTAATTTGCTCTCATACATACGTTTAATATTTTGGTGAACAGGTGGAATAATTTGTAGCACGTGTACAATCTATCTATTTAATTCGTTTTAAACCAAACACGGAACGAAGTAACATTTTCCCTATAATTTTCCCTATAATAACAGTCTAAATTGATAATTTAACGTAATATAATGTCTTGATGGGACATTGATCAGTATAGACGGAGCTATGGAAATAAAAACTATAACAGTCCATATTCCGCCGTACTGCTATCGGCTTCTCTGTTCCCAGTAACAAAATCTTCAGTAAGTCTGTGACAACCAATGAAATGAAGCATAACGACCATTGTACTCTCAAGCTGGTTTTTTACTCATTCATTGAAAATACTCATAGACACTTTCAAACTTAGTACTATATTCTGCCTTAAGTACACAGAGTTTATAAGGTGTAATGCACACACATGTGCCTTCACCTTTACTTATGGAACTGCACGGGCTTTCATTCAGTTCTATCCCGACATTTTCTATTACTTCATCTGATTGCATTTAGCGAAATCAAACATAGAAACGAATCTTTCAACTAAATGAAACTTAATTAGAAAAAGATACTCATACAAACTCAAAAAGGTAATTAAATATGTTTGATATCATATTTTTACTTTAATTTTTTTTTTAAAAGAAATGTGTATGAACTGTCAATTTTGTTTAAAACTTAGCACATATAATTTGTGAGATTACTTCAGATATGTTAAAACCACAAGTCTTCGTTGACCGGCTTGACACAACCATCTGTCATAAATCAACAATAAATTCCACGTAGGTAATAAATACTTGATATGAAAAAAAAAATCATTTCTCAGAAATTTTATATGTCTTTAGACTAAAATAATAAACAAACACTATCGTTTATTAAAAAATGAAATGATATCACTGCCTTAAAACAAAAGTGTTACAGACTAAATGCCAAAAATTGTAAAAGTGTAAGGCGGCTCTGAGTGACTTGAAGTGTAAATGGAATACTTTGTCAAATTTCTAGTACAGAGAAACAAAAGATCGCTCTACTACACGCATAGCGTTATTTTGTCGCTGAATGATTCCTGTCTCTTCCTGTGAGGTCAATGTGATGTACTCGACGATGAATCAGCAGCGTGAAGGACGTACAGTACAGCGTAACGGGCACGCTCGCAGACAGACGTTTCCATTGAGCATTGTCCAAATCGTCAGTCGCCATACACGCTGGTCGTGCAGGACCAATCAAAGACCAGCGGAGAATATCAAGTAGCCAACCACCTGTTCGATGTACACTCACTTTCTTCAGCTACGAAATGCAATAAAGATCCCACTGTAACCACAAGGTATCAAACCAAATACTAATCTACTTACGTGTAGTTAAATGGAAATAGTACAGTTTTTTGATGGATTAAATGTAATTTCTTCTTATGTGGACTGTCAGTACACCCTCAGACATGCAACTGTGTGATAGCTGTGAGTTGTATTAAATATTAAATGTCCACTTTCATATGATGTGAAAACAGTGAGTGGGATTTAAACAGTGCCTATCATTCTGATTACCGGTTTCTTACGCAAAATCCCAAAACTGTGTACTATATAACTTTCAGTGCTTAAGACAATCGTACAACATCTCTGGTCAACAATAAATGTTAATAAGACCCTCACTGATTGCTGCATTTATACATAGTTTTTTTAAAAAAAAATCGTACGGGAGGTAGGGCAGTGTGAATAACTTCGTCACCTTAGTTTTTTATCCACTTGAGATCAAACTTACATATTATTTAGTTTGAGCAGCTGTAACCAAAATAAAGATTCGTCCCAGAATATTACACGTTCAGAAGATATTTTTCAAAAGAATAAAGAATTGCACGCAGTGTTAGCAAGTTCGTAAGATTTTCTTATCAGGCCGCTAACTAGTTATAGACCTAATAAAATTGGAGTCAATTCTTGATAACGTCGTGATTTAGTTAACTGCGTATTTTATTTGTTTATTTACTGAAATCAGGTCTTCCCCGCTAGTCAAAGACGATTTTTTTTACTGCTTAATGTCTTTTATAACAACTATAGTCCGCTCCATGAACGATGGCGGGTCACGCAGAGAGAGAGAGAAACAGGACTGACGTAGAATATCCGATGCTGCCGCGTTTAACTATTAGCAGTACAGTTCTAAGGCTAGTGTCATACGCTTTAGCAGTTCTCACTTGAGCTTTGGCAACGTCGCAGATCGGCCCTCTCGCGTCTGCTTCGCGCTTAAAATGCTTATACACTTTAAAAACTTGGTTTTTGCTTTGACTATCAGAACCTTACGCTTATGCTGCTCATCTTCCATTATTTAGAATAGGAATTATTGCAATGCTCACTGATTTACAACCGTCTACATCACAAAAACAGCACATTCGACACTCGTGTTACCACGACAGGCTCTGGATTGTTACTGAATCCGATTGGCTGCTGGCATAGTGGTGACGTACATGCGCAGAGCCTCGCTAAACTGGGCCGCCATCGTTCGTGGAGCGCACTATAGGTCTTTAGAGACGGGAAAGGATGGGGGGACAAGGAATGGGAACGAATTCGGCCATGGCCTTTTGAAGGAAGCATCCCGGCATTCACCTGGAGTGATTTGGGGAAACCATGGAAAACCCAAATCTGGATGCCCGGACGGGGATTTGAACCGCCGTCCTCCCGAATGCGAGGCCAGAACGCTAGCCGTTACACCACCACGCTCGGTTCAAAGACGATAACGAAGTGTTTGGAGAGATTTATAAGGTAGGAATTGGAATGGATTCGAATGTCCTTTTGAGGGAATCATTGAAGTACTGGTGGAGAGTGACTTGGGACTTGATCGAAAACCGAAATCCGGATTGGGGACCGCTAACCGAAACCGCAACCTGCAGTTTATCTGCAGAACTGGTGTTGTTTATCAAATCTTCTTCTTCACCACATTTTCCCAATATTTGCCTGCTATGAGTTTTACTCATCGTTGGCATCGTCAAATTTGGAGCTATGTTATTACGGCCGCATGTCCTTGCTGACGTCAAGCATTTCATACCTACTGCCAGGTCGTAACAAGTACTAATGGGGACGTGAAGTGTTGCCATCTGTCTGTGAAATGTGTAACTATGTTGAACATCTGATAAGGGGGCGTCCATAAATTACTTGAGGTGGGGGGGGGGGGGTCCGCCGAAATCTCTCAAAATCTCACCAAGGGGGAGGGGAGGGGATCAACGGAAACCATACGTGAGGTTTTCGAAAAAATTTTGGACTGTAGTGCTAAAAAAAATAGGTCTACAAACGCGAAACTCGATTGTAGGGGGATATTTCAGCGAAAGTGGGGGTGTAACCGGGTTTGGAAGTTCTCAAAAAGTGTGATTTCTAGGTGGGGGGGGTCTCAAATCACCCCAGAGGGGAAGGGGGGGTTGGATAAAATCTCACAAAGTCTTACCAGAAAGTTGGTGGGGTCCGGAAATCTGGAAAAACACCTCACGTAATTTATGGATGCTCCCTAAGTGTATTTTTTGTTTGTGAAATGTGTAGTTTATGAGGCGGAAATTGGGAACCGTCCCGGCATTCGCCTTGATGGCTGCGGAAACCGCCTTAACCGCAGTCGGCACGGCCGGTACGAGGGGACCTGGGTTCGTGGCCAGGTCCATTCTATCTGCTCGATGCCTTCAGCGCACTCGCGGTCTGGAATTCATATCAGAAGCTTAAAAAGGTATACACTAGTGAAGTTTAAAGTTTTCTCATTTCACCGAAAGCGTGACTTGGTTCTCACAAAGAGGAGATACTCCGCTTTATTGATGAAATCGTGCGGTGTGTCATTATGGTATCATTCCTACTACTAGTGGTACAGTACATTACCACAGTTGGCAGTGAACCGAAAGTTTCACGTGCAGGGTTAGTCTGCTGCAAGCAGTTAGAGTTGCAATGACGAGCAGACAGTCGATAGAAATTTATATCAGCGATGGCAGCTGGCGCGGGGAGGGGAGGGTGGCAGTCGATAGTGTGAAAGCAATGAAGAAGAAAAGTCGATAAGCGCCGGCGGGGCTGCAGCGAGTTATCTGTCTGCGCGATGAACCAGATGACCTCCACAACACCAATGCGCAAAAGAAGATGGCCACCGAATAACAGGCACTGCTAAAAATATATAGGAATATGATAAAGAAGAGGGCTGCTATGATTGTATCATGCAATTCATGAAACATTACATATTTTTACTCAGCTTTCGAATAATTCAAGTATGTGCAATCAGGGCAGCCTCATTTTGTTGGAGGTTTCTGTTCATACCCTTCTGTATATAGCATGACCACAATTATGTCAAGTAGTTTACATACAAGATAACAAAGTCTGCATTTGGGAGGACGCGGATTCGAGTCCCTGTCCCCTCTAGATTTGGGTTTTCCGAGGTTTCCCCAGATCACTCCAGATAGAATTCGTCGATGAGGCGTAAAGCCAGAAGCAAAGGCATAAACCAATAACAAGAACTTACTTAGTTTCGGGAAAAAAAGTTCGTTCATATTGCGGCACTTATATTCGGAATTACAATTTCGTTTCTCATTTAAATGTAGAATATGCATTGTTTACTTTCAAGCTTCTATTCTTCCAATGGGATACAGGACAGAAGAAAACATAAAATTTTGGAATATCCCCATTTAGCAGTTGAGAAATGCATAAAATTGAAATGAAATGAAGTCCTGTTTCACTTGCTCCACTTTAAAGTCTGTTTGCCGGATGCGTATAAAACTTTCCCCATTTTTTTTTTATTTTTATTTTTTTTAAATATTCAAGTTAAACAGAATCCAGAAGTGATTTATGAATATTTTGGAGATACGGCCATCAGTGATCTTTGATGCTTATGGAACATCCAAAACATTATCGTTGGTGTTCTATGTCCAGTTTACGAAATACGGATGATTTGTTGGTTATGTAGATTATGGTTAACACGAAGCTGTTCTTTAACAGAGAATTAGCAGTAAATTTACTTATGAACGAGCAACAAAGGCGTATGACACAGCCATAGCGTTCGCTATCGAAACAGCGTATAGAAGAGCGCTACCATTGTTTCTGTAGTAATACAATGCACCATTCTCTTTTTTTACCCTTGATAATCTTAATATATGACACATGAATTACGCATGTAAGTGAAAGCAGTATATACTGCACTAGAGCGCAAGTTGTGTTCACTGTAGAAATCGTGTTACAATTAGCTAAATATATTGCGATATTATAAAAAGATTTATTAAGAGTCTATATGTAAGTTAACTATTTTAAGAACTGCAGTTATTTGTTATCTCTACAGAAACCGTAAAATATATGTCATCAACAAATAAGGTGGAGCTGCTTTGGAGTGCTGTGCGAATATATCAAGACCGTCAGGTGTGCCGAAATGATTTGAGAACCTCCACTCATCGACAGAGTAACAAGGCTGCGTTTGCAAATTAGGGAGAAGTCCGCCCTTTTGTTCTTACTCTCTCCTCACCATTGCTAGCCTTCTTCACCCTCCATGTCACTCTAAGCGTACAGGGTGGCATACGTTAAGTTGAGAAGTTATTAAACTCACTGACTCACAACCACGGTACAGATTCCGTTGGAATCCTTTAGTTGGATAAACTAAGCAGGTATGGTAGTGAAGGGGGTCGAGGTATCCTCTGTCATTTCAAAAATTAGTCTCATTCAGTCTCTGTTATCCATCTGGTCTCTACATTACTTCTTGTTTTGGATAGAATGTATTATCTCTGTTCACCAGGTTATCCTCGTTGACAGTAATCTTACATCTTTGAAACACCTAATTGTTTTGCTCAATACTCCCCGAATTGAACCGTGTAACATATACGCTAAGACTAGTTTGTAAGTATTAACTTAAAGTGACAATAATCTTTGGTCCGCGGGCGCGGCCAAAGAAAATTATATATAGTAAGAGAGAGATGTGTGTGATCGCTGAAAAAAAAAGAGCACGGATGGTATTAAGATTGCTAGTGTGTTTAACTATAACGTTTAGAATAAACGTTTCATGTTGTTGGTGTATATGTGTGGTTTTTTTGCTTGTTTATTAAACATCATATCCAACTAAATGCCTTACATTAATATGCACAACCTGCAAAAACAAATAAAAGGCATCATCGGCAGGTTATAACCTGGCTTTCCAGGTGAGGTTGAATAAAATATAGCCGGGTTATAACCGCACCAAATTGCGAGAAAGCAGCTTCAAATCTTGCCGCCATTACATCAGTTACCAAGGTTACGGTTTCAGACAATAGGTTTCTTTGATAATCAGAGAAAACGAGTCTTTATTTTTTTCAGGACTATTTTTTCAGGGCACATTTTATAAGGACTAATAAAAGCTTACTTCTTTCGGGATAGTGCTTTCTTATAGTTTCCTGGAACCTGTAGCGTTTGTCATTCAGTCTCCACTTCCGTCGGCACGTTGTTGCTTCTATGCACTCTTGTCCTTTATTCAGCGTATACAATCCTCAGTACTGTTACCAAGGAAACACATGTTTAGCGTTCCTCGTGAACGACTTTCCGCGCGTATGTTCTAGATGTTGCTTTGTTCTGAAGCTCTTTTGACGAACCCTAACCTTTTAGTTTTTGAGAAAGTATTGCACTTTTTACTAGTGTTACTTGGCCTTCATTCTTTTCATTTCACCTTTCACCTTTGTATCCACTTTCCAACATTCATCATACACCGGACCTTTTATGTGTTTGTGTAACCCACAATTTCTAAAGATTGTAATGAGCAGCTAGTGCACTGGTTGCTATTGCTTCAATTGCATTTCGTAAGACGTGTGCACACGCACAGGGACGAGGGCGCCGAGCCACTAGCAGTGGGTGTGGTAGCTTTTGCAACTAGATTTAGAGAAACAAGTTTGGCTTTCCGTTGATTCCACTTGTATTGTAATCCCGCAATTTGTCAGTGCGAAGGAGAGTCCGAGGCCGATATAAACCACCTATTCTTCGGACGCAAGAAATACAAAGAAGAAACAGACACTTTCTGGAAGACCTAAAACATTGGGACATAAGTTATCCAGTTAATGTAGGCCATCTCTAGCTCTAGAAAATATCTCAATATGCCAGAGGATGGTTCACTTCATAACAAGGAAAAAAATAGAAATATACCCGGGTAGAATCCACTCTACTACTCAATATTGCAGACAGTTATCGTTTACAGAGCACCAGATGGTTACTGTTTTATATTAAAACTTTAATAGAAACACTTTATAACACTTCTAACTTTTACATCTATAAAAACAATTGGATTATAAAAATTTTACTGTGAAATCTGTGACGTATACTTTTGTAATGTTTTAACTTTTCATGTTCCGTTTAACTACTCTTATAATTTTATGCCCCAAATGCTAATGTTTATGTTCTTAAGGCTTTATGTAAATTACTATTTCTGTTATTTATAATTGTATAACTATGATGTGATCCTATAATATGAACAATGACTTTTATGTATGTGTAATGGGTAGATGTAAATGTGTTTGCATGTATGTATACATATAAAGAAACAACACTGAGTCTAATGTATCTTGATGGAATGGTCAATAGGCCAAGTGTGAATAAAATATTTTAAAAAAATATCCCGGAATTGCAACACGCAACTCCAAAATTTTATGAATCTGATTCATGTTATCTGCCAAATATATGTGGGTGGAAACTTTGAAAGTATAAGAGATTGGTGATGGGGGTGAAAAGAGGCAATCCTTGCGTGGGACGTAGATTTCCTACAGGATGGTCGGTGTTGGAGAAGATGGGTGGTAGTGAGGAGCGTCGAGGGCGACTTGGAGTCAGCGATGATGCTAGCTGACCACCGTAGAGCTATTCAGCACGAGCCAACTTCGGCCACACTGTCTCTCGCCACCAAACAGACTGCGTAATGCGCAGTGAAATTGTGGGCCCGATAGTAGCGAACCTGAGATACATATTTAACTACATAAACGCGTCCTATGCGAGCGAGTCAAATATTCTGAGATCTGTATGTTTGCCATATTTTTGTCCACATATCAAAAATTTTTGTTTGCCAATAATTTCAACACATGCTGTGAGCCCATTTATATCCTTTGTCACCCACTTTCAATCAGGTAAACAAATCACTAGTAAGTAACTTTTGCTGACCGAGATTGGTGGATGAGCGGTTAACGCTCTGGTCACGCATTCTGTAGGACGCCGGTTCGAGTCCCCGTCCGGGCATCCAGATTTGGGTTTTCCATGGTTTCCCCAAATCACTCCAGGCGATTGCCGGGATGTTTCCTTCTAAAGGTCATGATCGAATTTCTTTCCGTTCCTTGTCCTCAGGTTAAAAACACACACACACACACACAAACTTTTACTAACCGGCGCCACACAATGTATTCATTAACCTTTATTACATCCACAGAATTGCCTGTTATAATATACTAGGCATAGTGGCTGCCGTACAAGCTTTCGAATGATATACAGCATCGTCTGATATTTCCAGAAAAGGTTTCACATAATTATTGTCTATCCAGCGCCATGGTGTCTACTTTACCATTTCGTATTTTATGCTGCATATTTTTATCTATCTCTTGGTGTCCGTACATTTTTCTTCTTCGAAATATTTTCTAAAGCATCTTCAATGAATATAACATTATCTGAGTATCTGGTTGCCATATTTCTCCGTGAATTTCCATGAATTATGTTCTTTCGGTGTTAATTTTAAATCTTAAAACAATATTAATTTTTAGATAAATTTAATTAATTCCTAGTCTATTTATATCAGTTGCCCCTGTATCGTCAACCTAGACAAGATATTTATGGTTCTTTGTGTTAATAGTGTGTGTCGCTAACTTTTTCTTGACGTTATATAGTACTGTGTTAAGGATCTCGTAATCAAGTTTTACTGTTTTAATGGTTGCCCATAAACTACTACTATGTAGCTCGTTGGAAGTCAATGAAGAAATATTTTCAGACATGAAATTAATATTAATACTAACTAGATTATAATTTTAAAGATGTGAAGGTAATTTTATCAACTCAGTACATCGAATGAAGTTAAACCGAAGATAATAGAACCATATTTAATGGTATCAGGGTTTACAAGCTCTATATCTCACACAAGCAAATTAAAAAAAAAAATAATGAGTGCTTGAAATATATCCAATCAGCCCAGGTATCATTACAATGACATATTGCCGCGAAGCAGTTATATCAATAAGTAGATTGACTGTTTTCTTCTTTATCTCTTTATGTACCCATCTGAAATACGGTTTTTGAAAGATGTCAGTACCGTACCGTATCTTTCTATTCTTCTTTCAGAGGCTTTGTTCTCATCCAACTGTTCCTTATGGACATATATTTTCATAGCTGCGTTTTAATATACATGTAGTGTGAACCAAAATACCTTATCGGAGCAGCCTACCATTTCCAAAAGTAAAAATATGTAAGCCCTTCATCAATATTTTCCATTCTCTTCTATCAAGCTTTTTCCAAGTCAGAAGGGATCAGTAAATATGGTGACCATTTTCCTTTTTTTATTCCATCCGAGTGAATTTCACATTACTCTACTCCGTTAGGGGTTATATTGTAGTCAGTTGTCAAGATGTCATCAATACGCGTTCCATACATTTTTTCTTCTTCGACATAGATATAATTTTTACAGGACCATTCAACAGGAAAGTTAAATACTTCACTAAAAAATAAATAGCATATTCCCTCGGTTAGTTCCTAGAAAGATAAAATGGGAAATCATATACCGTATGATATGTTAAGTTTACTTATTAACTAGTAACTACATTATGACTTATTTCTTAAAGTGATTTTTCAGGAGTTTACAAATGGCAGAAACATTGGTTACTTTCAGCGAATAAAAAAAAAAAATATCGTTACCTTTCCATGAAACGCTTTAGCCTTATAGAACGAAGTAGATTATAAATAAAGGAGAAGTCATTTTCGACACTATTTTTTTAATGTTTTCCGTAATTCACTCAGTAGGCTCGAATAATTCTTACACGGATGTCATCCCTCGTACACAATTTTGCATTACAAAGTTACAATTAGTCCAGCAGGTAAATCGAATTGCTAATTGACTGCAATAGTCGCACCCTGCAATATGGGAGCGCACCCACTCCAGCCAACGGGGAATCAGTTTATGCGTGAAAACGAAATCTCGCGCTAAATTCGTATCCGTTTTGCTTTTTTTAATGCGATGTGTTGCGCAGGCAGGATTCACGCACACACCACCGGAACCTCGCTAACAGCTTCAACATTTCATTACTGAATGCAGCAGGGAACTACATTACCAAGTATTTACACGGTGCGCTTTTCATTTTATTTTAGATGGACGTAAGTGAGGTCCATGTGTTAAATATTAATGACTCCATGAAGATATAGCAGCTGTTAGTATTTTGCTCAGTTTTGCGTTGGCGGCTGTTTCCTGAAGCAGAAAGTGTTAGGAATCCACGGCTCTATTTTACGGTATTGAATGAAACGGTCTATTCACTTTAAACACGAAGCAGAACCCTCTTGCGAGAAGTCTTTATTTATGATTACTTCAAGCATGACTTAAAAAAAAGATATTAGGGTGTTTAGAACTGCAGTATTGTAGAATGTCCTCAGAAATATCTTCCCACTATTGTACAACGTGCCGTGATTTCATTTTAATCTGAAAAGAAGGTATCTCCATGAAACCAATCAACCAAGTCCAACAAGTAACTACTTATGTTTAAATAATTAGGTCTATAATGAACTCGAATGTTGGATCGATATTCCATCAAGAGACTTAGTCAGCCAGTAAGCGTCATCAGATTTCGGGAGGCAAGAATTTAAGATATTTTTTGGATGCCCGGACGTGGATTCGAATCCGCTTCTTCCCCAAAGCGAGGCCACAGCGTTACCGCTCACGCACTACGCTCGGTACTTTTCATTTCGTGCGACTTAGTACGACTGTTAACATTAATCCACATTCAGTACAGTCTATGTGAAGGTTGGAGATTTTAAAACTATTCTTAACGAAACACAAATATGGGATGGAGGTATCACTATAAAATTTACTATTCCCTCAGCTCATTTGTACTGTGAGGATGTTTACTGTTTTTCACAGTAAAACACTTTTTTGTGATTACAAATTATTTCTCGACATTTCTTCCCTACTGGCAATGTTCTGAACGAAGAAAGTTCGTTCCACCAACAGGATCCGAAACGCCTAGTTTTACACCAAAGCATCAAGGCATCTCAAACTAGACAAGAGTCAGTGATCAAAGGGAAAGTAACTATTACGAGGAATGTACACGGCATTTCACTACTACAGATTCGGGCTAGCAGAATTAATTTTGTTATATAACTCTCAGTATCCTCGCAAATAGGTTAAGAGGCAACATATGGCCTCCCAGACAAGTATCCTCTCAGATTAAAGGGTTACACAACGTGTCCCTTCACAACCCAGCCGTGTTCTCCGTTACGTCGAGTGTTTCTGGTGTTCACAGTTCCGAATTTTCCACTCACTGAAGAAACTTACAGCAAGATAAAATGAAAAAAAATTACAGTCGTAGTCTTAAATCACGGGCTATGTAATGGGGACACATAAATTCACAAACTTCTTGTTTTTTTTACAACAAAATGAAAGAGATAAAGCTGGGACCAGTAACTTAAGAACTAAGATGTAGAGTCCGTGGAGCCAACTAAGCCGCCATGTCTCGTCGCAGAGTGACGGCTGATTCAGAAATAAAACACAGAGGGGCGACAGCGAGTTTTTTTACACCGTCAATCTTCGCCGAAAAGAAAAATGAGACTCTCACTTCGTTTCTACGGGGCAGGGATGCAAGTTGCATATGAATTCTCAGAAAATATAAGCTAAAACTATGTTTTAAAGAAACATGAAGTTAGAACCTCAAAATTAATTTAAAACAGCTTATTTAGAAAAGTCAGACAGGTATTACCATAGTTCTCTAATAAAAAATACAGTTAGAAAAGTGAATTTGGAGTACTATTTGGGATGATTTTCATGAAACATCAATTGTTTCTACGCACGAAATGCTCGTAGTAAAATGATACTAATTAGACTTTATGAAGTAGTATCTTTATCATTACATAGAAAATACTGGTTAATCTACTATTGCTGGAGTGGTAATGTAATTTCATGTATCTCCATCAAACAGATCAACTGATTTCTTCAAATTGTGCTTAGATGTAGTAGGAGCTGCTTTATTGAAGGCACTGGTTGACAAATTCTGAAGACTTCACAGATGAACTTCGGTACAAACGTCCGTTCTACTATTGTTTAAACTGATTCAATTAGGTTTAGTTTGTGGTATGGCTATGCGGTAAATCAATTTCAACTGAAATTAAGAGTTTTTTACATTCATTTCATACAATATAGGCTCTTTTGCAAGATTGCACCACATCAATATTCATTCTCTCTACAAAAATGGAACTATTATTTTGTGAAATTTATGCAGGAGAGTATACTTTCGAAAGTGTGTTTTCTGCATTAATTTTTACATAATGCTAGAAAACACTGAAGAGTACAACTAATAACGACGGAAGTGATTTGTAGTCACAGTAGGTGACAACCTATATGATAACGACCAGCAGTTATTCTATCACTTAATGAATCCTTTTTACTGCTGTTTAATTCCTATTTTCGGTAAAATGTTAGTTCTTGAAACCTGCCCTACGGAAAAATGTTCGCATACTAGGTATCAGCAAGTAAACTAATTCCAATTACTCTTTATGTAGGTTTTTATTGGAAAGCAAAATTCCCACAGCAGTTCACCAGTGGCTTCCAAACATTTCTATTAAACGTACAAGCTAATAACAATGACTTATTATTAATCGTATCTATGTAATGGCAAAATTCAGTGATTGATTGACGATGCTATCCCGCTGAACTCCTGTGAAGATTTCATTTCATTTAAAAGTGCAGATATACTGATATAATAATACCTGAATGTATTTTCACTCCTCTGTGTATTTAGAGACTGGAATGTACGAAAGTAAAGGCTGCGTTTGGCGCAAACTACTCTCCGCACTTCATGGCTTTGAAAATTCAGAGTACAGATTTAAATGAGTGAAATATTGACTCTGCACTCCAAAGCAAGATTCAAAAGATTTGCATCTAAATCATGACAAGTAACGGTATGCACAATATTGTAACGTTACCTCTGTTACTTAAATATTTACTGTTAATTGAAAATTGCGAAATTTACTTAAGTATTGATTTTTTGTCTTTAGTATGGGATAAAACTACCTGGTAATAATTTGACAAGCAATTTATATTTATTAAAAAAAAAAAATGAACATTGTGACAAAAAAAAAAAAAAATCTAATTACAATAACAGAACATTGTTTCCGGCATGGCTAATAATTAAAACTCCGAATAGACAGAATTATTGGGCGCTGTCCTTATTGTTCAGAACCCAAAATTGTTTAAAAATATATAATGCGGAGACACTTGAAACTCTCTCAAGGCGCTTCGGGTATTCCAGAGGTCACATGTGGATACACATGCTGCTGCAATTATTTTTACATTACCATGTCGGTGTTGTATTCAAGGCACTGGTTGACATGATGGCTTCGTTGCACTCACGTGTGTTCATATTCACTGCTCACAAAAAGAAGAAAAAAAACAAAAAAAACCCAACTTGATTCACCACTTCGAATCTGATTAAGCCAGGTCACAACATGGCTTCCTTCCTCTCCCCCAGCAGCAGACCGTATCTCCCGTCTTCACCCACGTGTCGAGGATTTTTTTCGTGGCAATCCCGCTCCGCCAATCCGATTCCTCCAGCCGATCCACCCCGTTGGTGGTGACGAAAACATGTAACAAAATTGCAGTGTGAGCCCAGTAGATGGCAAAAACTGTCCATTTCAGTCACACTCACACAGTCACACTTTGAATCGTCTGTGAGCACCCTCTGCTATGTCAAACAACCCGGGTGCACATATTTGGAAGTGTGCCACATGTAGTGTATACTCCATAACACTACAATATATTCGCTGGTAACAAGAAGAAAAGACAAATCTGAAATGTTAAAAATAGGAAAGTCTTTTCAACTTGAAATGATTAAAACATAGAGCTAAGACATGGTACAAAGGTTTTTTGTATGGCACAGCATGAGACTTGAGTTAGCTATTAAATTTTTCCGCCGTACTTCACTTATTCTGTAAGTTTGATCTATTTCAGATTCACAGCAAAATATATGCCATCTTCTTCGGTTGACCGTCATATCCTTCCAGCGGTATCCGCATTTTAAAGTTTTTTTTCTGTGTGTCTCGCCGATTTCGAAGACATTAGAGGCTGGAAAAGGACTGGAATAATGAACTGGTAGGAATTTGGGCATGGTATTTTGAATAAACCATCCCGGCATCTACCTGGAGTGATTTGGGGTAGTCAAGTCTGGATGGTAGGACGGGGATTCGAACCTCCGTCCTCTCTATTGCGAGGCCTGTGCACTACCGCTCGCCCACCACGCTCGGGCTCAGTATACAGGCAATGATGTTTTCTGTGACATGATAGTTTGATTAAACCTTCACGTATAAAGGAAAATAAAAATTGGATCCTACTTAATGCTAAATAATGTTATAATTATGACTGAGATGATACCCACTCTAACTTTAAGAACGTAGTTTGTTGTTCGTTTACATAAACAATGACGTGCAGTTTCTCATCTCGTATTAGATGAACATCATGGCCAAGGACTCTCTCCATTTCTCCTAATGGTAGCAGATAATTGAAAGTCAGTTTACTGCGATGTCGACAGTTAAGTTGATCGGCTTTGGGTTCGATAGTCGGTGCAGCTATTCAGTTTTCGGCTATCGATCGTTTCTCTAAATCACTCCAGGATATGTACTGTGGAATTCCTTAGCCCTGGAGCACCAATTAAAGAAGAAATACTGTTGGGTGCTGGCTGGGTCTCAGAGCTACCGGCTGTGAGGAGGGAGTGGTCGGTGTGGCTGGTTGCAGACGTGGTTTAATCACGGCGACACGCGATCTGTCCCGGCACGTTCCGACAGTCGCTGCCGCTGCAACTGGGCCTCACCACACAAAAACTGACACGCAGCACGAGCACTACTATGAGTGAATGCTCAACTTACGCCGACAGTAAAGGCAAAACAATATGAGGAACTCACGGGAACTGCATTTCACAATAGCTGCTACAAATGCAAACAGGGCACTAACACTAACGCAGCTTCAATGACACGTTAAATATATGCTATCATAAAGAACGAAATTATCGTACCACGTAACCATGTAACTGCTGCACTATTTAAAGTGGTCGAACTTCACGAAATCTGCAGCGACTATAGCTACACCCATAAACTACTGCAGACTCGACGATCACACTTGTAAAATAATGAAAAAGGTATGCACAGCCTCCACTTCGCAAGGGCTGTACCTATCATATGCTCTGAGCCTCACAACCAACAGTGACGTGATCTCAATCATCACAAAAACAGCAGTTATTGTCACATCACAAAAAAAAAAACAGTGCGTACTAAAATTCTGCATTTCAGAGACACAACAGGATCTACAATGACCTCGTATCACTAATATAAAACCGAAAGCTCCTAGGACAGAATGGAACGCGCATCTGCTGTGATTTTCTGCATTAATATTTTCTGGTACTGAGAGGAACAGTGTATTTTAGACCTGGGGGCAATTTGTAGTTCATTCATTCTCAATCGCAGATAGTGTGGCTGCGTGTGTTACTGCGCCACCACTGTGGGTAGGGGAGGAATAACGGGTCTAGGTTCAAACCACTGTGCAGCGTAATGACCGTCCTGATTTCGGTTTTTGGGTGCTTTGCAGTGATCATCTAGGGGAATGCTGGCACAGTCACCAACTTCCTCGTCATAAAGTACTCATTTCACAAAACAAAGTTAGAAGTTTCACAGACAGTGGCGACACTTAGCGTCCCCCATCAGATTAGGTTCACTAGTCTGTCACTGAAACAGGCGTGCTGATTAAAAGCTAGATATCCTAAAGAGTTTATCAGATTTCCATGAATATAGCACAAATTTCAACTAAACTAGAGCATTATTTATCTCTTTTAGCACTATAAAAGTCCATCTGCATGTAAACTGTACCTGAGTATACTGAAAATCAGTAGTTTACAAGGAAACATTGCAATATTACAGCGCATCAAGTTAATTACGTTCTTTCTCTGTTTGTATTACTATACGGTACTACAGATCATACAGTTTTTAATAGCCACTTTATTTATAACTGCCAAAATATTTGTAAATTTTGTATACCTGTTACATCCCAAAATTTACGATCTTTCGGTTTGTGTATGTCGAAATGTAAAGAACGTGAGAAACAAAATGAGATTACTGACTTCACGTCGCAAGGATCGCATGGCAGGTTTAAATCAAGTGTTGTAAGTAAAATAAAAATTTGAATGTGGCATAGGTGTACAAGGAGAAAAAAATCAGTTTCCTATGATTGTCTTGTCAGCAGAACGGACTGACGATAGTGAGTTACTGAATGGTATGAACAAAATACTGACAGAAGATATAAATTAAAGCAAGACAGAAGTGATGAAATGTAACAGAAATGATAGCGATAATACTATATTAAATAAAAAAATGGGATCGGATGCAATAGGAGAGTAAGTGAATTCTGCTATATAGGAAGTAATATTTCGGCTGAAGGGGTAAGCAGGAATGTTGCCACAAGAATAGGAATAGGGAAAAAAGCCTTCTTGAAAAGAAATTTTTTTAAAAATTTTGAGCTTTTTTTAAACTCTATGTGTGGAGCACAACACTTCATGGTTGTAAAGCATGGACTTAAGGAATACCAGAAAGAAGAAAAATTTAAGCATTTAGAAATTGGTGCTGTAGAAGGATGCTGAAAATTAAGTAGAAAAACTACGAAATGAATGTGTTATAGAAATGATCGGAGATGAAATAAGTTTGTGGCAGAGTCTTACACAAAGAAGATACAGGACGGTGGGTCATATTTCGAGACATGCGCGATTGGTTAATTAGTCGATGGAGGTAACAGCCGAAGGTACCAACTGCAGAGATAGACAGAGATTAGATCATACGAAGCAGATAATTGAAGACGTAGGTTCTAAACTGTTAGAGAGGTTAGCGCAAGATGGGAGGAAATGGACAATTGAATCAAACTATTCAAGAGACTGATGACTGCAAAAAAAGAAAAGTGTATATTGTGTCACAGTTACTATGGAGTGTGCTAACACTTACAAGAAGGACCAGCCATAAAGAAGTGAGTACATTGTAACAGTTATAGCTGGTTGGAAAGACGGACTGGAAACTCTTGGAAACAAGAATCTAGAACTTTCGAGAAACGAGGGCCATGTGACCATAAATGCTGACCAACTGCAGCTCACCTGTATAGAGCTATCTGGTGGCTCAGTGGTTAACGTGTCTGACTCGCGATTGAAAGGTCCCTCTTGTCGGCGAGTATTTTCACAGGCCTTTAAACCGATCATCACCTCTGCCACAGCGGGATGTGTAATGTGAAGCACGCCTTAACGCTTCCGTGGTTTGGATTCCACGTTAAACTGTTGGTCCCCTGTACCCAGTAAAACTGTCGGATTAGGTTAAGGTGGCTGCGATAGGGGCAGTATATTTAATAGAAACCCTGTCAGCAGGTCATTACGACGGAATGAATATTATTAGCGGTACATAAGTTTTTACCAGGTTGGTCTATCTTCTTGATGCGTCGTCAATTACCATACCACGACAGGTGTAAATTCAGACGCCGTTGCAACAAGTAATACTCATCATGACAAGCGAGTCTTGCAGCCATATTGCATCTAATTATTTTAAACAGTTGCACAATTTTGAAAAACTCTTTTTGAATTAGAGAGCGCTTGAAAGCGGCGAGATACAAGTTTGGTAAAAGACAATAAGTTCCATTTTAATGTATTAGATTACATCCAGTTGGTTCTTTAGTCTACACAAATATTGCAATAATATTCAAGAATCACAGAAAATACAGATTTCAAAAATTATAATCAGATTGTGCAAATCACTAAAATCTAACCTTCTACATAACTTTAATATAGTCTATGTTATTCCAAGTGTAGTGCAGCAAATATAGATTCTCGTGTCTCTTTTTTGTGTTTTTAACGGGAAAACAGTTTGACACGAATCAACCAAACGTACTGTAGTTCCCTTTCAGAGTAACTCCAGCTACAACTAGAACAGCTGTAGTTTACTGCAGTATGTCTGTCAAATACATACGATGGTCATTTGTTGAACATGTTGTCACACTGAACATGTTAAGTGTTTTAAAGGAGTATAAAATTTATCTTCCTCTTCGACTGGAATATTCCCACATCTTTCAGAGTGGAACCGTGAAGAAGCCTCTTGTATGTGTGCATGGCCTATTTTCTGCTCGCGGAAGCCTTGAACGGTTGATGAAGTGCGACCTGCTAGCGCACGGCTGACGTCAACTGTCTCGCGTCCGCAGCAAACGAGATGGGAGGCCGAGTAGGTTCACCTCACCCGACCTGCTTAAGTTAAATACTGAAACTTTGGACTTCAATCAACTTACATGTCAGCCTATGCAACACTGGCACTAGGTTTGTAACGGAGGCCATCTTTGCGGATGTTCAGTGCTTGACCTCCGTGGATGCGGATGGTTTGCGGAAGCGGATAAATATTTTATCAAAAATAAATTTAAAATCAAAATAAGAATATTTTTATGCCAAATTCTACATTTTCCATAAGTATGATACTGCCATATTGATTTATTTTTGCCTCATCTTTGTATAGCAAAAAAGTGGGATAATTTCATAAGTGACATAAATACGTAGGCTTCAAAAAAAAAAAAAAAAAAAAAAAAAAAAAAAAACCTTTGTCATATGAATTCGCGGGTCGACTGATACAAGTGTTAAGCACGGGGCCACGCCAACGTACATCTCCTAGCCCGCCCCCCGCATTTCCACCGCTCTAGCGGCCCATTCACATTTCAGTTTGTAGGACCTACGATGATTCGATTTTCCGATAAAGGACTCTTGTTGGGCCGTGAAAGGTGGCATAGGACTACATGTAGGACGTGTTGGATGTTGTTGGACTCCCGAACAACCAACACGGGTCCTAGCTGTCCAACAAGCTATGGCGTTTGATCATGTTGGAGGAAACAACCTGCGAGTTTGCGATAAGGACACACGGTGTGCCGCAAGAAAGTAAGATTGGAAAGGATTGCTTTGAAAATTTCGTTAGTCCCCTTCTATTAGCGTGAATGGGTGAGCACATCCTACGGTAGTTCTACGCGGATATCCTGTAAGTTGGGCCGTGAATAAGCGGTTTACTTCTCATGCAAGTTCAAGGGCGTATCCACGATCACAACTAGAGGGGGGCAAGATTTGAGCTATGGGGGGAGGCAACTCATATTGGTTTCGAGGAATTGGGGTGGGGGACTGAAACATGACGATTTCTTACAAAATGAAACTGAAACCTATTGGGAAACTATTTTTATTATTGATTAATATAGTCATCCAACCACGTAATCTAAGGACCTACTATGTAGTAAATTCAGATCGTAACTCAGTTTTATAATTTATGTAAACATTAACCGTCTGGGATTCTTATAAAATTTTTCAATAACTTTGTTTCTTAATATCTCACGGTGTTCTTTCACGAAATTTTGATACACAGTAATCAGGCATAATCCAGTCAATCTTTCCTCTCCCATAGTGCTCCTGGACCAGTTCTTCACTCGTCGAATCGTACTGGAGGCAACTTAATTTTTCTTCTAGCTGCCCCCCCCCCCTGCTCCTCACTGGATACGCCCATGTTCAAGTTCAAACTAGTAAATTCATCGCTTAAGTAATAAAACCATTGAGCTCATTATTACTTTTATTGTAAGATCGTCAGAAAAAAAAAAAACAACCACGTTGTTGTTAGCTAAACGATGATGGGCAGAATCTCTTACAAAGAGAAAGGGATAATATATATTGCAATGTAAACAAAAAATCAGCTATACATCCGCATTAAAAATTGCGGATGAGAAAGTGCATGTGTGATTTCACGCGAAAGTTCCGCCCTTTCGGATGCTGAGCTCCGTTACATCCCTATAAAATACCCATTGTCTTGATTGAGTCTCAATGCTACTACACCAGTGCTCTCTTAAGATACATTTGGAATATATAATATGATGTTAAACGCTGTATCTGATGACAGGATATCCCCTTTTTTTTTTGTCGTCAGTCTTTCGCCTGGTTTGATGCAATCCTCGATCCCTTTGTTAGGGTCTTCGGTGCTTTAATTAATATACTGATTAATTAAAAAAAGTCCACCAAAAGGTTATGTTGAAGATTTGTTTATTTTCTCAAAACGAAGTCAGCGATATTCACATGCATAGATACAATACAGAGATTCATTTCTGAGCAGTCGCAAAGATAATCTTTATAAAACTTCTGTGACCTCAACTTGAAAACTAACTTTAAACTTCTCTGTAAAACTCTCTGTAAAACTAACTATAAACTCTCTGTAAAACTAACTATCTGAATACTAACTCTGTCCTTCTGCCGATCTGTTTATATAGTCTCTATCAAAATTTCCGGAATTCTTTAAATTCATCCGCCCGATATTTCTCGAACATTAACAATTACTCAAACAATTGAACATATTAAAAACAATCGAAATTACCACAAAATCACTTAACATCATTACAAAATGATCAGAAATGGTAATTAGAGATACTTAAATACAAAATTATCTACAGAAATCATTTTAAACTGTACAACCATGTCCTGTAGACATCATAACTTGCATTAATACATGGAATTACAAACATTTAAGAAATTCTCTTGCACAATTCGGTTCTTAAACATATTAAATGGACTTTAAATTATTTTCTTTCATAAAACAAAGTCTATATACACTGATTTACAAGAAATTGCAAAATAAACATACCAGATCACATTCAAGCAAACTTCAGCTCACTACAAATATTTCATACAGTACAATATGATTCAAAATTCAGGTATGAGGGCTGTTACACCTTCCTATCCTGTGCCAACATATTCATCTCTACATACCCCCTTACAACCTCACGCCCTCAATTATTTGCTTCATATATTTTAATCTCTGTCTCCCTCTACAGTTCTTACCTTCGACTGTTCCCTCCACCAGCAAATTAACTAATCCAGCATGTCTCAAAATATGACCTGTCAGCCTGTCCCTTCTTTCTGTAAGCTTCTTCCACAAACTTCTTTCCTCACCCATCATTTCCAAAACTTGTTCATTTATTACTTTGTCATTCCACTAAATTTTCAGCATTCTTATGTAGCACCCCATTTCAAATGCTTCAATTTTCTTTCTTTCCGGTATTCCTAAAGCCCATGTTTCACTACCATGTATTACCCCTATTTATTAGAATTTCGTGATTCCCAAAGTTCTTATTTTACGCTTTAAAATTTTTCAGTTTCTCTGTTTCACATGAAGATTAATATCTGAAGATACATATCAAGAGTCTTTGCTAGTTCTAAATTACCCGCCAGGGTGGCTCAGTACTCTGATGCGCCGCGCCCTGGTCCGGATACGAACCCGGGCCCCCGTATACCGGCAGTCCTCATTTCGGTGTCTAGGCCGTTTTTCCGGAATCATCATGGCCAATTATGGGACGGTCTCCTACCTCCACCTCATAAAATACACATTTCACAAACAAACAAAACATATACACTTCTCACACACAGATCACTTCACTTCCTCCACTAGTCTTGCGCGAGACGCAGCCATTTAAAACTCTGGCTCTCGGCGACCTCCAGGCTAAAGAAGCCTTACGATAAAAAAAATCTAAACTTTTGAAAAATAAATGTATTGCTGGTATTATCTATGTCTCTCTATCTTCTCTATTCTGCCTTCAATTAACATTCAAAACTTTATTTGTTAGAAGGAATTGGAAGTACTTTAACAATGTATACGTGCCACCACTTCCATCACATTTTTTGCTATAAAACTGTCTACTGTTATTATTGTTACATCTAAATTTATCTATGAACTGTGTAAGGCGTGAAGGGAAGTAATCACACAGACATGAACAGATCACAGTTCTTTCAAGTCTGTACACTTCGTGATAGGGTCTCCGAGAACCGTGGAGGTTCGTTGTTCAACGTTTTACCGAACAATTACTACCGTATCCAATACTTCGGCATGAAACACAGTTTCCAATAAACAAATTTTTTTTTTTTTTATAAAGGCGAGTTTATTAGAAGAACGAGAGGAATGGGGATTAGGAACAGTCTATCAGGTAATAAAGTGATATTATGGACCGTAATCTATCCTCATCTAAACAGAAAGTTGTAATTGTTATAACCACATTAACTGGCTGTCATTTGACGGTCGAATTTCTGTCCAGTATGCCGTATTTATTGTAAAAAATAATACTTCGATTTCTATGGAAAACTTAACTCCGTATTATTGGCACAAGAATACGATGCGGGAATTTATTGCCTTGTATTTGCGGATGGCTACTAACCTCAAGCGTGTAAGTTACAAGTGCCGAGCAAAATAATAGCATATATATCAATATAAAATTCCATTTATGAATGTCATATAGGATTATTACACCTAACCAATAAACATTATGCTAATAAATCACAAACATGCTATTGAATTTTTATTCTAATTACATCACAAATGTTAAATGAATCATACTAAATAAAGAAGTCCTGAAACGCGTGTAGAAAAATTTATAATGGGCTCCGTTAAAACAAGGATATGACATTAGCTGCTGATGTCCACATTTATAATGTATAACTTTCACGTTTATAACGTATAACGTTCAACTTTATAATGTATAAGTAAATTTGATGTTTCTCAAAAATTATCAATAAAAATTTTGAAGGAAAGATGACTAAAACAATAAAGATCAGATTTAGTGCTGCCAAACATTTCTGAAATATATCTGACTGGGACATGGTCCTGAAACTTATCATATTGCTTTCAACAGACTTGAAAAGTTACGTATGTGCTGAATTATCAAAAGCGAAGAAAAACAAAGCTCTGCGCAATCTATAGATAGACATGCTGTGCACTGATTTGTGGTGAAAGTCATACAGACATGCGGGACAAAATTTTTCGAATTTGATGTCCGAGCACGGAGAGTCTAGAAGCGTTAAATTCTCTGCATCGTTTTCATTTGTGCTGTTTAGCGAATTCCCGGTTTGGCCGGGAGATCCAATTTCCATGGATGGCGTAAAATTGCCTCGTGATTAATTGCTCACTCTACCGAAAAGAGTGTGAAATTGAAACTCACGTCAGAGAACTGCCATTCATGGTGTTCTCACTACCAAATGAGAACTGACAATAAGCGACAGATATATGTTAGCTTGTTTTATAAATACAGACTGTACGCCTCATTCGTCGCTTATGAATTTTTCACAGATGACACTACTTCACTATTCTGTGTGTGTGAAAACGAAATGACGTATACAATAACGAGGACATTAATCAAAATAATATTTTTTTTATTTAGCATACATTCTATACAGCCAAGTATCTAAGGACTAAAATAGGTCCCAATTGAACAATGAGTTTTACGTTTGTTTACACATGTTTCACTAGGAATAATTTTAATTTTTGGTAATGTTTGGCGTTGGCAATTCTGTACAATTTAGTGTGTTGGTGCGATACATAGGATTAGTTTGCTTTTAAACATATATTAGAAGTTTGTACACTTGCCGCATTTCATCATTCTCACTTGTCGATTGATGACTTTATAATTATTTTGTCACAGATTTTCAATGTTTCAATGTTTGCTGCTTCCTGCCTACTTTATAATTGCAATTTTTTAAAAATATTTCACCACATCACTTTTGCTTTATGCTTCAACTAACAGTGCTACTGTTACTAAACTAAAAATATTTTAATATTATTACTCCACCGTCCAAGTCATATTATACAGCACTGGTATCAGAACGGAAATCCGAATTTCAGAACTCCCGGAATAGCGCACGCCCTTAGTCTCTCTGGAAGCCAAAGTGCCCGAGGAGGCCGCCCGTCGGGAGACTGGTCACCTGCAACACTGATTGTAAGAACTACATTTTTAATTTTTTTACTTCAAAGTAAGAGTAGCGAACAATGTAAGATGATATATGAGGATTTGATCGCAGTTAAAAGACTTTTTTGAAACGTAAATAATGAAAACTCTTTGATTAATGCTGTTTCTCAATAGTGATGTTTGGATGCAAAACAGAGGATAGTGTGAGGAAACTACGAAATTTGCGCTAGTGTTTGTTGGGGGACGTCAATTAATTACGTGGGATGTTTTTCCGGAAATCTGAACCCCTGGCGCCCCGTGGTGAGATTTGGTGGCATCTGATTGGATAACCTCCGTCCCCTCTGCCTGTTGACGACAACGTAATTTTTTGAGAACCTTTTTGAAGCTTTCAAGGGATGATTAGATCCCTCTTTACAACCTTGGAATCGACATCGTTTGTTGACATTTTTTTAGCTCTATTGTTCTTCAAGGTATTAAAAGATTGACGTGGGATTTCCGCCGACCTTCTCCCACTCTTGGAGATTTGGTGAGATTTCACCGGAACCCTTCCCCCCTCCCCATTTCACCTCACGTAGTTAATGGACGCCCCTTAGTGTGTTTGCCAAATGTATGCTTTAAGTTTTATACGGAAACGTCAGAATTGTTCAGGCTATGATCTCGTAAGGCAGTAGTGAGGATGGGAGTTGCGAGCACGCTATAAATAACAGCCACTGTCGTCTGACTATTCACGTGGTGACGTGGTCAACGACAGTGGAGGTCCTCTCACAATGCCGTGAATCAGTTCCCAGGAATAAGGAAATTCCCGAGCACTTCGGTCACTGCAGATAGCTGCTCCATTACAAAACTGCGTGTGTGACTGTTACTGCAGTAGCAAGCTTTCATAAGAGGAACTGTTTTCATTACAGTTCTTAAAACACTGCCATAATGTCCACACCAGCAGCCCTAACATAATGTCAGAAGCGGAGCAAACCTTTGTTTTTCTCTGGACAAACAAGTGCAAAACAGAAGTACGTCATGTATTCCTTATCTTAGATATTTTAAACCACTATTAACTTAGAGGACAATAAATTCCCTGCAAATCCCCTGTCCCCTCACTTTTTTGCCATTAGAGATTTTTCAACTAATACTTTTAAAATTTATACGTAATGTATTCATAGCGTCAGAGACTGCGTATGAAATTACTAACTTTTGAATGAAACCAGATAGATAGAAATATATCTGGAGTCCACGGTTTATGCCACAACGAAATATTTCAAGACAGTAATCGGGAATGAAATTTTATAATCAATGCTTGTGAAAATACATGAAAATACGTGACGATACGTTTGAAGTCACGTATATGACGGTGCTTAGGAACGTCGCACTCTGCTGACATCATTAGACAAACAAACGATACGCACTAATATGACAGCAGAACAAACCACACATTTTCTCTGGTAAATAGCTCACGATAAAAATATCAAAGACGTAGCCTGCAGGGTGAGGGACAGCGGTTGAGACCAAGACCCAAACTCAATCCACTCACCCAGTTTCGGATTTTACACATTTTATCAATACTGTTTTTGACTAGTAGCAGCAAGTAAATTATTAATTTCAATTCTGTTCCTTTCTGTTGATAAACCCGACCCTATTTATCATATAGCCTCCTTAAATGGCGGGTGAGAAGGAAAACAAACCTAGTAACAAGGAAATCTCAAACGGCGGCATTTGTAGGATAACAGATATGACATCCTACGATTATATTATACATTCTAATACTATTTATATCCTTGACATTTCGGGGTTGCTTGGCAAAGGCCAGTTTGTTTATTCTGAGAAACAAAGAAGTTCCTTAGCAGCGACCAATAAGGAGTGGGTTGCCTAGGTTGGTTGGCTGACAGAAGCTGGAGAGATAGGTCATACAATTGTATCGTGATAATGCAAATAACAAGAAATATTCATAAACATACAAACAGATTATAAAGGCAAAATCCCTTTTTAACAAGCATTATAAGGAGAAATTGTGTTGGAGTTCATTAAAAGTACTTATGACTGTACAAAGTATATGACTATTATTTAGTTAGTGTATCAGCACTATCAGTGAGATAAAATGAATAGCTCCAACAGAAGCTAAAATTAGAAGAATTATTAAGAAGAGAATAGAAGCACGGAAATGCACATTCTAAGGTTTGTAAATCGCGTGATCAGTGAAGTTAATATCTCATAAAGAAGTGGTTTCTCTTTGGATGATACACTAAATTTGATACAAACTCTACTCCTAGACAATTCTGTTTGGTAGACCTGTGGGCTACATTCGGATTAGTTCCAAGTAAAAGTAAAGGTTCCTGGTGTTTAACTGAGATTATCCCAGTTACTGGCACCAATTTCGCGAACGTTCACCACATACAGGACAATCATCACCTGTATCATTTACACAACCACTACGCAGAATATAACGAATAATTTATGTACCGGTATGTCGAATCTACGAACATTTGCTTACTTTAACACACTGGAAGGAAAATATCTGAGTTTAAATTACTCACTACCTGCCTTTTTTGAGGAGAAATATAGCAAATATATTTGACGTGTTGATTATAAACACATATTAATTTATTACTAGAACCTGGAAAGGCCTTTAGTAAAGAATCCCCGCATATTTCGATCGTAATTTCTTGAAGAGATTCAGGCGCCTTTTCTCATTACAGTAACAAAATGCCAACTGAAATAGTGACATGAAATAGACTATTTCTCTTTAGAGAGTGATTTGGTTGAAAGCACTACACGAAATACAGTTAACTTAATTGGTTGCAGAAACCTAATCTTACATTTATACCATTAACTATCTGCAGGTTGAGATGAGAAAGTGATATGATATCACGATATTATATGAGATTTATACAAAATAATGTAACTTATGACATTTCTAGCTACCGAAATACTTTACCAGTCGACGAACTATCCGGCAAGTAGCGTATTAAATAAAGTGAACAAATTGAATGAATGAGGCTGCTTGAGACTAAACGCAAGACAAGACCGGCAGGACATGTGTCACCTTGCGGCGAGTTGGTGCTTACGCTTTATATCTCTTGAGAGGTTTTTACTATTCTCTATCAAAGTGAACGGTATTTATCAATCACCGAAATGACTCAAAGGTTTACAAGTAAACAATTTGAGCGTGGTTGGTGAGCGATAACGCTCCCGATTCGCATTCGGGATAACGCAGGTTCGAATCCCCGCCCGACCATCCAGATTATGGTTTTCCGTGATTTCCCGAAATCACTTCAGGCGAGTGCCGGGATCGTTACTTTAAAAATCCATGGTCAAATTTCTCCTCGTTCCTTTCCCTCATTTAATAACATCGACGTCAACGACGCCATTTAAAAAACACAATAAATAGTGAACATGACGAGTCATCTCTTTATTATTGTTATTATTATTATTATTACTCCGCGAGTCACTAAAAGTGTATGGCGGAGGGTGCATTGCACCTATCCGAAAGGGTAATAGTTTGGAAGGCATATGGCAGGAGGCGCCCATGGGCTATTGTGAAGAACCATCCCAGGATTCGCCTGGAGTGATCCGGGAAAACCATGGAAAACCCACATCAGGATGGCCGGAGTGCTTTATCGAAAGTTACTCCTGTCGGATTTTAAGTTTATTCGCCCAGTAAATCCTTTCTATTCCATTCCCAAATCGCTCGTGGAAAAAATGAGTACAGAAATGAATCGGTTCTGGCCCTGATTTCACACTTATCTTATTTCCGCGGTCTTTCCGAGATATGAATGTTGCTGGTAGCAATATTTGTTTGCTGTCATTCCGAAATACGTCTGTCGTGAATTTTTCAATTAGCTTCTGTCGAAAGTAACGCCTTTGGTGTTCCTGGTCTTCCCAACCTAACTCCTTCAACATCGCACTTACGCTTTCCCTCCAACTATATATACCTGTCACGAATCGGGCGGCTCTACTTTGGACGTTCTCTAATGCCTCCATTAAACCCTTTTGATGGGGGCCCCATACAGAACAACAATATTATGAATGAGGACGCACTAGTGACTTGTATACAATCGATTTAACTTCCTCGGTGCATTGTTTTAAATTACGACCTAGAAATCGGAACATACGATTAGCTTTCCCAACTAAATTCTCGATATGCTCATCCCAAGACAAATTATTACGAATTGTTGCCCCTAGGTATTTAGCGGAATCTAACGTTCTGAGGACAGTACCATTAATTGTATATTCAGAGCTAAATGGTGTCACCTTTTTACTTACACGCATGACTTTGCACTTTTTAGCATTTAACTCCAGCTGCCAGGCTTTAACACGCAATTATTTTCATAATATCGTCTTGTAACAAAGCGCAGTCGTCCAAGGTTTTGATTTCATGATAAATAATAATATCATCGGCAAATAATCTTTTTATCCCCCTTATTATGTCGCACTAATCATTCATGTATACCCTGTACAATTTAGGTAGAGAGCCTTAACGCACGCTCATCAAAAAATGTTCTAGAACAGTGATTTCTGATGGTATCTGGCACTGGTCGGTGCAATATCGTAGTATCTTACGTTAAACAATCCAAGACACCCGCTCGCTGGCTGCCAACGTAATTGCAACCGTTGCATTTCCTATTGAAGAGGTGACGCATGGTCGTAGGCCAAGTTTAGAGGTAACTCGCTACATGAATCAGTGCGATAAAATTGCGTCAGATTTTAAAAAAATATGATCTCTTATAAATCTATGTTGATTTAGTATAACATAATTATTAGCCTACATTTATTAAAAATCTGATAACACACTTCATACAAATGAGTTGATCTGGGACGGAAAACAGAGAATTAATATTATTCAAAGAGAGATTTAGGTGAGTGGTAAAGCTATCGCCTCACATTCGGGAGAGAGAATCATGTGAGAATCAATTAGCAGCCTACTTTTCTTGAGAACATATTTGTTTTTCGTTTCGCGCCATCCGCATCATGACAAAAGTTCTTTCGATCCATTATTTTCTTTGATATGCGTTTTCAATTAACATTCGTAACAAAATAAGGAGTTTATTTCGACATAGAGTAATTGTAGTCATTGTAGTTTTGATAATTGTTTCGTGGTTACTATGTTTAATGTGTGTATTTCAGAATATTTTAATGTTTTGTATGGGATGAGTAATTAATACATTGTTACTAATAATTGGTCAAAGAAGACCTTTCAGATACCGGTGAATGTCTCACAGATATTTACAAATCTTTTATCTTTAAGTGTATGGTCGGGACTCATTTCACCGAATAGAGTTTGGTGTATTTATATCCTTTCCGCCATACTCTCATTTCATTTAAGTGTAGTGTCCGCTAGGCGTCGGAATGTACAGTTTTGAATGAAAAATTTTTTCACCACAAGGATTTCTGATATACTATAGGGGCGACAAGATCTAGAAAATGTTCGCATGTTGTGTAAACGCTATAAATATATTGTCTTATTTTTTTCAGCCTCTTATTTGATGCATAGTTTACATACTTCACAAGAATTTGAACAGGAGTTGAAATTTCGTCGGTCCCGTCCTCTTAGTCTAAACATTCCCTGGTATCATTGTTCCTTTGAAGTGTATATCTTGTGATAACCATGATTCCACGTGTTTGCTGCCGTATCGCAGGCACCATTCAAAGAAAGTGTTTAGAGGAGCCTTATCGGTAATGTAACCTCACGGACGTAGTGCTCAAGAGAGCGAATGTTCTGGGGCAATACGAACCTCTTTTAAGGGCCGGAGACGCGGTAGTGAATGTTTTGTTGGCGGTGATGGAGCAACTTTCGACATTTCCGCTGAATAGCCTATCGTATAACCGTAAAAGTTTGCTAGGAATACCTGACAAAGAGTGGCAGGAGGCAGATCCAAGGACACGGAAATATTCAGTGCGGCAACAATAGCAGGATCGTGTAAGCCTAGAAGGTAGCTTAAAAACAGTGTCTTGGGAAATTCGTTTTTATTTGGGGACGCCTAGATACCCGCCAAATCGGTGAGGTGTCCAAGCAAATTCTTGAGCACCGCAACAAATTCATGTTTTCTCTTACATGTGAGACAGCAAGAGAAGCCAGTTTCTCCGTTCAATCGCGAAATTGGCTCCATCAAACACGGTAAAAAAGCTAGAGGAGAGTTATACCACGCAGAATATTAAAAATTATTTCATTCTCGACTGAGACAAGTACGTTTTAGTTAAAGAAATCGTAGAACAGCTTCGATGAGACAGAATGAAATACATTTTTTTTACTTATGGCTTTACATCGAGGTCATTAGAGGTGGGATGGGATTAGGGACAAGGAACGGGAAGGAATTTGGTCATGGCCTTTGAAGGAAGCATCCCGGCATTCTCCTGGAGTGATTTTGGGAAACCATGGAAAACACAAATCTGGATGCCCGGACGTGGATTCGAACCGGCGTCCTCCTGAATGCGATACCAGAACGTTAACCGTTCACTCACCACGCTCGGTAATGAAATACAGTAGGGCCAACTATTGTAAATCGATAAAGCAAGAGTCGAAAGAAAGTGAATACGCAAATTACGATTTAAGAAAATAGATGAAGAACCAGCAGAACGCTGGTTGAATTAAGGCACAACCCGTCGCGTCGTAAACAGGCACAAGTAAGTATAGATGCTCCCTTTGAGCAAGAAAATCTGAGCGAGGGAAAGCCACAAGTATGTGCAAAGTTGGCCGGGCGTCGATGAGTGAGGTGCTTAACAGTGAGGGGGAGGTAGTTACGGCATAGGTACTGCGTCCGATGGCCGTGGACTGTCCAGAGGAACACAATGATACCAGTAGGAAAATTGGGCTTTCCTACCTCTGTAAACGTCTTGTGAAACACGTGTTGAAGCAATTAAGTACTGGGTACAAGTATCTTTACTGTACCAAATAAAATATTAAGCAACTAACAGTGGTTTTTTGTGTACCTAAATACAACTTTAAGTTATACGCAATATTTTATATTTCATTGGGTATTTAGCTAAATTTTTGTCATTTAATTGTATAAACATAATACCTACTAAATACTTGAAACGTATATTAATCTCAGTTTAAAGTTTGTCTCCACTAAAATAACATAGGATTGTCAATTTAATCAGATAAATATATCAGATTCAATTCATAAAAAAACAACAACAAAAAAACATTCTGAGAAAAATCGCAATTCCCAAAAATGTTTTAGGATGTAACTGACTTTCGTGTTCGCCGTGCTTGCAATGGTCGTTTACTTGTTGACTTTTAACTTCGGGTAAAGTGTGAAACCACAACACGACCTTCCTTGCACTTTACAAAAATTAAGATATTTGTTTCAGTGTTTAGTATAGGCTTATAATAAAAAATTTAATTGTTGTTTTAATATACATTATTTCTTCTTTAGCGTAGACTTTAAAAAGCTTTTATACACTAAGAAACTGTAATGAAAAGTAAGATGTTTCAGTAAAAATTGAAATAATATTACCATACTCAACATTAATAGTAAATGGATGATCTATTCAATACAATCTATTTATAGGAGTGTTTCGTAAAAATTATGTTTTACTTTGTAGTGGTTTTGTAAATAAGTTCTTGTAAAGCTTTTGAAGTCAATATATATATATATAATGTAGAAAGAAATGTATATTTCACTGTGGTAACACTTGTAATGGGCACGTTTCGCCTGCTGCCACACATCCAGTGAGTACTTACTACCTGTGCTCTGCTGTGTCCTGGCTCACGGCCTGTCCATTCGCTAATTAAACTGCGTCTGATGCCGCTGTGGACACCCGCTGCTCCCCGTATTTGTTTCTGGACTCACAACCTCAAATATTTGCCTTTGTAGTCGGCGTCTGACGCAGTACTCATCCACAATAGAATATCAGACCACAGGCAAATTGACAATGGTTTATTTGTAATATGTTGCAATCGTGACTGTTCAAAATTGAGCTACGTCTGTATTCTACAATTCACAAAACATTGTTTGACAGAGGGGATTTATTTGAGCCCGTAATGAGACTCTTTCTATCCTGTCGTTGGTTCAATTAGCAGTACCGAGCTTGGTGGGTGAGCGGTAACGCTCTGGCCTCGCATTCCAGAGGACGCGGGTTCGAATTCCCGTCCAGGCATCTAATTTCTCCACATCACTCCATGCAAACGCCCGGATGGTTCCTTCAAAAGGTCATGGCCGAATTCCTTTCCGTTCAGTAACCCAAATCCTTTCCCGGCTCTAATGACGTCGACGTCAGCGAGGCGTAAAGCCATAAACAAAAAATAACATCAATTCCAGGAAATTTTCTTTTTATGTTTACTTTCGGGACAACAGTAGATTACAAGCATTAATCTTCCAAGCACTGATACGGGCTACGAGACAGTGCGACTCAATTGGTTACGGCATGTGACTGGAGAACTATTGGTCCTCAGTTTCAATCCCAGTATTCGCTAACTTTCACTTCTGGCAATGTTTTGCTTTGTTAATCTGCAGTTGCTATAACGCGCGGTGGTTCAGACTCCACGTTAAACTATACCTGACAGGTTTACCATGTTAGGTCAGGCTGCTACGATACAGGCGCATTGCGCTTCCTGTAACTCTGTCACCGGGTCTTTGAGACCACACAGAAATCAAAAAATTCGAAACTACAATTCTCGTACGTTTTTCCTTCAAGGCTGATGAGCAATGGATACGATCTGCCACTTCAACCTATGGCAGCATCTGAGTTTAAAGTCACGTTCTTTTGAAACCAGACGGTAACGCAAATACCTCGTAGTTGTAGACAAATGAACCTAATTACACACGGCCTTTCGCACGTGGCTCAGATGTTGATCGCACAGTAGTACAGCTTACGTAAAGGTCATATACAAAGACATGCTACTGATCGTTTTTAACGGTGAAATCGGCAAACCACGAGACATGAAATTTAATGAAAATTTAGTGATTGCCAGAGTACAGAAACAAACAAAAATTTATTGTGTGAATCTGAAAGCGAATAATAACTAACGAAAATATTCTCAAATTAAAGATTTAACATTAAAGCTTGAAGCAAATTTTAAGAATAATCGAGTACAAGGTGCAGTTTAGTTGACCTAGGTCTGCCGCACTGTTGTAAGCGGAAGTATTCAGGGTACAGTACATTACAAAACACCAGCTGACAGGGTCGCCAGTGGGTCCATGGATGGCGACAGGATAAAAAAAAAAAAAAAAAAAAAAAAAAAAAAAAAAAAAAAAACTGCACCCTGTGATGGCTGAAGGACGGCCTAATTTAATTTCCTCCTGCCGCCCACACGTAGCTCCTTTGTACTGACCAGGACGCAGTTAACGTTATTTCCTACTATCCACCCATCCAGTTATAATAGCGGTTTCATAATACGGCTCTAATGTCGCCAGGCAACCAAAGCTAAAAGCCGTCATTGCGGAAAATTGCGTTAGCAGTTTCCATTAGGGCTACCGACTTGTTGAAAGAACTGTACTGGCTTTTACGCCTGTCTCAACTGCCGCATATATATCTCTGTATGTATGACATCAGCTAGTACCATTCGTACATGCATTCGTCATCACTAAATGATAATGAGTACAGTGACTGGAGCAGTAAACAGGAACAGTATTTTCCAGTTTTTTCTATACATTTACAGCTAATAATTTACTGGAGACATATATTATAAAATATTTCAGCTCTGGCATGGAAATCAAGTTTGCATCTGGCACCAGTCTTCCTATAAACAAGGATTTGTAGTTATTATTTTCTTAGATAAGCAACAGCTCATAATTGTAATGCTGTATGTAATGTGTACTTGTTAAACTGGATCAGGGAGGTACCGTCCAATGGAACAGGCAGGAGTCCTGGTCCACGCGTACCGGCCGTCCTGACTGCAGACTTTAAGTGGTTTTCCGCAGTCATCAAGGTGAATGCCACGACGGTCCGCAATCTCCGCCTTATAAATTACTCATTACAGAAACCAAAAAATACAGTTGTCAAAGACAGAATCTAGTTACACGTTTCACAGACATTAGTCAGCACTTCACTTCCCCCTTAAGTGCTTGGTAAGACCTGGCGGCGTCAGCAAGAGTGTGCGGCCGTAAAACCATAGCTCCAAATTTGACCAATAAAACTCACCACAGGTAGTCCGACCATTAAATTTTGGGAAAATGTGGCGAAGAAGAAGAAAAGAACTCTCACAGACCAGGAAAATTGCAGTGTTGACCATACAAATTTTCAAATCACTGAAGCGCAAGTACAGCCGTACTTTTGGCATTCGACCCCTGTAGATTTCAACAGTCTAGACAAGGACAGTATCAACCTTCAAATACAGTCAAAAATACTTTCTTACAAAGAGATATTCTTCCTAGGCTTGGACAAAATATATCGATATATCGAAATATCAATATTTTTAAAAAATAATCGATATTTATCGTCGTTAATTTCATTCTCGATAAATCAAAAATAGATTTTTTTTGGGAGTTTCTATTTCAAGAACAAATTCGATATTTTTTGTGTGAACGCAATTCTGTACCTAGTTTCATGTGTTGCATAAACATTGCCTAAATAAACGTGTATATACGATCTTCTGAGCGCGTCTTAAAAAAGTGAATTTGTTGTAATTTAGCAGTTTTTTTTATCAATGATTAACAGGTTAAAAAAGCGGTTAAATTTTAACACGATTACAACGTCAACTTTTTTTTTAATGCATGAGTTTAAATTGTACCTGGAGGAACCAATACCAGATAGGAAATCAAACCCAATAAAGTATTCTGTGAATTGCCAACACCTCACGACGCGCCATTAGTAAATCGCGCTGGAGTACCTGTTGTACCAAGCTTCTTCTGTGTCTTCCGAAAAAGTGCCTTCTAAAGTTAACTTGGCGGTACCAGACAAAAGGAGTAAATTGACAGGGGAACGTATAAAACAGTGGTCTTTTGATGTTATCAGACGAATACTGGTTTGACAGATTATGAAAATAAATAGATTATTAAAAGTTTCTATAATTTCTGTATGTGTCTTTATTTTTCCGAATATTTTGATATATTTTGGAATTATTTTTAGATAATTCTGGCTTTAGGAAAAAATATCGAAATCTTTTCTTGATAGACATCGATACTGTTTATTAAACGTCGATACGATATTTTTTAATTTGCCTGTCCCTAATTCATCCAGTTGCTTTCCTATCTTACAGCGAAAGGGCACATTACATTATACTTTGTCACATATTGTGGTGGGTGCCTTGGTGGGCAAACTACGTTAAGGCCGCCACACACGTGAGGGAAACCCAAGGGATTTGGACGCAATGGTCACGGCCTTGCGGGATCCCGCACGTGTGTGGGCACTTGCTTGAGGCCGTGGCCGCACCCCAGTGCGGCCAAATCCCCACCGAAAAACAATTCTTACTTCCTCGAAGGCCGGGAGGGAGGGTGGGAATCTCAGCGTGTGTGTCCTGCGGTCAGTCGGCCTTCGACGATTTCTTGTGCGTGCCTGCATGTGTTGCGATTTTGTTTGTCTGTTTTGTTTGTAATGTTCCGTTTCGTGATGTTCCGTGTTTATAAAAATGTTTGATAGTGAGCCCTGTCTATAGGAATTGAAGTACTAGGAATACCACCACAGAAACAAACGAGAAGCTGCCTACGCTAAACTGGCATAAATATTGAAGGAGAATGAACCAAATGCAAAAAATTAAAAAAAAAATCAGCAACATTAAACCATGAATCTTTGCGAAGTGATGTGCTGAAGAACATTAAAATAACCGGCAAGAAGATCACTTTGACGTTGTTAGCAAAACAGTTGCAATAAAATTACGTGGCCTTTCGACCAATCAAACGCTAATAGCAGAAAAAATAATTAATGACACCCTGTTTCAAGTCGAAATGGGCTGTTTGGGAATGTCTTACAGTGAGCAACGGTTATCTACTTCTGCTCTGTACTATTCTGCAGGGAGCAGTTCTGGATTTTTTTTATCTAGGAACCTCAGCAAATAGTCTCAGCCCACACCCTTTTCAAGCAACACCCGCAAGATCATTATAAACCACCAGCAGATTTTGATAAATTACTTCAAAACAACGACACACAGCAGTTGTTTTATCAAATTATAATTCAAATGATGTCATGTGATTTGAATTTGAGTTTACATCACATGATCAACTATATTAATGACAACATGACTTTAAACTAATATTATTTTAATTTAGTTTTTATGTCATTTAAACTTAATTTTATGTTGTTCATGTATTTACGAATGGGAATAAATCAATTACAGTAGAAGTCCGGTTATCCGAGTTCCGATTATCCGAGCCGCCTGATTAACCGAGGCAAATTTTTGAAATATAATATGGAGCTTTTATGAAGATATGGAACTACAGAAAAAGGCTGCTTCAAGTTTTACTAGGCAACTTAGAGAGAGGTAGCACTGTGACAGATTCAATAAAGAAAATAGTAACAACAGCCAACGCGTGCACATCATCGGATGCTGCCATCGTGAAGCCAACTCTGAGACTGAAACCCTTGAGGATTTTAACCCCCCGTGTGTGTGCAGCGCCACTTCGATGAAATCCCTGCGGTCCGGCCCTCGGACTGTTTCCCTGCGGCCCGGCCTCCACGTGTGTGGCTACCTTTACAATTATCTTTCATACCTTTATGATTAACGATTGTGGATTTTTAATTTTAATTTTTATGAAGGAGTGAAAATTTATTAATTTTGCAAGAATTTCGAAGTTAGTTGGAATTTAGGAACAATTGTCACAAGATGACATTTATTTTCTTATCACTGGCGATTACAAGTCTGAGCGAATTTACCGTTAACATTAACACAAATTGGCAAAATCATAAAAGCAACGCTCAGAGGTAGAATTAGCCGTCATGAGCAAGCAAACAATTGTATATTTACTTTCAAATATATCTCAGAATCAAAATGCAAGAAATAAAGACAACTGGAAACAATGAAAAATACAAGTTATGACGACCTCAGACAAAGGCATCATAATACTGTGACTTTACAGTTAAAAAAGACAATCATGGGCGCCAGAATGAACAATATATCATTCGAAAATAACTAGTTCTGGCAAATTATGCCGCTGGCTCAGGGGTTTTTACAATTACAAAGCGAGAACATGAATCTATCCTCTCAAAGTCGTTTAAGGGTTCTGTTTCACGGAATGCACAATCAGATGGCTTGGTCGTAATAAGTTACCATTGTAGTTCTGCGTCTGATGTCTGCGGTGACTGGAGCGGATCCACGGTATGTGAGACTATCTCACAAGGCAGCTACAGGCATCTCTGGACTGACAATGCGCGTCATCGCATTACCGGCTGTGTTGCCGTGATAAGCTTGCTCCATCAAGCCGGCAGCAGCAGTTGGCGAAAGAAGTCAACTTTCCAAGTCAACCTCAGACTAGACTCGCATAGCTTGGACTCGAAGATCAAAGTGAAGCTCGTCGCTCTTCTCTCCGCGAGGAAACTTCTCGCTCCGCCCACTTGTAGTCTCGAAGCTCACATATAACAAAAATTCCCAGGATTTTAATTTATATGCTCATTTGGATTGGATCTTCAGGTCGGCACCTAATGTCACGTGACATCCCCGATATGTGATTTGCCCAGCGTATCTAACAGAGGTTGGACATTTTCGGCTAAGTTCGCCGGGGTGAGAGCACATTCGGGTGTCGGGCGGCAGGCATTTCCCGCCAGGTGAGTGACTCTGTTGACCACACATCCCCAGGGAGCAGAGTGTGTGGTCCGGCAAACCCCAAATCCGCGACTTCTTGTCGGCATAGTTGGGAAGACCAGATTAGCTTCAAGCCTACATAGCTCAATAATTCTTTAATATTCGCTTTACCAAGATACACTGTATGTTCACCATTTCATTACAGTCCTCACTTGGAATCTTGCGTACTTTATAAAATTACAACAAAAATCTATTTAGGTGGTCGCCCAAGATTTATGTAAATTACTCCAACATTATGACATATATAATAATAATGCACCTTGTAACGTGGCGACAGTGCGTCATGTTACAATATCTCAACTGAAAGAAAGTATTTGTATCGAAAGTTACGAAAGAAAGTTAGTGGTTTTAAGGAGACTTTAATGATCACGATGCCGATAGTCCAGATCACCTTCAATGTAGAAGCTTACATAAAATTTTACCCTCTTATCTACAACAGTGAAATTTTCGTTTCAATTATACCTTCTCCAATCTCGCACCTTAAACTCACTGTCACAAACCAATTAGGTTCTTGTGTTATCTCACTCTCTAATTATTAGCTGATTCGAGTCCCTGAAAGAAATTCATCCAACCCGTCACTTGGCCCCAAGGGTAGATATGAGAGTGACATGCAATTACTAAACATCACATGGACACAAAATGTTACATATCAAACCATGGAGCGTGGGAAATGTCATTCTTGACAAATTGTAATTTAGTGAATGGGCACCTAAACCTTGGGCTACCTTGGAGCATTTCGGAAGACGAACAAGGCTTAGCTCTCCCCCTTAATCAATCCTCGTAAACGCCAAGGCACAAGAATTGATGGAATTACATTCCTTACGCCTGTATGACCTGCTCAGTACTACACCTCCGGCAAAGTTTGGCTTTTCTCTAGGTAAATAAACTCAGTATAAACTATCGTCATAGTTTGTAGCCTACAATCTGCAATATTCCTGCAACGCATTTTGACGTCTAGTATTAAGCAATTTTTCGATCTAATGGAGCGTTACTGATAACTGAAAATGGCTGGTGAGTGATCGATAGGAAGATTTCATGTTGAAAATTAACCCTATCAACAAAACCCTGAATAAAAATAAGAGAAAATAATGACTCCTACGTACCCGTTTCCTGGAATAGGTTTCTATTTCCCTACTCCCCTTTTTTAAGGGAAAAAGTGTTGAGAACACTGCATAACCATTGTGTTACCACAAAAATAAATTTTAATTTTTGCTCTGTGCGCTTCACTCGTCTCTATGGTACTTAAATCGAAATAAAAATTACGATTACTGACTCGGCCAATTTTCTGGTTAACTGTAGGTCGCAGTGGTGAGACACATAGCCTCAACAACGAGATCAACGGAGATATACCGAGCGTGGTGGGTGAACGGTTAACGTTCTGGCCTTGCATTCGGGAGGACGCGGGTTCGAATCCGGATTTGGGTTTTCCATGGTTTCCCCAAAACCCCTCCAGGCGAAAGCCGGGATGCTTCATTCAAAAAAAATAAATAAATAATAAAAGCCGAGAGTTGTTCTATTTTTGTTAGCTCTTGCACATTGTACAGCTAACCTAGTAGATCTTGCACTTGATAAACCGCACAAAATGTACACTTTAGCAGCTAGTAATCATCTACCATTCAACATCCTTGTTTTCTGTTTATCGAGCAAGTTGGTCGTTTTAAGCTACTTCAAAAAGGAGGACGTTCTTAATTGAATAAGTGTGACTTTTTATTTTGAAAATAAATGCACCCACATTTCTCCAAAATTAAGCTAAAAGTATCTATTTGAGCGAACATTGTTCAGTATTAAAGTATGTCATCGAATTGGTCACATTTAAATTTCATCTCATTTTGATCACTAGTTTTAATAATTTTAAAAAACACACACGCGCGCATAAAAGTATTTTTAAAAAGGCTGCAAGAGTCTTTTCGAAGATATGCATGTCATAGATCATATGCAGAATGTTCTGATGAATTACATCTCCTTTTTATAATTTAAGATTGGACCTGAAAAGGGAGCTAAGGAATGAAATAGCTTCTAAAGCATTGGTAAAAAAATATATAAATATTTATTTACTTCATTAAATACTCCCTCCCGTAATTAATTAAACACGGTATATCTTAGACTGTGGAATGTAAACATCTATTGTTGTGGATCAATTGAAAACATTGAACTAATAACAGCATCCGCAAAAATACCAACTGATTTCTCTGGACAGGTTCATGATTGACGGATCGTTTGAAATGCATTCAACAAATCCTGTTCTTACATTTCAAACGTCCCTATGTGAGCAAGCGACTGGAAACTAACTGTTTCATAGCCAATCACTGCTCCCGTCTGCGATCTGCATTTGTATTTTGTTCATCAAGAGTAATGCAACTGCCTTCAAGAAAATGATATTATTGCTCTACTAAATCAGTTATGATTATATTTTTTTTACCTGAGTGATTTAAATCTGTGTGATACTTGGGTTATTTCTTTGAGTATTGGTACTTAATATACAACAGACAAAATAACTCACGAGATAATTTTTCGCGTGCAGCCGGTTGCGCACGCACCTCATCAGTCACAAACCCACGTACTGCCTAAATGCAGCCGGCGACCAGGTTGAGTCATGGTCCCTGTATAACACACGGCATACCAGCCAAGTCGGTTTGGATCTAACAACTGTTACTGCGGCCCAACGAACGGTAAACAAGTCATTGTGAAAGATCCTTCACAACACCTTCCATACATATATTCCAGCATTTCATGAATGTGACATCTGTTTTCAGTTAATTTTTTTCTCTCTATCATCCTACATCTAAATCGCCATCAAAGTAATGAAAACGTAATAAAATATAACTAAAACACTTGTTTTGGTTCATTATTAAAAAAATTGGAGTAGTAGAATAGCAGGTTATGATATTCGTTAGATAACAGGTTTTTGTTGTTTTCTCGCAGGTAGTTCCATATTGAGTAGTATAACTGTTGCAAAATGGATAAATTACCAATGTATCGTATGTCTGTGGTAACTAAAGTAACAGATGTACAGTTCATTTTCATTTTGTTTTAATATCTATGCTTTCGTAGCTCTCTCATTTCTTCAGCTCTGAACTTTTTAAGTTTCTTGGGTTCCTTTTGGAGCGAGCTTTCTTTTAATTTGCTTTTCTATAATTCAGAGCATATTTACGACTCATTTGAGACGACATCTTCTTTTTTCGTAATTTTCAATTTAATATTATACTTATATACCGACGAATATTTTTATTATCTCAATTTGGCTGCTAGTAACGTTTCGCGAGATCTTTAAGAAGACGCTGAATCAGTAAATGAGGCAGAACTTTAAATTGCATATTTACAGTGACTTTTGTTAGAGTTCCTAGCAGAACGCGTTTTTACTCTACACTAATTTATAACTTTCCACAACGCTAATTCGAAACGTGAACATTTCATGAATTTGAGGAAATAATAGATACAAACAAAAGACAAAGTAAGAAATGAACGAGTTTTGGAAATGATGGGTGAGAAAAGAAGTTTATGGAAGAAGCTTACAGGAAGAAGAGACAGACTGGTAGGTCATATTTTGAGACATGCTGGATTGGTTAATTTGTTAGTGGAGGGAACAGTGGAGGTAAGAACTGTAGAGGAAGACAGAGATTAGAATATATGAAGCAGATAATTGAGGACGTGGGGTGTAAGGGGTATGTAGAAATGAAGAGGTTAGCACAGGATAGGAAGGGATGGAGGATTGCATCAAACCAGTCGAAAGACTGACGACAAAAAAAAAAAAAAAAAAAAAAAATCGCATGAAAATCTCTTCGGATTGAATTAAGAGTACTGTTGTACAGTAGTATATAGGATCACGTACGGAAGGATGAGAGTAGTAAAGGAGCGTACATAGACTACGAGCTCCATTTTGGCCTCCTGTGAACCTCTCCCCTCCCCCCTCCACCAACGTAGCCTGACGTCACTCTTGCTTCCATTCCCACACCCCTCCCCGTGGCACGTAGCTATTTTCCCTATTGATTCCAGAAGAAATTTTGTATTGTCTCTTGTCAGACTATCGTAAATTACATAAGAAGGTAATTAAATGACGGGATGTGTGTTCTGTTCCTTATTTTAACAGTGATAAATATTATGAATTAAAAGCTTGGCTGGGAAACCTCCCTCTCCGCTCCCCCCCCCCCCCCCACACGTAGCTTTCTACATAACCCCTGCTGCCCTTCCCATACCGAACCACGTAGTTTATGGATGCCCCCTAATGTGGTAACATTGGGATACTGATATGGCACACAGATCCCTTTTAAACCTTTTTGTTTTAGTGTTATGAAGAATTGGAGCAACGAGGAAGCGCTCTCGCACACAGCTCAATGGAAATTTATACTAATATTATAAATGCGAAACTAACTCTGTCTATCTGTCTCTCTGTCTGTCTGTTTCTTACGTTTCCTGGGATGATCGGCTGATCCGATCGTGATGAAATTTGACAAGCAGATGCTATTTGGCATTAGGATGGACATAGTATACTTTTTTCTATATAAATAATACACATTGTCATATAATTTTGAAAATTTACAGAACGGTGGTAGACGGACGCATAGGATGTCTAAGTATCTGTAGTACGTTCTGCTATAGCGGTCTGGTAGCTCAGTGTTTAATGCGCTTGCTTTCTGCTGTTTGGGGCGTGATCCGCGGTTCAAATCCCGGTATAAGCAAAGATTTTTGAAAAGCAACATGTTTAAAAATAGAAACAAACTAAAGGGGGAGGAGGTTTACAATAAGAGACTACTTACGACAGTTCCTCAGCGAAATTTTAGTTTGTTTTAAAATTACGTAACTTCCTGCGGACATCATATGTCATACCGTTTTGCACACAACGTTTTTGGTTTTGTAGTCCTTTGCTAAGATATATAAACTTTGCAGCTTTGGTGAGCTATTCTTAGGAAAAATACAGCTTTTCTAAAAACACCCTTACTACTTTCCAATGTCTGTCCCTAACGTTTATTGATAGTCATCACAAATGTAACGTAAACTCACTGCGAGAAAAACAAAGCCTGAGCGACCTATATAACATCACAGAGATTTAAACACGCTATCTATCTGTCTGTCACCTTCCCGTTATTTTTGAAAATTTCGTTACAAAATATGTTATTTCTCCCAAAAAATGTATCATAGTTTTTCTTCTCAAATTACATAAAAATTAGTTTTTCTGTTTAGTCGTGAAAACGATAGAGTTGATTTCACAATTATGATATTAGTATAAATACTATTTGTGTCAATAAAGCTATTGTGCCTGTAATGGTAGACAGAGTGTTTGCTAGGAGGAGAGCAGAGAGAAGACGCCGTGGCTCGGCTCGCGCCGACAAATCTGGCTGTGGGAGGCAGCCGTCTGGCTGCGGTCTGCACAATTAATGATCCACGTGCCTGGGCCGCCGCACACACCAGCTGCTGCACCGCAACAACCTGTGCCTCAAACATTACACCTGCTGCGCTGGAAAAACACCCACAAACCTTCCTTACGCTTCAGAGAATATTTTAGCAATCTTTTTTATTACTGAAGAAATTAAGTAGTGGCACCTGTGCAATAAGAACACTTTCTGTAACGGCACATCTAGAATTAACAAAGCAGATGTACTCCTCTTATTTTCATTCCAGCCATGTGGTAAGGCATAATTTTTTTGGGATGCTTATATAGTTTTGATTCTCGTATCCAAAGATGGCAGGTTCAAAGTTTTAACTTTCACAGTTTGTTATCTTTGTCCTGTCACCTTGGTCGTCAAAATATTAGGTTTTAAATTATTAGTTTAATCCTTCGTTACCTTTACGAAATAAACTTCCTTTAATCAAAGCAGTATTCTTTTTAATAACAATTATTACACGTCATACAACCACAATCATAAACCAATAAAATACTCCAAATTATATCTTAACTTGCTCGTCTTCAATTCTTCTCTTTTTTTTCTCCGAACAAACATAACTCGTCTGTAACGTCTCTGAAAAACTCTACAGAGCACTGCACATTATTATTATTTGAATAGCCACAGATATACTTAATAATATTTTTCACAAAAATTAAAACATAATTATGTAGATAATCGTAATCTTTCCCTGTTAATTAATATTAAATTAAGTAAAAAATATGAATTCATATGTTTTCCCTAGCAAACTCATCACAAAGTAAAGAGTTTTAATAACATAGAAAACAGCTATTAGGATGCTGCGTAGGGTAAAACCAACAACTTCTTGCAGACAACTCTTTAAAAAGCTCAATATTCTTACAATGTAATATATTACTAGTGTAAGCCCGTAACCGATTTTTTGCATATGATTACGGGTAGTATGGTTCACATTTTACAGACAAAGGTTATGACAGATTGATCTGATCTGCCCAAATACGAACTTGACCTGTTTTTCACCATAACGTTTCACTGCGCCAAATTATAATAAAATCTCTTGAGCCTGAAAAGCTTAAAGTATTAATAGATGTATTAAACACGGACAGAGTTGATATAGTGTTATCGTATTATTGTTTCAAAGATCATGTTTGCTAGACTCAAACTGGCTGAAATATAAACATCACTTATATTTGAACCTAAAGGTCCACACTAAAATTTGAAGAATTTCTATTTACTCTAAAGGAAGTGCGATCACATTGTTCTTGATTGAGGCTGACCAAACATTCATAATGTAATCTTTGGTCATCGTGTCCGTAGAGGCCAGAGAACTTAACAGATTTCACATTATTAAATAGCTAAGCAACTCCGAAGAAATTAATTGCCAGAATACTTTTTTTTAGATATCATATCTGAAGTCTGCTGTCTAGTTTGGATAACCTAATATCTCATGTACAATAAACACGAACAAAGACCATTAACAAATATGGTCACTAAAATACGTGAAAAGCAAATAAACCATAATTCATAAACTTTGGTCAAGCAGCAGAAGTTTTAATTAAATTCAAATTTAGCCCAAGCTGGAAAGACAAATATCATTCACTGTTTCAGCAGAGTAATTTTTTTTTTTTTTATGTTGCTTTCATTATCGACATGTTACTGAAAAGGAGTTCCACGATTTTTCAGCCGTAAAGTTTTTCCATATTTTTTTTAAGATCGAAAATCTCTGCTTCGCTGTTAATTTACGAGCGAAGGCTGGCACGTGAAGTCACTGTTTTCCAGCCAATAGCTATGGAGGCGAGTAAGTGAGTGAATGGGCTTTGGAAATTGTATAGTGGATTATCTCATGTGCTTTGTCACAGAATATTTTAACTTGTTTACATCAGATTCACAGATGCACAGTTTCAATACAAGAAACAAAAATAACTTCTACAGAACATAAAGATCACTGTCGTTATTACAAAGAGGAGATAATCAAGCTGTGACTCAGTTGTTTAGCGAACTTCCTAAAAGTATAAAACAATTTTTACTTAATAAACATGTATTGAAAGAAAACCTAGATATTATCTTTTTGGGAACTGCTTCTACTCCCTTCAAGAATTTGTACAAAATAATTGGGCCTAATATTAGACTACTTTTGCAAAAGATAGTTGTAAAAATTAATATTTATTTTTTGTGTTTGTAACATATAATATTTTTACACTATGATTATTATAAATAAAGTATTTATTTATATAAATCATGAGATGTTCAGCAGGGATCTATAGAACAAGAGTATTAAATAAATATATTAATAAATAAATGTATTGATGTTAATGTAAAAATACTATTGTTTTACTTCTTATATCAAATTTATCTTAGAAAGTGTGATTGTTTCATTGTTTTTATTTTCTGTAAATTATAATTTAAACTCATGCAAAGTAGGCTACTTTAATGAAATACTAAGAATATAGATTGATGCTTACGTGAAAGAAGCACCGTCTGTATTTCATCATTATAATAGAGCTGGCTTTCATTGCAATTGCGTTCGTACTCATGTCAAGGACAGGAGCTTGTTTTATTTCAGAAAAAGGAAAAACAGTGACGAAATGCTGACTTAGCACGGAGGCAGATGATATTCATTTGACATGTAGAAGTGACCGACACCACTTAAGGTTTACCAGCTGAGATTAGGCTACAGTAAACCCCCGGAGTGTTTTCCTGGTGGTAATTATGTTGTTACAAAACATATGTTTTAGTGGAGAAGTTAGATTGAACTATGGTAGTGGTGAACATACCAAGTTGGAGCTTCTACTTTAAGAAAGCATGCCTTGATAACTGACTTGGCTACCGTTCCATGAATCGCCGGCTCATGTACGATGAAGGGCACAAACATTTTTAATTAATTGTCATGTTGGTGTTGTGCCGTTAAAATAATGCAAACTGCTAAATAAGTGCAAATCACATGATATTTTGCTAGTGTGTGTGGGCTCGTAGTCGAAGAGTAGATGAAGCAAAATAAAATAAGGTTTCTTACGAATCTTTGTGTGGAGAAAGCCAATGTTTCATTTTCACGAAACTGTAACGTGTAAAGATTGCGCTTGGCAAGTATGTGTTTGCAGGTTTGATCTCCAAATAGGTTTCCGTGACGCAAGATTTTTTCCTTCTCCTGCCGGAGCTGCTGCGTACAACTTTTGTACGTAGTATGTTCATTTCCAGCTCAATTAGCGACGATGACTGATGTGTAATCATAAAAAATTAATTCTTTTAAAATATTGACTGAAATGAGCTGAGGGAAGAAATTAATTCTGATCTTGCATCCAACAGAAAACTTTGCACATAAGTTATTACATTCGTGATGTTGTTCCTTCTTTTTTCGCTTGTGTTTCTAAGCTACTACAAAACTTCCAAAAAATAACTGCTTCACTTTTTTCTCTCAAATTTTAAATAGCTCTTTCTTTAAAATCAACTGCTGGTAGGCAGGATTGCCAACTCCGACATAGTGAGAAATTAGCTCTAGAGAGGCCGACTTACCACTTTCATTACTCTTCTGAATCAATTTTTTATAGGCTGCCTATGACGTGAGCGTTGAGGCGTATGCTATGGAAGACGTCAAAGGCTTCCCCTGGAGATGCTACGTCAATTATGGGCGAATGGTGCGGGGAGGGCGGTGTGGCGTACAATTACTGTGAGACGCTGGTGGCGCTCAGAAGAGAGGCTCTCGCTTTTGTAATTCTAATGAATCCCATTAGAGAAGTGGAGGCAGCAAGGCGGGGAAAATGACAAACCAACGCCATCCTCGGCAACCTGCCACAGACAATTCAGCTGCTGGATATCTGAAGGTAAAAAGTAGAACGGGGGGTAGGGAGATCTTCCTGTGATATGGGCCTCGGAAATGTCTTCTATTTGTTAGAATGACGATAGCACAAAAAGTACTGAGTCTGATCACATCACACACAGCCACGCTTGAGTGTTAACGTTGCGTCCACTTGCTGTTACTGACTCCACATGCGTCTTTACATCGTTTCTCTCTGTTTCTGAATCCGGCGTTATATAATACAACACAAACCAAATGTTAGTCAAAGCTGTCCTGCAGAAATTCATCTCTAATATTAATTCCCTACTGAGTAAGAAATTTAATAGAACAGTTCCGGAAAGAAATGTGACATGTTGCACAGGATAATCATTAACAAAACAATCAGTTATTGACTGCCATTTTCCTTCCTCGAGTATCTCATATTTGAGACTTCACAGTTAGCAAGTCTTCAAACTAGAGCTCATGTAGAACTGCATAAGAATAAAACTGTGTTGTACTTAAGCAGCGTCCACCTACAAACAGTGTCCTTTTCTTTAGTTTCTAAACGAAAAACATGATATATTGCCGAATTTTTGAAGTGTTTAGATGAATCATTACCGATACAAATTGTAGCAATGAAAACGTCGATGTTTTTCTTGGCATATTCATTTTCAAACCTCCAGGTAAGTCTATTTGTTTTACTGATTTTTGATTCCTTATGACAAGGAAACATTTATTTAACTGACAAAAAGGCGAATAGATACATTAGACAATGAATAATAATAAATCATCCAAGCATTCTGTTTATACCCATCTAGCTAAATTCTTTTCTCCTTACAAGTCTTCGCAGTTTACATAGATTTATCTTTAATGGCGTTTTCCAAATATTTAATCGTTTCATTCATATTGGAGTTAATGTACGTACGTTCCACCAACACTATCGCGTCGACAGCCAAGATTGTATGTCAAAATCAACCTTATTTTGACGTGTCAATGAAATGCGACTTAGCGCTGTTCTTTATTCGATGGTAACTTCAAACCACCTTTTGTTTAGAAATAGGTGCGAGTGGTGGAACTGATGGCATTGCATGTTTAATATCCGTTTAGTTAGACGCCATTTGCACTTGTATTGAAGAGTCTGATGTTGATACTCCTCGAGATATCATCGTTTCTATAAATCTGATGAAACGGGACATAAATTCCGTTTGACTTTTTATGCGCCTCTTGACGCCACCTTGAGCACCTACATCATATCAGATTAGTGTTTTGTATGTTACAGTCAGAATTTTGTGTCATTAGCCTTTGCTTCAGCTTATCAGCTGCATTCCATTGCTGCAACTGTGAACAAACGCGCGCAGTAACTCTCGAAGTTGGCGCGCACGGGAAGACGTGAATTCAGATCCACGTTCCACCATCCAGAATTCGATTTTCCATGGTTTCCAGAAATCAGTTAAAGTGAGTGCCGGGTTAGTTCCTTCGAAAGGACATGGCCAGATTCCTTTCCAGGCTTAGACACAATCTCCTCTGGCCTATAATGACCTCGTCTTTGACAAGGTGTAATATTCGAAAAAAAAAAAAACAGACATCTCAAATAATATTAAGTTGATTGTTTTAAGTAACGCACACAGAAACAAATCTGGGTATTCCTGTATGCACTCCGAGTACCTTCTGATTTCTCGAAGCTTTGTATAACAGAAGAACTTATTTTATCTCACCCGGATCATTTGGGCGTGCTTGTTGCTGAACTGGAACACTGGGAGAGGCAGGTACACCGGCTAGGGTTCAGATATCATAACAGAGTACCGGGCACCTTGGTTACCTTTAACTGACGACGCAAGTGTATGGTGAGATTTTTTTGCTCTTTGTTCAGGAAACTACTCTTTGCTCAGACTGCATGACACAAAACAGGACCAAACGATATGTCATTCGTAGACAACGCCATTACCGGCGACTGTAAATAAAATACATATAAAATGTATATATAAAATATTTTAAAATAAAAAATGTCTTTCACAAAATTCTAAAATACGTCATTATGAAACAGTTCTGAAACCAATAGTTTTGTATGCAGCTGAAACCTTGTTCCTGAATGCCAATAAAGTAGTTCTGGGAGTACTGGAGAAAAAAGAGAGAAAAATTATTAGAGGAATTCTGGGTTCCAGCTTTAAGTATGGCGTCCATCAAAAGGGATTCAACAACTAAGTCTACAGCAAAATAGAGAATATGGCTGAAACAATGAGCAAAAGACGGGTTCGATTCTATGGCCACCTCAAACGGATGGAGGAGAACAGACTAACAAAAAAAAATCTTTAATTTATTTGATTCCAGACCCAAAACTGTATGCCCTGGTTCGTAAATATTAAAGAAGATCTTCATTTGATGGGGCTAGAACCAGAAGATGCTTTCATCAGAGATATATTTCGGAAGAAGCTAATGACAAGTGGAACAAGCAAAGACGAACACTCCAACGGAAGACGCGGTACACTCTGGACAGAGAAGCGCAAACAGACGCATTCAAAACGAATGAAGGAGTTCTGGGACAAAAAGAGGATGAAACTCGCTGCCAAATGCTTAACGTTGGCCTCAACGAAAAAGTAAATAATATTTTAAAATTGTTTTTACTTCTACTTTGGCGTAACTTTTGTTAGAATGAAACTGAAATCTGGCAGGTTTGTTTTTAGAGAAGGTTTATACACCGAATCTTTGAAGTAAACTCACAAAAAAAGAAAAAAAAATGCGAAGGAAATGGGGTAGAACAAAACTTTTTAAGATTTCTTTGTTACTGTCAAACAATATAGCTACATTAAATTTGTAAAATCGCTTCAGTCATTTATAATAACTCTGTATCATTGTGACTTAAGCTCTCGTACATTTTTGTTACTTCGTTCATGGCAGCCCTGTGCATTGTGTAGTTCAGAACTTTGCCCTGACATGTATACGCATAAATGGTTCTCAAGGAGAAAACGAACCTGTGACACATTAAACATCTGGCTGCAGTGTGGAATTATTCATTGCTTTCGTTTCCGTTTAGGTATGTGCATTCAGAACACAAAGGCCCCAATATCCATATAGGAGGAGACGGCGGAATACAATGGTGCTTCTCATGCACGACCCGTCTGCTGTGTGTGAAGGAATTTCAGTGACACGCAAGCAACGGCATCGATAATGGAATGATCATGGCTCCTGATAAGCGGTAACCCGTATAAAACACTTCTCATCTCAGAGGTAGAGGCGTTCCTGAAGTTCTCGACTGGTCATATAAATATAGCAAATTTTCGTTGTTAATTTATTCGTCTCTGCATGAGAGAGAGATAGTAGTGACAGTAGTTCTACACGAGAAATATTCTCCTTTGTACCAGGTGAAAAAGAAAGTTTGCTACTAAAAATTAATAAATACGACCGTCTACTAGTGGAAGTGAAACGTAACTGAATTTTACCGGAGAGGGCAAATTGAATCGTAAATCACCGAGGAAATTCAGGCACGCAGTGTACCTGTCACATAAAATAAATTACGTTTGTTTTAATGTATTATCGATCCAAGCGCCTGGCCTCTGAATCAATAAAGCGTGCTTTCGTGACAGGAATATCTCGGAAGGCAAGGACAACAATGAGAAAAAAATAAACCTAGAAGTATAAAGGATAATTAAATGTTTTAGTTATAGCTAGTCTACTCTGCTGAACATGGCTTCTTCAACGCCCTTCTTCCAGCTCCCCGTTCGATCTCGTAGTTACTTTCTTTCGGGTGGTATCAATTCTCTAACCTTTTTTGGCCACCTGGTTTCTTTCATTTGTTGAAGATGACCGAACCATGTGAGGCGTTTCCCTTCTATAGTGTCTACAACGGTGCTTTCTCCATCCACTTTTTCCCTAAGTGTGTCATTTCTGACATGTTCTAGTTCTGATGTATGATTATTACGTCTCCAGAAATCCATTTCAGGGTGTTAACAATCTATCTTAATGTCGTTATGTCCCAAGTCTCTGAACAATAAGTACAGATACTTTCCGTTATACTGCCATATGTAGTAGTTTTGGTCGTTTTTGTAATTTTGCTCCTCCACAACAGTGAGTTAAGCTGACGAATCACTCTTCTGTCCTGTCCTATGTTGTTGAGCACATCATCACTACTTTTACCACTTGAAAAATTATAAAACCTTAGTGTTTAATACTTGAGCAGTGTTTAACTGTAAATTTTCCAATGTTGAGGTCACTGGGGTGGTTTTCGCCCACTGGCATATGCTTAGAATTTTCCATATAGATAGTAATTCCAAACTTTTCGAATTCTTCATTAAGTTTTCTCAACATATATTTCGCAACATCTTGATCGCCAACCATTGCGAACTGATCATCGGCCATTATATCGACCTCAAAAAAAAAAAAAAAAAAAAAAAAAAAATTCATGAAAATCTTTGAAAGACTTCTTTCTTATACCAAACAATAAGAAATGTTTACTAATAAAAAATACCACAAATTAGATGCAGCTTACTGAGGCTGATAGGAAAGTGGAAACTCTCGGGAATGGCATTCGCGAGGACGCGGCTTCAAATCCCGTTTAATTGCGTTGAAGTAATTACAAATGGGAACAAACATAGAGGTCATTCGTCACGTATAAAAATTCAATTATTTTTTCTAAATTATTTCGATAGCTACTTTTTACACCATAAATATTTCAGTTACTCTTCAATGCCACACTAAAAAATTTACTTAAACCAAAGATCCGTTGTGATTCCCATCTGAGGACTCAGCTGGGAGACGTTTATTTGTAGTTTTTTTTCCTAGTATTGCATAAATTATTCACTTTAATGCAGCAACTTCAACAACGGAGTATAATATTTATGATAGCTTCCACCTATATCCATACTAGAGACTTATTAAAAAATTTCCAGATAATCGTTCAATGTTCGATAGTTTAGGATTTTCGTATTCTAGTTTAAAAGAAACTCCTAAATTAATGTGGAATACTAGCAGTTCATCCAAATGAGTAATGTGATAAAAGCTTAAACACTCAAGTACGCCTTGAGGGAACATGCTCCAGCATTAAGAATCAAATGATCAAAGATCACGCACTGTACCTCAGTGGTTATTTGTGTTAAGTAATAGTGTAACTACATCCAAAATTTCAGTGTACGAAAATAATTCTTTTTTCCGTGAGTACGAAATAATCAGAAGCCACTGCAATATTGATAATTTGTATCTGGTATTCATGATATTGTCATTTCGTTGTCTGAATCTTAATACTGACAAATTTGGAATAAGATATCCAATTGACAGTGTTCTAGTTTGTGGAATATTGTAATTTTTTTCGATTATGCTTACCGCCGCAAAAAAATTAAAAAAACTGTAATACAGGACGAAAAACAATTTATAATATTTGGAAAGCAATATGGCCATCAGATAACTCACTCATGTATATAGTGTTCGTTGCTATGAAAGCTTGAATTTCAATAGAAAGACAGTGTATTTAGTACTAGATGCGAAACGAGCATATGGTATCAGGAAAATATCGAGGAACAAGAGGTCCTCAGATAATTTAAACACTTGAAAAAAATTATTTGCAAAACACCAAGAACTGTTAGTATGGAAATTACAAACTCAAACAATTTTGCAAAACAATCCTCATCCAAAAGTTAAGCACCTTCCTTTGACTTCACAAGACAATCAATCGCCACGAAAGTAAATAAGGAGAGAATCTCGAACGTGATGGCAAAAGACTTTGAAAGGGACAACTAGGTCGCTTTCAACATGCTCTGACGGATGTGTCATAAAACACAAAAAATTAAGTTCGTATGAGTGAGTGCAGAAAGCTTTTAGTGAGAACGTGCTCGGAAGTAGCAAATTCCGAGTGAACTGTATTAGCTACCTCCTTTCACAACTCATCCAGGCAGACGTCGTCAGGTCAGATATAAGCTGCTACTCCTCTCGGCGTGTTGTGGATGACTGGCCCAGTTGGTCATCACGAACACAGCAAACCGAAACAGCTCTTACTTTTGATTACCAGTAACTAATATCGTGCCAGTAAATATGCGCACGATACTAATGATTCCTTCTAACAACTCCAATAAACCAAAACATACTGTTTAATTATCACTGATCTTTAATTTAATATCTTTCAAATCGAATTCCAACATATAATTTCTATTGAATACAAAGTTCACCAAAAATAAAATCTCGCGCAGCCCATGTGCGAGCTTTTCCGCGCGCAACCAAGCAACAACACACGCTCACAGACAAAGACTGTGTTATACTAGAACTTAACACTAAGATTCTATTGCTACCCAGTCAACTATACAAATTACGATCTGTGGAACTGTTTACTATAATTATTTGCATTAATTAAAAAATCATTAAACAGATACAGTTAATATTAAATCACTTTTTTACCAATTCAGACTAAATAAACAATAATTATTATACAAAAGGGTTTAAACATACATGTACAACTGTCAAAAAACAAGTTGCGAAAAATTCAACTTTTTTTGAGAACCTGGAAAAGTCGTGAACGGTCGGGCTCTTCCTAAAGCTAACTCCCACACTGTTAACGGTTGCGTTTGCTAAAATGGTTATAAATTGTTGTATGTGGAAGAATCGAGTGAAAAACTCATCTAACCTCCCATCCTGGGATGACTGTGGGGAACCGCACCGAGGTGGTTCGAAAGAGAGGGGTTTTGCAGCACATATGTTTTAGGGGTCATGATGAATTCATCACTGACACTCGACTTCGCACCAGTAGTCTAGAACCTACCGATTTTCCGGTATTTCTACCGACATGGAGTCTGTTCAGTTTGGCAACCTATTTCGTTTATGTTTTACGGGGAGTTATTCGATCGATTATATGATGAGGAGTTAGTAACCTTTTGCAGAATGTTCCGTATATCTTTTGAAGACTACCCCTGTGCGTTTGTGTCCCACATTATCAACGATTTTAGGGTATTTCCAAGCCAGTTCGCTTGTCTATATTCTATTGGTAATCAATACCGTAAGTACATTTTCTTAATAAAATGTACATACGATTCGTCTTAGTTGTCGTGTTAGAAGCCTATACAGCAGAAATGTTAATCGTCAGGTGTGGAGAATGGGACTTGGACCAGACGCGAATTTCGTATTGTGGCCTTTTTGAGTTAGCCACAACGCATGCTCCCTGTTTTTTTGTAAGTTCTATAACGCGAATAACGTGTTTTGGCCGTTTTAAAGAAACCAGAACACGTATTGTTGGTTTTTTTACGCTCAATGAGCGCTTTCAGTATTTGAGCCTAAGCTATATAAAATACATGAAAAGTACTGAAAGTAAAAACCGCTGAAAACATTGTACAAAACCTATTCGGATATAAAAAGACGAACTGAATTGTTTTTTGTTTATTTACTTCGCCTGCGGAACATCCAGTTACGATCACTGATATTTTGCGTCGAATAAGAGCGGTGATTGGTCCATGACATGCCCGTCCCAGCGTCCTTCCCTCCGCCAGCTCGCTTTGTCAGATTTCTCTTCGCAATTCCTTTTTTGAGAGAAGTGTGCGGCGAATGATGAAGATTGTGGAGAGTAGGTATTGAGGTCAAGAGGAACAATGCCCGATGAGAGATTCGTTCTGGGCTGCGGACTCGCGCCAGCGTAACAAAAGCCGGTTTACAGCCGAGGAAATTCTGGTCATTACGGAGCGCCAGAAACAATAGGGCCGGCCCTTATTGTTCATAAACGACGGGAATGGGTCGTAAAAGAAGTCTGGCGAGGAGGACGTCTACGCCCGCCTTCGTTCCCTCCCACCTGGCTACCGACAGACAAATCGATGGCGAACATAAACCAGAGCGAAAGATTAGTGCAAACTGCCGCATCATCATCAAATTCAAGGACTGTTACGGTCCAAAAAAATCGCGTGAACTTTTCGTAGGATTCTAGAAGAGATTCTTTCTCTGACAGTGTTCAGGGTTCTTCTGGTGAGACATAGTTGATGCGCTGCTGCCAGTTGCAATCATATCGAAGCAGGAAGGTCAGTTCTAGGAACTTTTATGATCGCACCTCCTGGTGTTCGGCGCATTATCATCATCTCAATGGATTGCACTCTTACAAAAAAAAAAAAAAAAAAAAAAAAAAAAAAAAAAAAAAAAAAAAAAAAATTTGCAGACGGGATCTTAATTAAGATACTGTTTATATAATGTTGTCATTTACCAAACCTTTGTTACAGAAAGTCCTTTTTTTGTAATTTGAAGTATTCGTAGGGCATTTTATCTGCTATTAAAATTAAAGTATGAAGGGAACTGAAATTAAAGTTTTTGTATTTAAAGTGCAAATATTTTGAGTAATTTATTCTTATACGAAAACATGCCAAACTATTAAATAAGTGCCAAAGTTTTACTGATTCAAATGCCTTCTTAATATCCTCAATTTTTTAAATTTAAATTTTTCGTATGGCTTTACTCTCCGTAAAAACATTTATTTTATCTTTATCCATAATAAACAGAACTCACTCACCGAGCGTCGTGGGTGAGTGGTAACGCTCTGGACTCGCATGTGGGAAGTCTGTAAATGTTTTAATTGACGAGTAAGCAAATAATTACACTGCAACACAGTTACTTTTACTGGTGTTTTATTTTATTTTACGCTGTGCGTGGCGCGTTTCGAGAAGTAAATCTCTTTTTCAAACGCTTTATTTATTACATTTTCGAAATAAAGCGTTTGAAAATGAGATTACAGATCATTAATATGATGAAATAAATGTTATTTGATTTAACCGAACAACTTTTTATAGTTTGCAACAGGATTTTCACTTTTGAACTTCATCTCCTTCCGGTGAACTGACCTTTGCTTGATTTCAGACGTATCTTCGCTAGCTGCCCGCGCCCACAAGCGGTCAAAATCTTTGCCGTATTCTCGTTTCTATTAAAGGTCTTCTCAATTGTATCGATTTAACTGATGCTAAAAACTATTGTTATCTGTGTACTTCTACGTTCATTTCCTGCGGAACTGTGGACAGAAATGTGCTTATCCCTGTTCGCACAGACGTTAATTGTTACAGATCCCAAAAATCCTCTTTAATAAAACAGATAACTCTTACTTGGTTTCCTACTATACTTCAAACCAGTGGCGGATCCAGGATTTTGGTGTGGAGGGGGCTAAATTACGATGTCGGCGGGGGTGACCTAGATGCATTTGGGGGGGGGGGGAGGAGCTTCAGCTCCTTAGCCCCCCTCCCCCCTGGATCCGCCACTGCTTCAAGCATCTGGCAATAAATCTAAAACAGGAACATAACAGGAATGTTTCTCAATTCTTCTGTTCGTTGTCGCCTGCTCGCCTCTCTGAGAGAGTCTGGATAGTGGGAGAAAATGCAGAGCTCTGCCTCCGCTCACTTTCTAATCGCGTAAACAGAGCAGCCTCTTTTGAAAGATGAAATGTGTCAACAAAGATAAAAACTTCAACAATCGAATGTCACAGAAAAACCGTAGTTGGCTTCCATCTGGCAAACATGTAACATTGAGGTAGCGTTTGTTGTGCTGTTGAAGAATAAGCCTACTAGTTATTTTTTTAGTCAGAGTCTGTACAAGAAATTTGAGGAGGATTGTGAAGATAGGATACACTGAAGTCTGCATCTATCCTGTTATGGTAGTGTGTTGTAGCTCTACTCGTTGCACGTTAAGACCAAATTTGTAACAGAATTGACTGTCAAAAATTTCGATATCAGCTACCGGGCACCAAGCCAGAGCACAGGGGATGTATTCACTTCAATACCGGACCAATATGGTAGTGCGGACGCTGCGATTCGGTAATGCTAGTCTTTGCTCTCGGGCCCCGGCTAGGCTGCAGCCCATAATGACGTGTGCGTGCAGGCGAGTCTCGTGCGCCGGTTCGGCCACATAATTCAATAAGGCCGCCGCCCCCGCCGCCCTTCCTCGTACGTCACCCGAATAGCATCTGAGGCAGCGGCAACTGCCTCGCGCCTCAAATATCGGCACGCCGTAATTAAATAACGGACTCGTTATCAGGACGATGCCAAAGCTGCAGCGCATACAAAGCGTGGTACTTGACGTTGTATACGATATTAGGCTATTACGGAGCGTCCATAACACACGTACCTCCATTTTGGCTTCATGTGAACACCCTTCCCCTCCATCTATCGCGACATGGCTTTGACTCTACTCCCTCCCCCCCCTCCCCACGTTGCTTTTTTCTTTTTTGATTCCAGAAGACATTTTGTACTGTTTTCTCTTTTCAGACTATTATAAATTACATGCGGAGATAATTAAATGAAGGAAATAAATATTCTCATGCTGATGTGTGTTCTGTACCTCATTTTAACTGTGAAAAACAATATGAATGGAAAACCACGTGGCCTGTCTTGAAATTCCGCGCCCCCCCCCCCCCTACGTAGCGTAGGGTAGCTTTCCAGCCAACCCCTCCCCTCCCCCTAGATCGAGTCATATAGTTTATAGACGCTCCCTTACGTAAAGAGAACGGAGAAAAAACATATTTATTCTTGCCGTTTAAACTGTCACTGTTTGTGGGTATTTTTATTTCTACATAACTGAAAATATTCATTAAAGCATTCCTTCTGATTGTTCTTGTTTACAATATAATGATTCACAAGAAAGGGAAATTGTTCTCCGTTGAACATTGGAAATAGTTAATTTAATAAATTTCGCAGCAATAGCTCACAACTTTATTTACCTTAATCTGAAGCTATCGAATAACCGTTTATTGACATTAAACAAGAATAATTTGTTCTTGGTTAGCCATGGAGTAATGAATGTGTGTAGAGTAAGATAATTTACTCCTTGCATCATTTGCCGCTCAAAAGCTACATCACAAACCTTTCGTTTACAAAGAACAGAGTTTATGGGGCTTTCATTAATTAAATGAGGCGTTTTTTTCTAAAAATTTAGCCCCCCCCCTCCACCTTTATGAGATTTATTGAGGTCTAGTGGAACCGTCGCCCCCCCCCCCCACAACGCAAGATTTACCTCGTAATTTTTATGCCCTTTTCTTTAAATGAGATTTGGCGAGATTTGCCGGATCCCCCCTTCCCCCCTATTTCGAGCTCTCGTAGTTAATGGATGCTCCCTTACCGGCTAATATTAGCGCGGTCTATGTTTCGTTGCCAGCTGGGCCTGTTAATGAGATTAGCGCTGCCCATGGGACGTCTTGTATTCCCAGGAAGGGCGCGCTGTCACCGCTTTATCGTGGCCAACACCCCTGCTGATCCTAAAGGCAGGAATAGGCACCAACACTGGTCGGATGCTCGTTTTTCGCGTAATGGAAAGAAACCAGTTTTCAGTGTAGAAGCGATACGCAATGGGAACATACAGAAAGTATTGGACATAAGTCTGTTGTTAAAGCGATCGGGGGTTGCTATTTACACACGAGGTTAACCAATACATTTTTTTATTCACTCATTGCGGGATCTGTAGAATAGTTCCTTCGAACAGCGAATACTCTTTTCTTAACATGACATTTGATGATACGGTTCCCGCCTGCATCTATCCTGTTATTGGATCACAAGAGGTTCAGCAATATGCTACCTTCTCTAACTTTCTTTCCTGGAAAACGTCATATTACAAAAACAAAAAAAGAATGCTTTTCAAAATAGGCCAAGTCTCGTGCTTGTACAGTGACAAAAAATTATGAGATCTGATCCAAGTCTATACTTAATTACAGCGCATGTTCCGTTTCTGAAACAGAATGATTTCCTTTTGAGTTATAGATCATTTATTTAGAGTATAAAGAATTCTGGTGACTTCGTCATTATGAATGCCGTGTTTTAGTAAACAGATATAAATGGCTTAAATGTGCTGCATTATCAAACTAACAAATACATTAGAGCCAAGATTTCCCCCGCACGTCATTCCGGTTAGACAAATCTTAGAATAATTAATATACGATATTCTGCCTTTCATTTTAATTAAAATTATAACATGCATAATGGCCAAGTCACCAGAATATTTTTAATTCTAAATAAACAACCTTTAACACCGAGAGAAAACATTCTGTTCGAGAAAGTGAATATGCATTGCATAGACTTCGCTCAGAACAAGATCTCGTAACTTTTTCACTACACAATCACGAGACTTGGCCTATTTTTACAAGAATTGTTTTTGTGGATCTCACTCAAATTTAACGAAACTATTTGAAAATCGGTGCATAAAAATATTTCAGAATTTGAGACATCAACATACGTTACCAAAAATACCCGCGATCCCTGCGACATGGTACAACAATGCGGATTGCCTCAGATTTAATTACCTCCATAAATAAATAGGTAACTTCAAAACTGAGTAATTTAAGATGTTAGTTAAACTTGCTGGTTTCTATGCACAAAAGAATTTTCAGGCGTAGAGCCCCATTCTGATCAAAGCAATTAACGTGCAAATATGCACCATCATTTTCCACGTTTTGAGATTACCATTGAATAAATATTGGGAAAATGACCAATTTTAGATTTTTCTTGTTATTTAGAAATGAAACTATATATATGTGTCCCAAATTACGTCTTTCTAGGACCATAGGAAGTGTAGTGGAGGTATAGTAGTCGAATTTTATTTTAATTTCACTAACTTACAAAGTAAGGAGAGGTACAAGTAAAATTTAAAAGATTAGTTAAAATTAATAAACTCCGTCTATAATGAAAATCTGAGGCATTTAAATGTATTGGGGTAGAAAACGATTTCGCGTTTAGACTTTTCTTATATACAGAGGGTAAAACTTTATCTGTGTACCAATATTTTTTTTCTACAACTATGCGAAGTACCTTAGAGTTTTGATGATCCTTAGTTAGAGAGTGAGCGTATAATAAAATCGATGAAATTTGTATATGAATAACATCGAAACTTAGAACACAAACTAAACCAAAATTAGTATGTTTGGTAAGATTGCTAGTTACTATGTATAAAAGAAATTTGAGGCAAGTTACATCAATAAGAACGAAGAAAGTAAGGTACAAAGATGGTCCGAATATCTTCGAGAAAAAGGTAGGTAGTGCCGCCGTTGACTCGACTTGGCGGGTACACTGCCTTGCACCCAAATAAACACCAAGTTGCCTACCGGCTCCTCGTCCTTGCATTTCTAACAGTAAGGCACTCAGCATGTCCCTGATTGGAAGAACAACCTGACGCCCACAATGTCGGGTTGTGATTGGAGCTCTTTCTTGACTCTACGAAAACAAATTTTGCAGGGAATGACTCCTAATA
>JARYHS010013630.1:218941804-219218874 GCA_031002005.1 Vandiemenella viatica
TGTCTTCGAACATACCGATACTTAATATTGTACTTTCGAACAATAAATTTTATTGGATCTCATATTTAGGTTGTTCGAAACATTTTATCAAATTTTATTCCTAGCGGCTTTGAATGGAACCACGGAAGAACTGGTAAAAAGACGAAGAAGTAGTCCGACCGAGTTCAGTGCTATCAAGCTGGGTTGAAGATACCGACAGACTTCTGAGAAGCTAGTGTCAGGCATTATCCTTAGGAGGCATCCATAAATTACGTGAGGCGTTTTTCGTGATTTCCGGACCCCCCTCCCCCCTGGTGAGATTTCATGAGATCTGGTCCGACTCCCCCCCGCCCCCCGTCGTCTGGTCCGTGAAACCCCCCCTCTAAAAATCTCCCACGCAACGTTTTGAGATATTTTTTTAGGTCTCACCCTTTATCTCACGTAATTTATGAACGCCCCCTTAGGGGAGAACACCTCAGAAGTATCCGAAGGTATCAGAAAGAGAACAAGTCAGCTAAGTTACTATACTACTCTTTACCCGACAATTATTTAATTAGTAGAGCCCTATTTAGAATACAGACGGTGTCTATAGGAGCAGAAGTTGGAAGTTAATTTGATAATTTATTTCGCCCGTGGAGTTAGGGAGCTTGGAAGCGAGCCAGGTGCCTGGGTATAACCATCGACCGTAGTCGGCCGTCCTTTCTCTGTGAGCCGTAACTCCGAGATGATTAATGTTTGCTGCTTTACGTAATGGAAGCAGGCTGCCATCCTCGTGTTGGAACAGGTGACGGGCGTGCCAGCACGCGGCCGCGCAGTTGGCAACAGTGGTGGAGGAGTGCCCGGTGCTATCGATTCGGCGTGAAGGTCGCCGCAATGTGAAGCCGGCCTGCCGGTGACCTCTATGTCACCTCTACACATGGGAGGCGCGGGCACGTGCCGCTGCTTATTATCACCCCTCCTCAACACTATCAACCAACAGGAGAGAGTTCCGAATCAATGGTCACAGCAGTTCTCGGTTTCTAGTTAAAGTGTTGCTGAGTGCAGAGTAAGCTCTGTCTTATTCATGGAAGACTCCGAACTATCGACCAAAAGTGGACTGAATAAAATCAAACAATCTCTCCGATTTTGGCCATCTAAATATCAGGAAAAGTAATACTGTGCATTCATCTCGATGCCTCTTTTCTTGACTTCCAATAGTTCTTCATCCTTTCAGTTTGCTGTTTCCTCCTTTCTTGAGTCAAGTTGTTATTACCCTTCTTCTTCGCCTATCCTTGGAAACCACTGAAATTTTGTATCAATCTTCTGAAAGTTGCCCTTTCTTGTATCATATCTTCTGCTATTCCGTTCCCTATCATACATATCTTTCTTTATACTTTGTATCCATTGGGTGACATTCTTACTCTTTTAGAAGTGAATAAAATTCTGTTTGTATGTCTCATTTATGCGCGACCAAGAAAAACTGATTTATTATTATTATTATTCAGTTTTTGAGAGAGAGAAAGAATAAAAAATAAAAAGGGTTTATTCAGTTAAAATATCAGAAAAAAAAACTCGCCACTCAATCAGAACCACAAATTTCATTCGATTTATAAGTTTCATTGTGGTACACAAATATTTTATTCCTAATCATTCCTTCCGTTCCTATATGCCATACCTTTCTTTCTTGATATGAAACATGGATATAATTGTTAATAGAATGTTAAGTGGCCTAGCAATTCTCTTCAATAACAGACAAGAAGCAATCTATTCCCATGAAAAACTCCACGAAATTTCAGCTAAATGTGTTATCCAAATCTCGTATGCTAAAACCCATTATATGGAATGATCTTCGCTGTATCAAGACCCATGAAAACGCGATTTGGCAATATCTCTCAAGTAACGAAATTAAGATATCTAGGAGAAATTATTCAACCTGCAGGACTAAATCGGGAAGAAACAAGGAGCGAATATCTAAAATACAAAAAGCTTAGAGAATCATCTGGAACAGATACAACAAAAAGTCAATATTCCGAAATGCCTAGTTAAGACACTATAAACACGATAATCAAACCGGAAGCATTATAGGCATCAGAAAATTGATTATTGGGGCTAGATAATTGATTAAAAATATTTAAAAGCAAGTATGGAAAACTTTAAGGAAAATCTTTGCCCCAGATTGTACAGGAGGAATTTGGAAGAAAAGGAAATCACATGAACTATATCGGCACTCGGAAAAAATTTCAGACACATTCAGGAAAAGACAAATTATATTGTTGGGCCATATTATCAGAATGACTAACAACAGACTAACCAGAAGAATTCTCAACATGGCCATTTCAATTAAAATGACTAATTGAAATTTAAAATGATCCCCACGAAATCGGTATCACAAATGATATCATACAGGTCAGATACAGATTTAGTAGCGTGGTGAATAACCCCAATTTGCCAACAAACAGTGTATTAGAAGAAGGAACATCTGCACTGAAGAACGTAGGAACGTGCTCAGTTAGAGGATGAAGAGATTTTGGGAAAATAAGACAAACACATCTGCTAAATAAATTCATTCGCACTCCTCAGTTGGGAATCACGATGAAAGAAGAAGAATATTCAGTGACTTAGAGAGAAAGAGCTAAACGAATAAATAGTTGTGTTTAGTGGCACGATCGGAAAGAAATATATTATTTAGACGAAACTGAAAGTAACAGAAAAATCAATATACTTTAAATGTTTGACGAAATGGTGATGTGGGACGAGCATTTTAGTTCAAAAATAAAGTTGAAAGAGTACATCGAATTAAGGGACAAAAGTGCGAGTACGTACACAGACAACGTTGCTAAATAATAGCGATAGAGATCAGGACTGGTCATTGATAAGATAAGAATGGTTTTGAAGAGGAGCAGAGAATCGTTTCCGTAAGTAGATATTTTACTCTCTATGGCGGCTCTTTGAAAGCCCTTTCGGGAAACAAAAGTGTTAAAACAAGAGGTGTTTAAATATATTAACTCTTACGGAAATGCGTTACTTCTTTATACGAACTGTAGGTAACTTTCTTTATCAAACGGTATTCATATCTATAATCATTCTGCCAACTCTAAGTGCGCCCTTTCTGAATGTTTCTTCAACACTCTTAAGTTTTTCTGGTTTGGTGGTTACATTCCAAAGCAAAAATGACACAAGACGTCCGTAAAACTTGACTAAAACTCCATCACCAAAGGCGAACTCGAACTAGCGACTCTTATAACGATAGAGCCATGCTCTAAATATCACACAGTGCGGTTGCAAGATACCGTCTTAAACCTGTAGACGCCGTAAGTGCTGATTTTATGCATCGCGGTTTCAGAATATTGCCTGGTCTCTTTGTGCGAACAGTTATCGAACATAATTGTTTTACATCTGCGGTGCGACAAAACCAGCAAATACATATATTTAATTATATTGCAATGGAGGACACGCTCTGGTGGCAATTTCACTATCCACCCATCTTCCCCCTTTTCTGTACCCACTTACATTTGCCTTTTAACTTTAAATACTTTCATGGTTTTTTTGTAAATTATTCATAATATCTCTTGGCAACTTATTCCAATCCCTTACACCCTTACCAAAAAAAGAGACTCTTCCTACATCCCTGTGCCTGAAATCACGTGTCAGCTTGTGGTCATGATCATCTTTTCCCTTCCATCAATTACTTTTAATTCTTACACCATTATCTTTCCATGCCTCATCACCAATGTACGCCTTGTAAAATCCAATGATCCTCTTCACCCTCCTCCTGTCTTGCAATGAATCCCAACCCAGTTCGTTTACCATACCTGTTACTGATTGCATTCTGCGATAATTTCTAGAAACAAATCTAGCAGCCCTATTTTGCACCCTCCCTAACTACTGTATTTGATACTCAAAATTTGTGTCTCATACTACACTACCATATTCAAAGAATGATGTGACTAATGTTTTGTAACCCAATTCCTTTACTTCTCTCGTACATGAGTTCTAAAACCTTTTGCTATATTCACTTTTACTTTCAAGAGTTCGTGTGTTATAAACTTACTGTCTCTCAAACAACCTACAATGTCTATTAACTGAAGCTATTAATCATTATGAGAATCACTAGATATTACAGTTTTCATAAAAAAGATACTCAATAATGATTGCCAAATTTTTATGAATTTTAATTTTTCATAGCTTGGTCAAGGTCGAGAAGTTTACAGACAACGTTCGTATTTTATACTATGCGTACTTGGACGTAACTTGTATCTGCTCTATGCACTGAAAAAATGTCTCCTGTACTGCCTTGTGAAGTCAGTTAGATCGGAGAAAATACAGGAATTTTTAACAAATGCTGTCTTTGTGTGTTCAGCAATACTCAGAGAGAACACCCGATAATTATTCTAACACAACGAGTTTAATTAGCGAATGTACTTTTTTGTAAAAGGGAAGTTTCGGGTTAACTTGTTATTAAACTGTGTATGTAAGTATTTAGTTCACATTGTCACAGCCACTAAGTTTAACGTTCAAAGAAAATACTGAAACCGCCAAATTTCCATATCATCCAAGATCTGATGGATTCTGAAGTCAGTGGCTAATGTTACGGAACGTTTCTTTTGGACACTTGATCCTCAGCATCTGCATCTAATTTTTATGCTGTACTTATTTGCAGGATATGGTCCTCCACGCCTCCTTTGTTCTAACGATGTCCCTGCTATCATATGGTTGGATCCGTAACTCCTGCTGCTCTATAAATCTTACTGCTGTCGTGTTTATATTTTTGTTTTATGTTTAATGCATCAATTTAAAAACGCTGAACAGATTTGAGTAAGTGAGTGCGACAGTGTTGGCTGGGAAAGCATGTCTGTTAGTTTTCAAAGCTTTTATAATGTATTCTAAAGGCCGCTGATATACGTGAGTGCTGTGCTGGAGAGCCGAATAAATGGGTGGTATAGGTAAGAGTAAGTCCACATCTTCTCCTGATAATGTTAGGAAACTTTAAGTGGTCTAATCTACAGACTTAGTGGAGCATGACTTGATTGTAACTTTATAGGTTTTGTTCCATTTGTGAATGACAATAACGACTGCATGTTACAGAGATAGCAAATACACTGAAGAACCAAACAAACTGGTACACCTGCGAAATAACGTGTAGGGCCTCCGCGAGCACGCAGAAGTGCCGCAACACGACTTTTCATGGACTCCAATAATGTCTGAAACAGTGCTGGAGGTAACTGGCACCATGTATCATGCAGGGCTGTCCATAAATCCTCAAGAGTACTAGGGGTGGCGATCTCTTCTGAACGGCACGTTGCAAGACATCCCAGATATGCTCAATAAAGTTTATGTCTGGGGAGTTTGGTGGCCAGCGGAGGTGTTTAAACTCAGAAGACTGTACTTGGAGCCACTCTGTAGCAATTATGGACGTGTGGGGTGTCGCATTGTCCTGCTGGAATTGTCCAAGTCCGTCGAAAGGCACAATGAACATGAATGGATGCAGGTGATCAGCCAGGATGCGTACGTACTGTCATCTGTCAGAGTCGTATCTAGACGTATCAGGGGTCCCATGTCACTCCAACTGCACACGCTCCACACCCTTACAGTCCCCTGCTGACATGCGGGGTCCACGAATTCATGAGGTTGTCTCCATACCCGCACACGCTCATCCGCTCGATACAATTGGAAACGAGACTCGTCAGACCAGGCAACATGTTTCCAATCATCAACAGCCCAATGTCGGTGTTGACGGGCCCAGGAGAGGCGTAAAGCTTTGTTTCGTTCACTCAGGAAGGGTACAAGAGTAGGTCTTCGGCTCCGAAAGCCCATATCGATGATATTTCGTTGAATGGTTCGCACTCTGACACTTGTTGATGGTCCAGCATTGAAATCCGCAGCAATTTGCGGAAGGGTTGCACTTCTGTCACGTTGAACAATTCTCTTCAGTCGTCGTTGGTCCCGTTATTGCAGGAGCTTTTTCCGGCCGCAGCGATGTGGGAGATTTGATGTTTTACCGGATTCCCGATATTCAGGGTGCTCTCGTGAAATGGTGGTGCGGGAAAATCCCCATCGCATCGCTGCCTCGGAGATGCAGTGTCGCATCTCTCGTGCACTGACTATTACACCACGTTCAAACTCACTTAAATCGTGATAACCTGCATTTGCAGCAGCAGTAACCGATCTAACGTCTGCGCCAGAGACCTGTTGTCTTATATAGGCGTTGCCGACCGCAGCGCTGTACTCTGAGTGTTTACATATCTCTGTGTTTGCATACGTATGCCTATACCAGCTTCTTTGGCTCTTCAGTGTAATATTTCATTGAACCTTAAGTTAAAAATGCATGCCGGTAAGTGGAAAGCTTATGTAAACAGTATTCTGGATATTGCAAATTCCTGTTAATTTGCTGGAGGAAAGACATCTTCCTGCTTTTCTAATTCGTGGTTAATGTGTCACGACAAATTGATATTGTGAAGGATTATCGTTAGCGAAATCAACTGCTGTTAATTCTTCTGGTTCTGCGACGTTCTTAGTCATACGGCCATCTTATGTATTAATGAAAGCGCATCGGTGGCTCAGTCTGCCTGTATATCGAATCCCTATTTAGGCGGGGATTTTCGAAGGCCCTTAACCCGGCCATCACCTCTGACACAGCTTGCCGTGTAATGTGAAGTAAACCAGAACGTTTTCCTGGTTCGAATTCCACGTTAAGCAGTAAGTATTCTGTACTCGATAGGATTATCAGGTTATGTTACGATAGCCACGTCAAAAGCGCATGCGTGTTAAATCGAAACTCTTGTGTTTTCCGTCGGCATCTGCCATCTGAAGCTACAGGCTGTTATGTCATTTCATTCTTGCCGATAATGCCTGGCCTGTAAATTTATAATCCCACAGCACTGCGCCGTGTTCATTATTTAAGATTCCCGCGTCTCTAAAGTGGTCTCTAGCCGATCAATATTACTGTCAATATTGACGCTGTATATTGAAGAGCACATCAATATTCTCATCAATACTCATTCAGGTAAAAGTATTCGTGATGCATGGCTATTTTAGTGGTGTTTGGTCATGTTTTTGTTGTTGATTTCGAAATGTTTCCAGTTCGGATTTGGGTTTCAAGCATTGACCTTTTCACTGTTTCTTAAAATAATAACACCCAGAAGGAATGGTCTGAACACTCCAAACTCTGAGGATGTGTATCACACTGGAATCATAGTCAGGACTAAAATTACAGAGAGATGGCGTGCTCGTAGGCCCAGCAGTGCCCTCTTTTGAGTCACCTGGAAAGTCAATGTGACGCCACGCTGTCAGGCAGAGACGTCACAAAAAAATGGAAATGTGCAACCACGTGCTGGTATGCTTAGGCGTTAAACAACGCGTTATCATTATGTGAGTGAGTTCGGACGTGGTAGACTCATCGGTCATCGGGAAACGGGTTCTCGTACCATGACTTTTCGGCGCGTACAGAGCCCACTGCTACGACCCAGTGGAAAGAGTAGGTAGAATAGAGTAGTACACACTGGAACACAATGTGATCACAGCGAGAGATGACTGCCACCGTGTCGGCAAGGCCGCAACCGACGGAGCAGCCTTGTCCGTAGTATTGGATCGACGTTGGAGCACTGCAGCGGGTGTGGACACGTGCTGGTTGTCACAGCATATCAGTCATGAAGATGGCTGGACCCCCCTGCCGTGGTGAGATTTTGTGAGATCTGATGGACCCCTCCCCCTATAATGAGCTGTAAAATCTTGAGGGTCTCCCCTCCCACGTTGCTAACGGCCTTGTAATTTTTGGAGAGTTTTTTTTTGTTCTACTGATTTTCAAGAAATTAAAAAGATTACGTGAGATTTCTGTCTATCCCCTTCTTGGTGAGATTTCGCTGGACCTGCCCCTCCACCCCACGCCGCTAATTAACCTCACGTAATGAATAAGCGCACCCTAACATGCTGTACGTGCTAACTATTCTGTTGACTGCTCTATACCAAACTAAGAGGGCGATTGAACATAGTATTTGGTTGTACTTGTTCATTCGCACAGTTCTCCTGTCATTTTTCTAGACCATGGTTTCTGCTTTGTTAATATCTTTTTTTATCCACCATCAGTTTGTAAGATTTTTTCGCCATACAGTTGTTCCTTATTTGTGCATGTAGCTATTTACTGTGTAGAAACGACGAACGTGAGATAATCGTGGATTTACATGTCCAATATCTAAGAAAGCCTCAACGCTGAAAGATTCTGTCACTGTGTCCGGAGATATCAGGAATCTCACTTTTCAACATTTTGTATGTGCTCTTCATGAACACAGTGGTATATTTTGTTTACACAACAATCAGTTGAAGCCCTCCTCTTTCAGCGGGTAGCTTCTGTACGTCAAATTTTATTTTGAATCTATCTGCGCATTGTATGAACCATGCCACTGCAGAATTTATTCTCTTCTTCAATTCACGCAGGATGGGAAGGAAATGGTCCATATACCACAATTGCCCATTTCCTCCACATCGCGTCTGAAATAGCAAAGAGAATGGATTCTGCAGTAGCCAACGGGTGGGCGTAAAAAAGACTAAATTTACTTAACTACAAAATACGAGAAGGAACATCCAGATATGAGAAATGATAAACAGCTTCATGAAACAATCTTCAAAAAAGTTACTATCAAATAATATACGGTTAGCAGGTCTACTATTTTATTTTTTGCTGTCGTCAGTCTTTCGACTGGTTTGATGCAATCCTCCATCCTTTCCTATCCTGTGCTAAATCTCTTCATTTCTACATACCCCTTACAGCCCACGTCCTCAAATATCTGCTTCATATATTCTACTCTCTGTCTTCCTCTACAATTCTTACCTTCCACTGTTCCCTTCACTAACAAATTAACCAATCCAGCATGTCTCAAAATATGACCTACCAGCCTGTCTCTTCTTTCCGCAAGGTTCTTCCACAAACTTCTTTACTCACCCATCATTTACAAAACTCGTTCATTTCTTATTTTGTCTGTCCACTTAATTTTCAGCATTCTTCTGTAGCACCACATTTCAAATGCTTCAATTTTCATTATTTCCGGTATTCCTAAAGTCCATGTTTCGCTACCATAAAGTGCTGTGCTCCACACAAAGAGTTTTTAAAAGTTCTTTCTAATTCCTAGATCAATATTTGAAACTAAAATGTTTCTCTTTTTCATGAAGGATCTTTTTGCTAGAGCTATTCTGCTTTTAACATCATTCCTGCTTCGGCCATCGGTTGTAATTTTACTTCCCAAATAACAGAATTCACTTACTTCTCCGATTGCATCCGATCCTATTTTTATATTTAATCTACTAGTATTGGTATCATTTCTGCTACATTTCTTAACTTTTGTCTTGCTTTGATTTATATTCAGTCCAAAATCTTCCTTCAGTATTTTGTTCATGCCATTCAGTAACTTCTCAATATCCTCAGCCCTCTCTGCTAACAATACAAGGTCATCAGCAAATCGTAGCATACTGATTTTTTCTCCCTGAAAACTTATGCCACATAGAAATTTTTCTTTGACTTTCTTCATTGCTTATTCTACATACAAGTTGAATATTAACGGGGATAGACTACAACCTTGTCTCACACCCTTTTTAACTGATGCATGTCTCTCATGATTCTCTACTTTTATTATGGCCACTTGATTCTTATATAGTTTATAGAGTATTCTTCTATCTCGATACTTTAGACCTGACTTCTTTAACATTTTGAACATCTTGTCCCACCTAACATTATCAAAAGCTTTTTCTAAATCAACAAATGCCATAAAAGTATCTTTGTTTTTCTTGATCCGTGCTTCAAGTATTAATCTTAAAGCCAGAATTTCTACCCTTGTACCGCTGTTTTTCCTAAACCCAAACTGATCTTCACCTACTACCTCTTCTGCTACCATTTCCATTATTCTGTATATTATTCTGGTCAGTAATTTTGAAGCATATGATGTTCGACTAATAATAAAAATTCTCACATTTGTCGGCGTGTGCTTTCTTCGGAAGTGTGAAGATGATATTTTTATTGAAATCAGTTGGAATTTTTTCCTGTTTCATAACTTTTTAATATCAGCTTGAATAATCTTACGATTTCTTCCTCTCCTAGGGATTTAAGAATTTCTGCAGGGATCTCATCAATTCCAACTACCTTATTTGCTTTCAAGTCATTCAGAGCTTTATTAAATTCTGTCCTCAAAACAGGATCTCCTAAGTCATCAATGTCGACATCGCCTTCCATTTTCATTACACTATTGTTCAAGTCGTCCCCAACATACAGTTTCTCAATGTATTCTTTCCATCGGTTAGCTCTATCTTCTGAGCTTAAAAGAGGTTTCCCATCGGCAGCTTTAATGTTGACACCTCTTTTCTTCATTTCTCCAATTTTCTGTTTGATCTTCCTATATGAAACATCTACTTTACCTATGACCATTTCCTCTTCTACTTCTTCACATTTTGCTTGTAGCCATTTTTCTTTTGTTATTTTGGATTTCCTATTTATTTGATTTCTAAATTGCCTGTATTGCTCTCTTCCTGCTTCATCCTGAGCATTTTTGTACCTTCTCCTCTGAACCATCAGCTCCAAAATTTCTTCTGTGATCCAAGGTTTTCGGGCAGCTTGTTCCCTAAAGCCTAGTGTTTCTTTACCAGCTTTCATTATTTCGGTCTTTAATGCATTTCATTCGTCTTCCGTTGAGCTCCTTTCACAGTTACTTCTTAGACCTAAGTCTACCATTTCTGCAAATTTTTCTCTCGTGCTGGATTGTTTAAGTATATTCACTTCCAGTCTGTTTTGCTTATACTGTTTCCTTATTCGCTTAAATTTCAGCCTGCACTCCATTATTATCAAATTATGGTCATAGTCTATGTCTGCTCCTGGGTACGCTTTAGAGTCTAGAACTTGATTCCTGAATCTCTGTTTGACCATGATATAATCTAGCTGATATCTGCCTGTATCCCCAGGACGTTTCCAGGTGTATATTCTTCTTGCATGGTTGTTAAACAGTGTGTTTGCCACTACTAGCTTATATCTTTCACAAAATTCTAGCAACCTACTTCCTCGCTCATTTCTTTCTCCTAGACCAAAACTTCCTACAGTATTCCCCTCTTTTCCTTCTCCCACTATTGCTTTCCTATCACACATGATTATTAGATTTTCCTCCCCCTTCACATATTGGATAAATTCTGCAATTTCAGCTTATGTTTTTTCTATTTCTTCGTCATCTTCCTGTGACGTTGGCATGTACACTTGTACTAATGTGGTTGGGGCGGGATTAGTTTCTAATCTCATCAAAATAATCCTGTCACTAAACTATTCCCTACTTTCCCTACTTTCTTGTTCATTACAAATCCTACACCAGTGACTTCATTGACAGCTTGTGTGATAATTATCCTGTGTTCCCCAGACCAGAAAACCTGTGCATCCTTCCATTTAATCTCACTAATCCCATCAACATCTAACTTAAGTTGTTCCATCTCCCTTTTTAAGTTTTCTAACCTACCTGCCCTATTCAGACTTCTAACATTCCACGCTCCGACTCGTAGAATGTTTATATCCATTCTAATGACACCTGCCTGAGCAGTCCCCACCCGGAGATCCGATTGGGGGACTATTTTACCTCCGGAATATTTTACCCAGGAAGAAGCCATCATGATATATGTAATTTGAGAGGATTACATGTCCTCGTGATACCCTTTGCGTCTTTAATGCAGTGGCTTTCCGTTGCCTTCTTCATCCACCTTTAGGGGCCGTTTCCAACTCCAAGGGCAAGAGGGTGCCCTGAACCGCTCCCCTCTCTTCCGCCCTTCTTTCGGAGGCCTTTGGCAAGAAGTGGGTGATTCCTTATACCGGGAATCTTTCAGTCACCAGAGCCTCGTCCGTGCAAACAGGGTGCACCACGTGAAGGAAAGGTTAACATTTGGTTGGAGAAGGCTAGTATAGTCTCTCCCAAACCCTTACACCCCTGTAGGTCTACATCACTTCGTAAACTCTCGTAGAAGGTATTTTGTTTATGACACAGACTGTACCTCTCTCCTAAAATCCATGTGGATTTTCCACGTTCAACACAGTATTAAAGAAAAAATCCCGTGTAAAAGAACATCAATTAATGTTGCTATACAAAATCACGATTCTAGAAATGACAATTATGTCAAATTGTATTGGTTAAATATCGAATACGAAAATAGAAACTGTTTTAAATTTCTGATTCTTTAATTTACGCCGCAAATTCAAATTTAGAGAAAAATATGGGCCACCGTGCTCAAAGGCCCTCAAGAATCATATTTGCAAAGGTTTCAGTTGGTACTGTGTGTCGAAATGTGAAAAGTTTATTTCGATGCGTCACTATAATAAATGGATAACATAATTATTCTGCTACTTGTTAATTGTATAAGGTGTTAACAGTTGACTGCTACTTGCATTAAGTTGTTTTCTTTCACGTATAAGAATGTTACCAATGAATAATTATATTAATCATTATTAATAAGGAACATATTTTGTAGTAAATGAACGGTTTTAGACAATTCAGAGAATCCATTTGTTCTTTGCCAATCCATCAAACGGAACTTAAATCAAAATGCGCAGTCTCCAGTGTGAGATAATTTTGGCCATAGCAATAACGAATAAAATTAAGGAGCTATAATAAATCGAGAGACAATATAAACGTATTTTGCAATGAGTTGACAATGCTGGGATACGTATTTACTTTTAATAGTTAGACTTTTTTCTTTCCTTAATGCTTCACTCCTCCTCGACATGGACGTCAATCGAGGTGGGAGACAATTGTCACAAGGAGCGGGAAAAAGTTAGGCCATTGCCTTTTGAACTATTCCGGCAATATCCCGAAGTATTATCGGGAACCAAGGAAAACCGAAATATGGATGGACGTACAGGGATTCGAACCATGTTCTCCCGAATGTCAGGCATAAACAAGGCTCGTATGTATGTTAGTATGCGAAAACTCTTTGCAACGATTATTTGCGCAATGTTATACGAGATAAACAGTTCGTCTAAGTAGGCTACGAAGTTCACGTGAACGAAAATAAAGAAACTATAGGTATACGATGATTTTTCAGTCGTCTTATATAAGGTTAACGCAAGAGGTAAATATGGACATCAAACACAGTAAAATATATCATAAATGTGATTATAGAACTGGTTGTTGTGTTCACTCACATACATAAAATACTAATGTTTATTAAAACAGATAGTTTCGATGTAATTAATGTTAATGCGTTTGCTCAAACTACTCGCCGTCTCATTTCTATCACACCGTTAATTTTGAAGCTGAAGTTTCCCTTATTCTTCAGGGAGTAAAAACTGTTTCAGTATGGAGTAAACTTTTCCGCAGTATCGTCCTGCCTGAAACGTGCTAGACAATGCGCAGTCTGTTTACTCCACCCATCGGAGGTCGCCATTCGTGACCATGAGCTCAGGCTGCTCTAGGTAATTGTATAGAAAAACATGTTAAGTGAGATGTGTTCCTGGAACTGTACACGTCACTAATTGGCCAGTGTTTTTCCCGCTGTACGACGTGATCACTGATGGCGCACGGATTTTTAACCTGTGGGTCGCCTGTTCGAGTCTCCAGTAACAACACCATATACATATCTCACTGTAAGAACGGCGTAGTCTAAATAATGTAGGTACAGCAATATAAAAAAACTAGTGTAAGCCCGTGACCGTTTTTTGCGTATCGTCGCGGGTCTAGAATAGTTTTTTCAGTCTTTAGAGTTAAAGATTATAACAGTTTGACGTGATCTGAACAAATACGAAATTTACCTGTGTTTCACCCTTAGGGTGCGCAAAATTTCTTGAGCTTGAAGAACTTCGAAGTATTAATAGACGTAGTTATTCGACACGGACAAGGACGATTGCGCTATATATAATTGTTTCACAGGTCGGAAACTCGAACTTGCTGAAATACAAACTCTACTTGTATTTGTACTTGACTCTTAAAGTTCACTCTGCAAAATTTGAAGATTTCCTGTTTGCTTTGAAAACATCATGTTTTTTTAATTATTTATTTTCTATATTTATTGAGGATGGGCATTCATAATGTAATCTTTCGTGGTAGTGTCTGTAACGGCCAGAGAAATTAATACAGATCCCAGATTATTAAACAGTTGAGCATCTCCGAAGAAATGAATTGTTAGAATACGCGATTCAGTAACATAGTTGGTCTGATGGCCACTTTAAACAACCTAACAACGTACTTACAGTGAACATAAACAAAGACCATTAACGAAAGTGGTCAGTAAAATATGTTAAAAGCAAATAAATCGTAATGCAATCGTCAAGCAACAACATTATCGAAGATTTTAATTAAATTGAAATTTAGCTTAGGCAGGAATGACAATTGGTATTCCTGGTTATAGCAGAGAATATGAGAAATTTTGGTTTCTTAAAGTTTTTTATGTTTCTTTCGTTACCAACGAGTGACTGAGCTAAGGAAATCATATAGCAGATTCGTAGAAATAGTTTCTAGCTTGATAAGATGCCGCAAGCCTTCGTACGGGTAGAAGAAGTAAGAGTTTGTTATTGTTTTTATTTTATTATTATTATTATTATAAATATTTTTTTTATTTTTTTGTACAGCTATTAATTACAGTGGAATAGATTTAAAAACTCATTTGTAATCCAGTAAAGTGTCAAGATTCACATCCTAAAATCCATTGCTATAGTTGGATTCTTTGCAGTATTTAGTAGTTCACTAAAGATGGAGTTCCCTGGAGTTCAAGGATTCATGAGTCGGAGCCTATTAAACGTAAGATGGGGGAGCACAACAAGCAATACTCAGGGGAAATTACCAACCTGCGGTTCAAATTAGATCGAGAGATTTTTTTGTTTGAGAGTTCAGCAACAAGTGCAATAGTGAAGCTTAAATCTGATTGAGCGCCAGAGATAACTGCTGAACATGGAATCAATCCTTCGCCTGCTGTGAACGTGTATCACCTATGGTAAAGTTACATTACACATACTCTGGTATCCACAAGAACTCTTAAATACCCGCCCCATGCGCCCTGAGTGATTACATGCTCTCATACTCCTTCAGACAGTTTGTATTATAATCTTGTTCTTAATATTTTGTGTAATAATAGTTTCATGTCATTTAATTAAACTGAAAGTAAATTGTTTAGATAAAGTTTCTAATTCTGAGCTATGCAGCGGATATTTTTGTTGCTATTCGTTTTAACCCAGTTATTTTTCGTCCCGGCTATCCTGCCTGTAGGTCGTATGATATTGTGATGGATGAATTGGAAGACATTGCAGCATTCACGTAAGAGACTCAGACGTTCCCTGGCGATTACCTGTTAATTCGTATCTCCACAGGTCTGCTGAAGTTGACCTTTGAAATACCCAGCCAGGCATTTAGAGGACGTGCGTTAATAACGTTTGGTTTTTTAGGTGACGTCCATAAATTACGTGAGGTAAAATGGGGGGGGGGGTCGGGCCAGATCTCACGAAGTCTCACCAGAGAGAGGGGGGGCGGAAATCCGGAAAACACCTCACTTAATTTATGGATGCCCCTTAATTAAATTTGAATCCTCCGTCCCCCTTGGTGAAATTTGGCAACATGTGGTGGGGAACCCCACTCCCGTCACGCAATATTTACCTTATAATTTTAATTTTAAAATAATTAAATTTATTTGATACGTTCATGTATTTTGATTCATGCCACTAAGTATCTAAACGTTAATACTGATGACTTCTATGTACAATACTAACTTTTCCTGTGAAATAATAGGACAATGGTATAGAAATATGATGTGAGATTTTCATTTACCCTGACCCCTTCCTTTATATGAGATATAATGAATTTATGCCGGACCCCTCCACCTCCCATTTTACCTCATGTAATTAATGGACGCCCTCTAACCTACAGGATTTTGCAGTTAGAACGTGATTTTTCTCGCCTAATGATATATGGTGACTGTGAGACTAAATGTATTCGATTTTTATTTCACTCAGGATCACTTACTCGGGTCACACCAGGGCGTGGTACTTTTCCCACGAACATAGTATGGTTGTGACTGATAAATCAGTATTTGTACTTCACTGATTTAAAACAGTAATTACGTAGATAACTTGTACGCTACTGTACGAGTGAAGTAAGTTCCGTAAAATAAAACATTATTTGTGAAGTCGATCATCGACACAGGTTGTGAACAATAGAAGGAATGATATTGCGGTAGAGGAACTTCAAACATCTTTTAGACATATGCGTGTCAAAACTGTAACAATCAAAGGAACTACCGTGATTTAAAACTGAGTAGGCTGTCTCCATCGCTTGCTGGACAGGACGGTGCTGCGACTTGTGCATGTGTTTTGTTAGGTGTGTCAGGTAAGATTCTTGTGAGCGGGCCGTGTAATCAGGGAGGGTGCGGGCGCATACGTTTAGTTTATTGAGGGCCGATCAGCCACTTAGCCAGTTAACGGCTGCTTTGATGAGAGGGCGGCGCCGAGTCAACAAGCCCGCCCGCCACTGCCAACGGCGGCTCCCGACGAAAAATGGCTGAAACAGCGGCCCCAGGAATTTTAACAGTCTTCGCTGTTCCCCCGAACATGGCTGCCAAATAATTCGCTTCCTTCGAGTAAGAAATATCCTTGTGCGGTTACTGCAAAAAATTCCGACACAGCCGTAAATGTTGAAATTTACCGAAGGTGTTGTCCCCATACAAAAAATGCGCCTAGACTGTTTTGATCTTAGTATCGGAACAGTAATTCTGTAGTGTGTTGCGCTGTAGCTTTTTAATTGCGAGGCCGTTCACACACAGTATTGTTTTTCAATGTGCAGCATATATTGACCGAAATGTTTCCTATATTAAGCATTTAATGGAAGCGAAAGTTTAATTCATTTGTTTGTAGGATATCCAAGTGTACTTTAATCCCATGTCCAGTAGGTTGAAATCGGGTTTCTGGAGCAGTAAATGCAATAACGCTTCCCACCTCAAACAAACTCACACTGCGTTGCTTACCTCATGCATGTAAAACTGTACTTGCCTCAGTTTGCAAATAGCAGCATATATTGCAGATGGAGTCTGTTTCTACTGCTGGAGAATTAACACTCGTCGTTTATAAACTTCTAAGGCCTAAGACGCTATGGATGTAACTGTTTTACTATGGGTCAATAATTGTTGTCTAAGCGCCTATGTGTTGGCCACAGATAAACTGTTCCATTATAAGAAATGTGGCTGTATTCACCAGCCTCTTTCAAGCGAAGTTTTGTTTGTGTACAATTAATAATAATATTTAATTTATCTGCGTAAATTTCGGAACGAACACCTTCTCCTCTTCAATCGAAGCTGAGATTTAAAAGATATTTTAAGGGCTTTACGCCTCGTCGACGTCGAGGTCATTAGAAGCGGGGAAAAACTGATGGCAAGGAACAGGAAGGAACTCGGCAATAGCTTTTTTAAGAAACCATCCCGGTATTCGCCTGGCGTGATTTCGGGAAACTATGAGAAACCGGTATGTGGGTGGTTGGACTGGAATTCAAACCTTGATCCTCCGGTACTCCAGGCCCGAGAATTATCTCTCACCCACCAGGCTCTGTCCTAGCTTCACTGTTATGGAGTCCTGTTTATTCGGACCATGAAGGAGAACAGAGGAGAAACGCGCCACAACTTGAAACTCGTCAACCGGTCAGCGACATAGGAGGAAGTGCAGTTTGATACCTGCCCGCTGGCGTCTGTTGCCTTAAGTGAGTGCAGTATTAACCGGATCTTGGTTTTGCTATGACGAGCATAAATGATATAAACGAATCCTTAATACTGCACACGAATAAAAGAAATAGGTGAAGTTAGCTGGAAAAAAAAGAAATAATAGGGATATATACGCTCATGCATACTTTGTTTATGAATTCGGAGAAATGAGAACAAAATTCAGTGGTCTAGCTGATAACCGTTGTTTTCATGATTTCAGTATCATTTATTGAGAGAATAGAGGAAACGGCGAAGAAAAACGAGTGTGGACAATTAACGGCATGGTAGTATGGTGACTTCCTGCTGCGAACTAAGAAATGTAGCAATTTTTTTAAAAAAAATATTTTAATGGCTTTCGGCTACTGAGGCCACACAGCCAGCTCAATGTGATTCTCATGATTCTTTCAATGTATAAGTTTTTCCAGAGTACATGTTGCTATTAAGTGTGATCACAAGGACACTACAACAGGGACTCGACATTCACACACTCACAACACTTAAACACCCCTGCCCTCGGCCAGACTAGAACCGGCGACCTTCGGTACGTGCAGCTACACTCTAGCCCCTACGCTACCGAGGCCGGCAAGAAATGTTGTTGAAGGCATGTATAATGATTGTGTCCTACTCGTAGCTGTGACATGTCGATCCCGTTGAGACCGATGTCGTCTGTTGCAGTGTAATGGACAGCTTGCACAGTGGAAGGCGGGGGTCGTATTGACGCGGAGTGCCAGGCTGCTACGTCTTGGCGCCGTGCCAGCTCAGCCGTCTGAATTATGAAGCCCATTCGCCGTGACGCAAGAAGGAGCACTACTCCACAAGACGCTCTTCTCGGAGTTGAATGGAGAAGGACTGGCAGGCCCCAGTCTCGCATGTCACCTCAGGTAAACTTTAGCAGCGATATTAATTGTGACAGTCACGGAGGTATAACTCCTTATCCACGGTGACATGACACATCACAGTTCGCTGTAACGTTCCGCATATGGGCACTCACGTTTCGGAAACAGATTGCCATGGATCAAAATGAAAGTTATACATGGGAATCATCCGGAAAGTTCATTGCTTCAGACAGCTAATGATGCTATCGACAGAGTAAAAAGGCATAATATTTATTAAATACCTGGTAGTTATCAGTCTCTGTTTTTCTTCTTCTCTTCCATATAGGCCACCTAAGGACTACGAAAAGTAATCGCGTGCATTCATTTCGATCTTCTTTTCTTGACTTTCAATATTTCTTCATCGTTTCACTTTGCCGTTTCCTCCTTTCTTCTGTCCATATGTTGCTACATTTCCTCTTCTCCTTCTCCCGGAAACCCTTGAAATTTTGGATGAATCTCCTAAAAGTTGCTCTATCTTGTATTAAATCTTCTGTTATTCCGATTTCAATCATATCTTTTCTTTACTCCTTGGATCCACTGGTTGCCCTTCTTACTCTTGTAAACATGATTGAAAATTCTTTTTGTAAGTCTTTTGTTATCCATTCTCATTATGTGACCGAAAAAACTGATTCTCCTCTTTCTGATCGTGTCTAACATCCTTTCAGTTCTTCTTCTTTGTATAGATCTTTATTCCTCCAGTGTCTAAACTCACATTTTTCAATTTTAAGTGGTCCCCAAATTTTTCTCAAGATTTTCCTTTCCCTTTTCTCTATCTCTTCTCTATCTCTATCTCCAGTTTTCATAGAGAACAATCATTCCGAGGCGTACATACCTGGTTAGACTACTGTGTTGTAGTGTTTGATTTTAGTTTTCCTTGAGAGATTCTTCTTATTTTATGTATCTTTAGTCAGTCGGTACGCTAGTTCTAGTTCTCTGTTCATACATACAATGAACGGAGTAATTTTTATAGAATTATTATCATCACTACACACAATTCGCTTGCAGCATAGCCTTAGTTGTAACAATATTACAAGGGTTTTTTCCGATATTGGTGACGTTTGACGATTTGACACGATTACATCAGATAAATTTAATAAATAATTATATATAAATGTTTATGTAAATCCATTTTCCGTAGAGGGTAAAACGAATGTCAGCCACAACTTTATATTCTGTTTTACCCATATTATAGTTAACATATATAGCTAAATCTAAACCGACATATTTCAAGTTATGAAAGTGTTACAAATTTCTCCTACCACTGCAAACACTGTTTCGTTTGTCAATCTTGTGACGCTTGTTCACTTTTATAGATCACGATCAATCTTTTCGTATCATGCACTGGAGGGGGGTATTGTTGTCCGTCAAATTATTTTACGTGAAATAGATATTTTCCTTTATTTCTTCCCCTATTCTCAGCGATGATAGTTTGCTGTGACCTCGACGACTTAGTGATAGTTTCAGGTTGCAATACACTTTTCCTTAGTCTCGGTTTAAACCAATCCAGAAATTCGAAGAGTTAACCAGAACTTCCATCTTCATATGAAACAGGTACAACCGTTGGCACTTTGTCACTTCTACTATTTTTAAAGCTGCAGATGTAGTTACTAAAAAAAATTGGGAAATAACAGCAACGATGAAAGTTTAAGATCTTAACAACAGTTAACAAACGTTAACTGTCGGACGAATTGCAACGGTTAAGTTAATGGTATAGGAGAACACAGTCCTCAACGATGTAACTTTAGTTGTTTCACTGTATTGCTTTGTGTATAATCGAAAAGACAGTATTTCCTATTTTTCTTGAGAATGTATTGTTTCGAAACTCTAAAGGTAGTTAGAGATGCTCCCTGTCTGCCTGAAAGTCGACATTTGGAGAACCTACAGGCAAAGGTGATAGTTACGTTTCATACTTTTTACAGGATGAACTGTGAAAATTTACACATATGTATTAAACAATCAGGATTCCTTTTCTTTTTTATTTGGAAGCGCGAACCTGTTGACTTTGTTATTTTCCAAAACGGATGAAGTAGAATATCAGATCGTTGCTATTGCTAAATCCTCCATTTTGAAAGTAAATAACGGATATAAAAAGATCATCTGCATTTTACTTTGAAAAATTGTTAACCGTCGTTTTTTTTTTTTTTTTTTTACAGGAAACAAGTGGCTTGCGTATTTAAACGTTGTCGATCTACTTTCTGAGTGATAGCTATTCCTGACGTAAAAAATCAGGACGACTGAAGAAATCATCAAAAATTTCCTGTTAAACGTTCCTCAACAGATCCCGTTCCTAGCATGTTACGCTGTATTTCGAATTGCTGCCACGTACACCATACTCAGCACTTTTAGTCTCTAATAATTCCTGCAATCTTCCTTTGGTTGTCCCTGTATTTCGAATTGTTGCCAGAGTCACAAGAAGGACTCTCTATTATTCCCCACTTGCGCACCCAAAAGTTGCATCTACCGTTGCCTCTTCTCACACGGTTTAGTGTTGTGCAGTGGATCCCAGAAGGCTGTATCGCAGGACCTTGGATTAGTATTTGTTTGTCAGTATTGGAATTGGTCCACTCAGTGTGTCATGTTTCGTTTAGGTTGAAGAGATTTTGGACCAGCATCTCACCAAATTTCGTTGTTGAAAATGTTGATTTTAATCTGTTTTGAGTTTGTCGTGTGCAGTCCTAACATTTGGAAGTAAGTGTTTACTTAAAAATTTCTGCCACTGATTTTAGAAATCTATTTAATCTTTAGAGAAACCTACTCAATGTATTAAATGTTTAGAATATTGTTCGTGCAGCTGTATCGAGCTGTATTTGTTTTTTTTTTTTTTTTTTTTTTTTTTTTTTTTAATTAAAGTTTTTTGTTTCTTGAATATATTTTTGTTAAGCAGAGAATTTTACGTCTTGCGTTTAATTTAAATATTTTCAGATACTAATGAGAACTGTTTTACCCGTTTAGACAACGCAGACAGTATTATTTTACCGCCCTGTCTGTTTCCCGTAGGTCACTCTTCGTACTATTATCAAAACGTGCATGAATTGGGCTGAAAATTAAAATACAGTGGTCATAACAGGACTTGTAATATTTGGCTCTGGAAACCTGTTTCTTTTCTGAGGCAGAATCACAAGTAGTTAGCAGCACCTTCTGTAAATCGCAATAAACAGAGATAGCTCAATGATTATAATCATTGAGCTAATAATTATTAGTTGTAATTATGATATGATACTGCAATGAAATAAGGGATTGAATTCCATTTATCTTGGTTAGATAGCACATAAACAAACTGATTCAATCAGCCAAAGAAAACAAGTTGAGTTTGTCTAAACTGAACTGTGTTGCATGATTACCATGATGTTGTTGATTCTTAGAGCGTGAAATCAAAAACCAAGCTCCACAGGGTGAAAGTTACGCGAGAACGCTGGGGAAACGTGATTACTTGGTGAGCGCAGCACATTACCAGTATAAGGCTTCTTGCGTGGCGTGGAGTTGGCTGGTGTTGATTGGTGGCAATGTATTCAACGCTGACCGGCCGTACATCAACAATACAGCACAGTACGCGGTACGACTGTTGTAGTTAAAAATACACTTTCATAGCATTATGTTAGCAAAATTGATGTCACTGGAAGCAGCCTGTAGACAATAATCATTGAAAGATTGAATCTGAATTTAGATGGCACTCTCGGCGCCTAACTTTCTTTTATATTGGATTAAGCTGAATTTCCACCCGTAGGAAATGTCCGCAGCCTTAGGCATGGTTTTCTGTGTTTGTCTTTTACCATGATTGACCAAGAGAGGACGATGGCCGTCATCTCGTATGTGAAAGAGTGCAGGGTACTGAATGTTCTAGGCTGATATTCTTTTATTGGGTTGGACGAAGGTATCTCATAAACAAGACGTTCTATAAGGACCAGGGTACCTGTCCAGTTCAATTTTCATGCAAGCTTGGACGAAAATTGAGGCGGGCTTATACTAAGCATTACAAATTTTAAATAGAGGATCTTCATTGGAAGTAGTTTAGGATGTCCGATAAACGTACTCACCCGTGCTGCTTTTGCGATAAAGAATAAAAAAGTTAATATAGTCTTCTCGGGTGACTAGCCGAATGAGCAGGTTGATATTTCATCTTCTGGTCACCAGAAGATGGCGACAGAGGTTCTGATCGCCGAAATATCGCGTGAACACACCCTGCTCACTCGGCTACTCAGCCGAGAAGACTATATTAATTCTCAACGCCCAGAGAAACTTCGATCTTATAAATAAAAAAGTTAGTTAGTGAACAAGCATTTGACGAAGTAAGTTCAGAGCAGCATCTGGACAATAATAATATTCCATCCATGTTAGACTTAATGCTTTCTCAGCGTTGTATACAGATAAATCTTCCATCCACTTTATACGTGCCCAACAAGTGCTTAGTGAGCTGCTACATCTGCGCTTCAATTTTCAAGCAAGCAGTAAAAATGGAGGATATTTCAGCTGGTACCGTCTAACTGCTTGTTTTAAATAAACTGGCGTTGACAATCTGTCTGAGATAGTTCACCTTGCTGTACTGTCAACATAAATTTTATGTGCGGAAGTGAAATCGATTCAAACAAATGAGCTGACACTACGGGGACCTGTGAGAGAGCGGTTGACGTTCGGACCTGGCATCTGGGAAGATGCGGTCATGATTCCCCTTGAGCCGTCCTACAATATGTCGGTATGGGTCTCTCAAAAGACCGTGGCAGAATTCCTTCTCATTTCTAGCAGCCAATCCAGAGCCGCCCCCAATGACCTCGATGTCGACGAGACGTATAGCACAAAAACGGGGAGCGATAACAGTAAGACACTAAATTAATAAACACGTTAACCCGTTTCTATAGTGACAGAAGTTCCTGTGAGAAAACCCAAGACTGTTGTTCCTCTATACGAGTGGCTTTAGGAAAGAACAGCATCTGCCCTGCACTGCAGGATGTGCTGTAGTGGTGAGGAGAAGAGGGTGGTTGACCCCGCCCAGTGAATGGTTCGCGTCTCGCTGTATCGACCACGCTCCCAACTGGCGCCGCTCCAGTCTCAGTCCACTGCTTCCAAGGATACGACCTAAAGTACAAAGGCAAAAATTAATTCACATCAAATTAATCAATTCTGAAATATTTGAAGTCTCCTAGTAATTATTAATAATGTTCAGAATACTTAATTACGATATTTGTAAGCAAAAACCATCTTATCTCCTTTGTTTATTTACAGTATTGGTATTGGTATTGGTATCTAGCTGTGGGAAGTATAGAATGGCATGATGTCGTTAATCCTTTTCTTACTTACGGCTCAGACCATGTGCGATTCTTGTAAATGAAAGTAAGATATTCTACCAACTACATAATACCATATAAGATCTAAAACATAAATTTGAAAAATAATCTTATTTATACGTGATTACACAATTCAAATTTAATATTTAAATTGGTACCTACCTCCCTCTTTATTAATTTCAACTCAGATATTTCTGTCCTTCGTGTAGTAAGACATTTATTCACACGATTACCAACACAATTCACCATTCCTGTAGTTTAAACCATTTATATAAGCATTTTAGGGTGTTTTGTAACGCATAGGTCCTAGTTTTTTTCATTTTACCCTAAAACATACACAAATAAATATTTTCCTCCAATCTGAGAACTGTAACCCATGCCGAGTAGCGCCGACTCATCTTTATATAAGTTGCGCAAGACTAATCGTGGGCGCCCACGTTAATTGTTACTGTCATTACAGTTCTTCAACAGGTATCACATATTTTTTTGTTCTAATAGATGGTTTTAGGATTTCAAAGTGCTAAAAAGAGCATATTTTTATTAGGAGAGGCAAACAACCAATTTTCAGGAGTGCTATCAGTTTCATTTTTAACATCCTCGAAGGCAATTTGATGGTATAAGTGAAAGCAGTAATGTCGCTGTACAGGAGTGCATTATATTCTGAGGAATACTGTGGAGACAGTTTAAAAAGAATGCAAGTAAATCTCTGGATGTTTATAAACGAAGGGAAGAGGATTTCAAACATGAATTGGATAATGTTTATGGTATTACACACGCTTACGTCCTCGAAAGGAAGTAAACAAAGGAGGGTAAAATCTTCTTACTGTGACAGAGAGAGCCAGGGAGAAAAAACTTGCTTGGTGTGTGTGGAAAACTAGCTGAAAGAGAAGAAAGAGTAAAACAAATGATAATAAATAAAGAGAAAAATACTTAAATATATGTTGTCCAGCCAGTAGTCAAGCTTTTCAGCGTCCTATGATTTGTTGATGTTATCTGAGAAATCAACGACACGTGTTTTAGTTCCGGAGAACATCAGGAAGAGCGTTTAACAAATTCACCCGAAATAAAACAATCCCGAACTGCTACAAAGTGCAGAAGAAAAGATATCATTACTCCTAAATTAATAGCGGCGTTGGATAGATACCAGTTAAGAGTAAGAGATTAAGTTTACGTTCTTCAAGTTATCGTGGAAGCTCATAGCATTGACGATTTTTATTTAAACAAATCTTCTATTCAACTAATGTGGACACAAAAGAGGAAGGAATGAGGAGAAGCAATAATAACTAATTTTAAAATGACGTGTCCTATGTAGTGACCATTCAGTGGGATGGCAAGTTGTTGCCTGGTCTGCGCGTAAGTTCCTAAGAAGAACGACTGCCAATCTGTCTAATATTTATATTTCGTAATAGGGAACAACTTCTTGTGAAAAAGACCAAGGTGAATTTGTTCTGAAATCTCTGAATAATTGGGACTTAATTGATAATGTGCAGATAATGAGCTGCGACACAGATGCATCTAACATAGATCATCTCAAAAGTGCCTGGGTACTTCTGGAGAATATGTTAGAAAGAAAGTTGTTACTTTTTTTCATGATGGCATCAAATTAATATAAGCACTCTGAAAAAACATTTCAATGACATACAAATTGAGTAGTTGTTATATTTCTGTTTGGCTGAATTAAAAATTCTTCTTGAGAGACAACTACAGAGAACTAATTAAGCTATGAGTTATATTTTGGATCGGGGTAGTGGTAAAAAACTGAAAATAAGGCATCCTCTTGCAGTGTATCAAGCGTTATGTATGGCTAGAGTCACGTATTCACTTAAGATACATTTCCTAAGTTTTCAACTTAAATCGAGCAAGGAACGCAAAATGGTACGTAATTTAGAAAGACAGAGTATCCGACTTGTAGAAAGGCACAATGCTTTAATGGCGGAAATGTCCAGCTCTATTTTGTATGGTACGTAAAATTAGCTGTCTTGTATAAACATTTTACATTATTTTGTATCTTTTGCAACTTGATTAATGCTTACCTATATTTTGTTTTAGGAAAAACGACGATGAATTTGTATCCGTGAAGAGCAAATATTTGTTTTCTCGGTTGAAATTTAAAGCAGTGTTCTTCAGGAAAGCGTTTCTTCATCGGAAGAAACTGTGGTTTTTATACAGGCTAAAAGAAAGGTATTTTATCTGAACGACACAGCTGAAAGAACTGTAAAATTAATGCAGGAGTTTCATGGTTTAATTACTTACAACCGATGAAGAACAGAAACAATTTTCACGCAAAACACCGAAAATAGTACTCACACTACAAAAAAGGGTTCCTAAAAAGAAAACACCCCTCATAATTTTAATATTCCTTTCTTACTAAAATAGTTAAATATTATTTCTTATTTTTTGTATTTCATTATTAACCGATAATTACACAAAATTTCAATTATTTAGTGACGTATCAAGCGATAGTTAAAATAAGCATTTTTCTTTAACTTTCGCGTCTACTCGGCACGGGTTAACATTATCGTAAGAAGACACAATTTCTTATGTAAGTAAGCTACAGTGATTTTAAAAAGAATTAGAAAGTATGCGTTTGAATATTCAATTTTTTTTTTTTTTTTTTGCTACTATAAGGGACACCCTAACGCACTTCATACATTAACATAAAATATTAATGTCCGTTTTCCTGACTTATCTCGCTTATAATATTAGCCTTAATAGTTTTTACCGTAGTTCAGTTTTTAAACAATGACACAAAATGTCTGACTCGGTAACCAGTGATAGCCTCTGCTACATGTTGACCAGAGGTAATTCAACCCTCCTAATAAAAGAAACATTAGAAACAACTATTTAGTTAGAATTCTTTTAAACCAATTATCTCAGAAGTTCAGTATAGTTTACGTACAGTCTTCCCCGAACTTTATGATATGTGTGTCAGTCAAGGTCAAAAGAGGTCATTCACACAAAAAGAATGACATGCAACAACGACACCGGCAATCCGAGTATGGACTGTGTATCTTGCGTCTTCTCTCACAACGTTTTACAGCGGCAGCAGGGGAGCAAAAACGGTAGACGTGGTACACCATGATCTCCACGTTGAAAATGCTGACGGATTATGTTTAATGAGATTACAGAGAGACGAGACGGAGTAAATAGTTTGCAGGTGAGATTCGCATCACATCTCCCAGTCAAAAGCGTTGTTAAGGGTGCAAATACTTTCCGGATTACTGCCTCACCTGATTGATGTGTCAGTTGACGATACAGTCTTATTATCTTTCTACGACGTGCAAATAATAAGTCTGTAGATTACAGAAAACTAAGATTTGCTACCTCCATGTTAAATCTGGTTTTTCCCCAATAGACCACCTCGCTCAATAAGTTCGAACTAAGTTCTCTACAGCGCTTCATTTTATTTACTGACTGTTTATTGAAAGACACAATTGTTGGTAACGGAATACACAATCGAAAAATCTGAATTCAGTATCAATGGATGGCAGTGAAATTAAAAACTATAACGAAAATTTCGTAAAATAAGCCGACAAAATAAAAATCTCTAATGCGATCATCGGTGAAAAATGAACTGAAATATATCTCTGACTCCCCCCAGTCGGTCTTCACATTTTACTAAGATTTTCCTAACTGTATTTTCGATTTTAGCACTACCCAAAAGCTAGATGAATTAGAGGTCGATCGCTTAGAATTATGAATAATTTGACTGATGTGCTAAAAGCATCAATAAGAGATACTTTCCATCTTAGAAACAGTCAGATCAATAGCCATCTCATGTACACTGTACATTTCAGATACTTTCGTAGTACAGGTTTTGTCATATATTGCGAAGAGGTTCAGGACAAACATATTCACCCTTCCGTACGCAATTCGGTGTTAAAGAATTGTGCAGCACCTCATCTCTTACATATTAGAGCCTGCGTATCACATATCCAAGAAATAAACTTTTAATTACACCAAAAATTAAAACATTCATAGAGAACTCTTATCTCACACTAATTGTTTAACTAGACTTTGTATTTATTTCCAAGAAAACATAGTTTAACTTCGATGAGTTCTAACGATTATCACCGCAATCATTCAGATCAGATACAGTACATAAATTTTACTGCCAGACTAGATAAATTAATCATACTGTATTAAACACGTCAAACAAAGTATTGAAATCAAAGTGACTTCATAAAGAATTGCAAATGTCCTCCCATTGAGAAAAAGAAGTACGGTTTCTCGTGGAGTATCTAGACTTACTAATAATATTCACGATAGCAGGATTGAAAGAAAGGTCATATATAGGTTTCGTACATGTATATAATAGTCAAAATTAGTTGAAAATTTTTGGGGCAAAACTTTTTGAGATCAGTTGAAACTGGAAAAAAAAAAAAGTTCTGGCACGTATGAATACCTACTTGTTTTATTATGTGCAGATATAGACGATATAAGTAACACAGATTTAGAAGATACAGATATTAAGAGCTAAATTTCTGAAATCTTTATACGGTAATTTTCTAGATCCACTAGACCTTTTTTCTGAACATTAAATGGTACTAATTAATTATTCCAGTATCGGAATTTTCCACGAACAGCGTCAGTAGTCAAATGTGAACTCTCATAAGCTTATGCTATTAATTATTTTATAATCTACAAGCTGTTGCCCATAACTTCGTTTAGTAGTGTTTTTTAATTTTTATTTCATTTTACATAGGTTTATGAAATGAAGTAAGGCTTTCTACCGAAGTTACACTGCCAATTTTACCTTCTAATGAACAGGCTACATATAGTCAAGAATACCGCAAATACAGTGAGAAATCCAGCGGGGTTACGACTTCAAGAAATAAGTTATGTAACTGATGATGAATATCATTTTCATTTTCGAATAATACGTTGCCATTGGTAAGCAACTATTCCGACAGCGAGAAATGGCTGATCTTGGGTATTAATTTGCGGAAACTTTTGTATTAATTTCTCAGGTTTTCGAAGCCACATAAAGACAAAACCCCTTCGGTCCATGGGTTGTACATTGTTCGAGACTATGTCAAAATCCGACCAGCATTTTTTCTGCAAGTTGCGTTCAGGGAGGCGAAGATATGTATGTTTCTTTAATTCTCAGCTTCTGGATAACGCATCAATATAAAATATACCTCATTTTAATCTCGAGATCCTGGGCCCCATTATATTTTAAACTCTAAAAAAAATCCGTTCTATTGCTGTAACGTGAATCACGCTTAACGAAACCGAACTTTCTTCTCGCAGTCGAAGTAACTACGATTAACTATATTAATAAATCTAACGCGCTAAGAATGCCCCCTCTCCTTCCTACAAATCTTATCTCTCCTCTATACCGCAATCTTATATACAGGCATATATCCGGAAAAATGGAAAATATCAAAAATACTGTTATTTCCTAAAGCTAACAAGCCCAAATCTGAACCCTCGTCGTACCGCCCTATCAGCCTCACATCCGTATTCAGCAAAGTCTTTGAAACAATTCTAACTCGCCGCATCCACCAACATCTGCAACAATTCCTTCCACTCCCACCCACCCAAGCCGGTTTCCGACCAAACTACTCTGTAGACGACCAGCTTCTCCACCTGACGCAACTTGTGACAAATCAACTAAACAAAAAGAAATCGGCCATCCTCATCTCTTTAGACGTGGAGAAAGCCTTTGACAAAGTATGGCACGCAGGACTATTATTTAAACTACAGTTATATGCGCTACCAATATCCTACGTCCGCCTTATTGCAGCCTTCCTTACCAACCGACAAGCCTACGTCATCATTAATAACTCCCGTTCCAGGTACTTTACTCCAAATGCTGGTGTGCCTCAAGGTTCCGTCCTCTCCCCACTACTTTTCCTATTGTACACAGCTGATATTCCCCAACCACTCTCTCCCATCTACCTCTTATAATTCGCCGACGACACCGCCTACCTCGCTTGCTGCAATAACCTTCAACAATCCGCCAAAGCATTACAAAAACACTTAGACAGCTTTATAGAATGGTGTAACAAATGGAGACTGACAATCAATCCACAAAAAACGCAAGCAATAATTTTTGGACGAACTACAAGACGATTTAGACAACATTACTTTAATATTACAATCTACGGCAAACATATTAATCTCACAAAAACAGTCAAATATCTGGGATTGACGCTAGACCGCCAACTTACTTGGACTGCCCACCTAAAGACGATCAAAGACAAAGCTAAAACACGACTTAACTTGATAAAAAGACTGACAGGACATAGGTGGGGTCTAAACGCCGGGACTGTACTCCATACGTATAAAACATTAGTAAGACCTATTTTAACATATGCCAACACCGCTTGGATATCCGCATGCCCAGCCCACTACAAGGCACTGCAAATAATAGAACGCCATGCACTCCGCCTCGCTTACAGAATCCGTCTACCCTTCCCAAACCACACCCTGTACGATAAAATATCCTTTCCGCACCTCCTTCTCTTTCTCGAACGCCTCAGAATATCCTTCACAGTACGCAGAAACAACACACACAACCCACTCTCCACTCCACATATCAAAACTCCAGACGCACTAAAACCATATCACAAATATATACCACCAGCTCTCCACCTCTATGCACTACATACATTAAACGATAGAAACTTCAATAGCCTCCCTATACCCAATCAACATATCCGTCCAGATATATACCCTTCATTTCAATCATAACTGTCAGTCACAGAAGAAAATGAAATACCAGAATTAATAAAATCTATTACGGAACAATCCGGCAATCTTAATACTGTGTTTTAAAAGTTCTACAAGCAAAATAAGATAATATAACATTATATAAAACTATATAGTAAAATATGTATTGTAAAATATACAAAATATATTGTAAACCAATGTAAGAATGCTAAATTATAGCAAATAGACCAGTCTTGTAATAAAAAATGTAGGCTGAAGAGCGGGCGTCACCCGCTGCCAGCCCATCCCCATGTGTGGGGAAATGAAATAACAAATAAATAAAAAAAAAAAAAAAAACTAAGAATTTAAACTTTAAATTATTCACCTTATACTTGTTTTTCCTTTGATTTTTTGAAAATTAAAACATAAATTTTGTTTTCGTTTAAATTTGGTCTTACTTTAGAGGTATGCGTTAACATTATCTTTCTGTAAGACTAGCGTTTATATGATGTATGACAGGAATGTTGTTTATTTGTTTCATTAGATAGGGTCAAATATAAAATTTTCTCAAACCACATCAACCCAGGACTAACTCCACCAGTTTATGGCTAATGTGACAGCACTATCATAAGCATGACGCCGGAATTTGATGATGGATTCCTATGAAACTCAGTAACTTGGTAACTTGACAAATCGAAAGTGAAGAATTAAATGTTTTGCTATCTCGCTTAGTTTTCGAGATACGGACTGTCAGATGTTAGTTATTGGTACTTGGTGACGCATTTTAACATAACCAACTCAATTTTGAGATAGTAAATCTCGAGAACAAAGCAATTTTTACTTTTCATTTTAGATTTGTTTCGTCATGTTACATAATGATACATCGTCAAACTGCGTTGTCACTGTTATCTTAGAATCTTCACTAATGTTCTGAATGGGTTATTTATATAACAAATCAGTAATAGCTGACTCCAGTTAGGATACACTGAAAAGCTGTACGGTGTTATAAACTGCACTTTGCGATGTAAGTGTGATGATTAAAGTCCTTTTGTTAAATGATAATCGATAGCAAGCCACCACGATAGTACGTGATCACCTGTATCGACAGCAGTGTGCACCACTCTCGATTAATCTAGGGACGTGCGGCTGGTTAACAGAGAGCGACAATACAATTAGGAGCCATGATGCGGGGGCAGTTTTTGTTTCCGAACCGAAGAGCTATGGACGGGACACCCATTGTGACAGCACTGACACTGTCAATAACTGCGCTTGGTTGGCTTAGATGATGCAAATTATTTCGTATTTTTTCTTCTGAATCAAATTAAAAACCCTTGACGAATATTAATGGTTAATCATTCCATTTGTGATACAAAAAGTGATTGATTTTTATTTCAGAGATACTAACAGTAAGTTCTTTGCTTCATCTCCGTCAAGTTAATTGCTTAATTTGTAAAATATTAAGACATATTCTTGCAGTGAATCTAACTTTTACACGTTAAACGCTATGTTCGCCGAGTATCAGTGATCGACATGAAAACTTCCTGTATACTTTGCTATTTTGATGGAATAAAAAAAGGATTTCCATTGGCACATTCTTCTAGAACAACTTATCGCAACATATATTTCTTAGGGAGCGTGCATAAACCACGTAGCTCCATTTTGGCCTCCTTTGAACCCACCCTACCCCCCATGTAGCCCTACGTGGCTTTTGCTCTAAACCCCTCCCCCCCCCCCCCACGGCACGTAGCTTTTTTCCCCTTTTGATTCCAGAAGACAATTTGTACCTTTTTCTCTTTTCAGACTATTGTAAATTACATACGGACTGAGGGAAATAAATATTCACATGGTTTTGTGAGTTCTGTTCCCCATTTTAACTATGAAAAATGTTATGAAAGGAAAGCTACGTGGCCTGGCTCGGAACCCCCCCTCCCCCGACGTAGCCCAACGTAACATTCCAGCACCCCCCCCCCTTTCCCCGACAGAGCCACGTAGTTTGTGCACGCTCCCTTATAACAAATCGTTTCTCTTTTATGGGTTGCATTGCAATCACCATATTGCTATCCCATTTCTTTGGTCAAACGCTTATTTTTGTTTCGCAAGAGTTTTTTTAAAGCCGCTATATTCAGCTAAACGGTACATGGAGTAAGCATATTGCTTCTTCTATTCTTAGTAGTTAAAAACATTTTCTGTATTTACTACTAATCGTTCCTAATATATGCTTTAAAGCAAACTTATTTACACTTTTTTTTTTTAGGGAACCGTCCTGGCACGTGCTTGGAGTGATTTGGGGAAACCATTGAATACCAAAAACTGCATGTCGGACAGTGATTCGAACCCACGTCCTCCCGAAGCCAGAGCGTTACCTGGAACAACCAAGCTTGGTGATATACAAATATACACACCTCAGTGACTTGTCGAAGGAAACAACATACATTAACTGTAGCTAACTACGCAGAGCGAAATAAATATGACAGTGAATACACATTCTATCTAAAGTGAAGTTGATTACCAAAACGACAGCAGTAATCCAGATCATTCAGTACACCTAAACACAAAGATTTTTTACTACTGTAAATTATCTGGAACAAAGAGACTACCCCAGGAAACTTTATTAAAGAAAGCTGTTACGATGGACAAAAATTTGATGGACAGAGAGAGATAGACAACTATATTGTGAGGCAAAGTTTAAAAAGAAATACAATGGGACTTTCTTTTAAATTTGAAGTTGCTTTTTGTTATTTACAACGACTAGATGCAGAAATTCATATAAGGAAAAGAAGCATTTGATACTTATGCTGTTTTCTCTGTAGCAGTTATTAGAATCAGGTAACACCATAACCTAAGATTTTTTTAACATGAGAGAAGAAACAGGAAAGTTTGAAGAAAGATTAAACGAAACTTAAGTAATCACGAATTATGTCAATCAAATAAATAATGGTTATTCGTTTTAGAAATTATATTGAGAAACTTTTTCATACCAACAAAAATTTTGGCCATTTTATATCAAATATAGTAATTTAAGAACATGGTAGCCAAATACTCCCAGAATCTAATCAGAAAAAATTTGCACATATCACGAAAAATACCAGTATAGAATATCAAGATTCGTTTTTTCTTACAAACCTTTCCAGAACAAAATCTAGCTACCACCATACGTTACACCCGTAATTTTTAATGGTCGTTTGAATTAGTATTCTAATAAGGCATAGAGGACAACCAGTGCTGCTAAATCTGTATGATTCTCGGGATAGAAATAAGGTGAGGCATACGCTACTACACTTCATGTTATTTCTGCTTTGGCTCTGCTACTCTCTCTAGAGACACTGACTTGTACTCTTCGGCAACTGAACCAGTATTTAACATCATCTCCGTTTGGAGCGAGGACGCCCTTTCGCGAACTTCTACGTCGAGGTTATTAGAGGTGCGTAAGGACTGGGGGTCAAGGAACGGGAAGTAACTCAGTCATGGCGGTTTTAAAGGAAGCATCCCACCATTCACATGGAGTGATCTCGTTGACGGCTACGGTTATTAGAGGCGGGATGGGACTGGGGACAAGGAAAGGGAAGGAATTCGACCATGGCCTTTTTGAAGGAAGCATCCCGGCATTTGCCTGTAGCGATTTGGGGAAACCATGAAAAACCCAAATCTGGATGCCCGGACGGGGATTCGAACCCGCGTCCTCCAGAATGCGAGGCCAGAACGTTAACCGTTCAACCACCACGCTCGGTGAGAGATGGGTTTTGCAACCACCACCAGACTTGGCGTTCCGAGACAGCAGATAACCTCAACGATAGGAAGGAGTCGGTGGTCGTCCCATCACCTGGCCGCAACCGATGCCTTCGCCTACAACGTGCCAAAAAGGTAACCGCATGCAACAACTACAACATTATGGCCCGCGCTGGGGCGGTAATAGCAACAGCGCCACATGCACAATCATCACACGAGACCGCAGTTATGGCAACAAAACGAACGACCACATCCACGAGCCAGCTACTTTTTGTAACGAATGTGCTAACTGAACTTTCTAAACGCATTTTCGCCTATAAAAGTTTCAGTATATTTTCATCAAATTCAGTGTGCTTTATTTTGAATTAATAATCAAGTATTTCACACAATGAATGAATATACTGCTATTATTTGATTGTAATAAAGAGTAATATTGACAAACTTGCAGTTCATTTAAAATCGATAAGCGAAAACGCTAGTTTTCCATTTAATTATTTTCTCATGTAATATTCCATCAGCTGCAGTAGCTATATCAGCGAACATTTAATTATTTAATACTGTTTCAATGAGTGACATTAAATTAAGTTAGATACAGAATTCTCTTATCGATAATAGTTATTTCCATGAAGAAAAGGAAAATAATTAGTAAAGAGACAGTGCTGTTTGTTGCTGATACGATCTTTATGCATATCATGTATCTAACAACCACAGGGTTTAGTTTTCCTTTCATGAATTCGGATTCTTGAGATAGGCGAAAGAGGAGGTTGAATGGCTGGATGGCTGAACTCTGAAGTTAGAATTACGCAACGTAACTGTGCCGTAAGTTTAGTAGGATGCGTAGATAAATGTAGGACTGCCTATGGGCATGGCTGCGCTGCACTCCTATGTACAAACCAATTAGAGCATCGCGTCATAATTGCGCCGTAAAGTGGCTCTCCGACTTCACTATGTCATACAGCAGTCTTATTCAACGCAAATAATGTAAAAGAGACATTTTTAATTATTATTTTAAAGCTGTCTCGTCTTCTACGAAGACATTAGTGCCTATATAACAAACAGAAATACGAACAGTTATGAACAAATACTAAATATAGGAGGTTCGTAAATGAATTCTTACTGCTAATGATAATGTTGAAAAATGAAATATAAGGATTTAAGGAATTCTAATGTGCAACGTATCAAGCATTCATGAGATGGAAAAGATTTAATGGAGACAGTGACGACGATGTTAAGAAACATGTGTGTGCAGTGTGCATCTGCCGGAAGATTACGAAACCAGCCTTGCGAACGCCAGATGCCGTCGCAAACAAGACTCTTGTCAGCGGGAAGTTTCATCAGATCTTTCAACTCGGTCGCTGACGAGGGTCATTTGTTTAGTTGTAGGGCAATGAGATAGTAAGATCCAACTGCTTTCCCGAAAGTCACAGAGAAAGGCGTCAGACCTCAGAAGAAAATGTGTTTCTTCAAGTGCAGTCACCGGTAGATGCACTGACAATTGTATTAGATGACAAAGGAAGCGTATTCTTGAAACGTCGTTGGGTGACGTTTGTAAATGCATGGCCACAGAGACAGTACTCGGTTTGATTTCTACCGTTGCCACAAAAAGTGCTTGATCTCAGTGCTATTGGCCAACTACTGTAAGTGGAACAGGAAGTTGTGACACAAACTCTATCATAAATTCCTTCTGCTTGGGAACTTTCTAAGACTGGTAGATGTAGTTCTGGCGTACAATACGAATAGTCTGATAAATGCGGCTAGCCAATTCTTTAATTGTTAATGTTCCTCTTGTCTTGCTGAATTATATTCATACTATTTCCGATCATATATACTTTAATTAACGTAATAGACTGCGGCCTGTGAGAGAAATTGGAAATAGAATTCCCCGTATGGTCTAAACTGCTTGTGGTTAGCGTTTTCCATTCTTTTATTCACATGGATGAACATTTGTAAGCGACGTAATTGCATATAACAAAATTAAAATGAGCAACCAGTTATCCTTGTTGACTATGGTTCATAAAATTAATCATAATCAATAATAATAACTTGTGATCTGTATAAGCATAGTCTTTTTTCTTCGATCACGTTTCGTATATTTATCAGCTCGAATATAGTTTCCTGAACATATACGGTGACAATACAGGATTATAACAGTGCTGAGCCTATGGATTTTTTTTTTTTAACTGCTTAACGTCTCCTATAACAACTAGGTCTTTAGAGACGGGAAAGGATGGGGGGCAAGGAATGGGAAGGAATTCGGCCATGGCCTTTTGAAGGAAGCATCCCGGCATTCACCTGGAGTGATTTGGGGAAACCATGGAAAACCCAAATCTGGATGCCCGGACGGGGATTCGAACCGCCGTCCTCCCGAATGCGAGGCCAGAACGCTAGCCGTTACACCACCACGCTCGGTGAGCCTATGGAACTTTTAATGGAACGAAAACACGTCATAAAATATTCCAAGTTCATGATTCACATGATTTTTTTTTTCAGTTTTTGAAGAAGCGGTAAATTTCGTTGTGTAGCTGTATTATGTCACTGGATGATTATTAACAGTCCGAATAATGAGAAAAAGATTTGCTGAGCGACTTGTAATTTGCTTCGCAAATAAATATAATTCCCTTGTTGACAAATAAATGTTTAAAATTCTTTAATTTAATTCGGGGTACAATAACATCACAGAAATTAATAATAAGTGGGAAACAGTTTACTTGCTTCCAACATCACTGATTGCCTCGACCAGATATTTGATAGGTAAGGACAAAATTATGTTCAAAACTTTTGCCTTGTTACGTAATGCGTATGTAGCATTCATATATTATTTCCAAAAAGGGCAGCTTGTAACATATTGATAGTCTTCTAATCCCTAAGGAAAACGGATTTTGCTGAATCATTTGAATAAATACAACACAACAATTTCTGCCAGTCTTATCTTCAACAGAAAACACTACTTGTAAAACAGCGGAGTCATCACAGTTAATGTATTATTTGAAAAGTAAAAATTGTGAGCTATTCGTGAAGGAGAGAAACGATACAGTTGAAATCAGTTATAAGCGATAGCGATTAAACAGGAACTATATTCAGAACTTCGAGTTTTCATTGATAAAGTAAGGCCCTAACCTTCGGTTTCCCATTTTAAGTTCGTAGCCCAAAATATTTCCTTAAAAGAGGAATAAATTGTAAAGGCTTCTCGCTTCTCTGTCATTACTACTGATATTCTGTGTCTGTACTGGCTCTTTGACTATACGCCTATAGCCACACTCTGCAAACCTAAATCTGTTGCACCGAGCGTGGTGGATGAACGGTTAACGTACTGGTCTCGCATTCGGGAGGACGCGGGTAATAATCCCCGTCCGGGCATCCGGATGTGGGTTTTCCATGGTTTCCCCAAATCACTCCAGGCGAATGCCGGGATGCTTCCCTCAAAAAGGCCATGGCTGAATTCTTTCCCGTTCCTTGCCCCAATCCCATCCCGCCTCTAATGACCTCGCTGTCGACGAGGCGTAAAGCCCAAGCAAAAAAAAAAAAAATTCTGTTGAGGGTTGTGCCAAAACTGATGTCTATTCAGTGCATTCCAGTCCCTAATGGCACACCGAAAGAAATAATTCCTGAAGGTGTAAGTACGATACCGTATTTCCCTGATTTCATCTATGCTATCACTGCATTCATAAACAACATACGTTGTGCGCATGTTACTCAATACAATTTATGCTAAAATTAGGTCGTCTGTCTACCAGAGATCTCTGCGTTAATTTTGTGACACTCACGTAGCGATTGTGGCTTGTGATCACAAATCACGCCGCCGCACAGTGGTCCGAAATTGGAATGTAGTGGACATTCGAATTAAAAAAAATTACTTTATATAGATTTTACTATGCTGATCAAATATTGTTCAATGTTTGATAGAAATGGGTGCTTCACACTTAAAATAAAAAAAAATTATGGGTGGAAATCAATTTTTTTTTCACGGCCCTATATCAAAGTGTCAAAGTCAAACCATATGCAATCATAAGTACCTATCCTACTTAATATTACAACAAAAAAATTTCTTATGTATCCTTGCCGCTTTTACAACAGGGTGCGAGTGAATTTCGGCGATAAAATATAACGAACATTCGAACTAAAGTCATAATATCGATCCAAAAAAATTACTTTAGGTAGCATTTGCTGTGTGGTCAAAAATTGTTATGTTTAATTTTTGATAAAAATGAGTCCTTCATACTTAAAATAAAAAATGTATGTGTGGAAATCTGTTTTTTTTTTTTTTTTTTTTTTTTTTTTTTTTTTTTTTTTTTTTTTTTTTTTTTTTTTTTAACTGCCCTATATCAAAGTGTCAAAGTCAAACCTTATGCAATCATAAGTACCTATCCTACTTTATATTACAACATAAAAATTTCTTGGATATCCTTGCCGCTTTGATTACAGGGCGCAAGTGAATTTCATAGTTAAAAAATAGTGGACATTCTTACAAAAGTCATAACATGGATCCAAAAAAAATTGAATATAGTAATTTTTGATCAGCACAGCAAATATTACCTAAAGAAATTTTTTTGTATTGATATTATTCGAATGTTCGTTATATTTTATCCCCGAAATTCACTTGCGCCCTGTTGTCAAAGCGGCAAGGATACGCAAGAAATTTTTATGTTGTAATATTAAGTAGGATAGGTACTTATGATTGCATAAGGTTTGATTTTGACACTTTTATATAGGGCCGTGAAAAAAAAAAAAAAAAAACAGATTTCCACCCATACATTTTTTTTATTTTAAGTGTGAAAGACTCATTTTTATCAAAAACTGAATATAACAATGTTTGATCAGCACAGCAAATGCTACCTAAAGCAATTTTTTTGGATCGATATTATGACTTTAGTTCGAATGTTTGTTATATTTTATCGCCGAAATTCACTTGCGCCCTGTTGTCAAAGCGGCAAGGATACGCAAGTAAATTTTATGTTGTAATATTAAGTAGGATAGGTACTTATGATTGCATAAGGTTTGACTTTGACACTTTAATATAGGGCCGTGAAAAAAAAATAGATTTCCACCAATACTTTTTTTTAATTTTAAGTGTGAAGCAATCATGTCTATCAAAAATTGAACATAACAATTTTTGATCAGCATAACAAATGCTATCTAAATCAATTTTTTTTGATTCGAATGTCCACTATATTCCAATTCCGGACCACTGTGTAACGAACGCGTCTTGTGACCGCTAGTTACATTAATAAACTATATGTTTATTATTTAAAATGTGGAATATTTTAGTGGGCGTTTGGGCGCAGTGTACATTGTACAAGTGTGGAGCGGCAGATCTGAGGAATGCCAGCAGGCCGGTTCCTAGAATTAGCGAGGGGAGAATAGTGAGTGCCTAATGGAGGGGAGATTTGTGCTTGCCAGGTAGACAAACAGGGTGATCGGTGAAAGTTTTCTGTTTTTGCATGTGGCACGACGAACGAGGGAAGAGATATTCAGGGCTGGTTGGCATTCACGATCGGTCGATGTGGACTGTCTATTTGTGAGTGGGACTGTTGCTGCTACCTGGATCCGGACACCCGCTATTTTGTTTGAGCAGATGAGCTCAGGCAAAGGACGACATCTGAGGAACTGTGCTACACTGGTCCATAGCAGAGAAGACCGTCATCCAATGTGTGGCGGCAGACATGTACATTCGGTAATTATACATCGCCAATGAAGGACACTGTGCTAGCTAGACTTTCAAGTTCATAGTATTGCCCAGCTACGACCCTGCAGATAAGAACTCTCATAGCCCGGAGCAAACATCTCTTTCAGAAGTGAAGTCAAAATGTTGACTTCGTTTACTGTTTAATTTTTGTGTATTTTGTATAAAATACCCTGGCGCCCACAAAAGGACAACTGATTAATTTTAACTAATTTTGTTATATATGTCATGTGATTAATTGAAATAAAACCATTTGTGATTTCTCGTATAAAGTATTCACGCAAGTTCTACCTTTCATGATAAAAAAATAAAATTAATTATAATTTTAAATCAGGTAATGAGGTCAGAACGTTACAACTGTGCGCCGTTCTCTCCACATTACTGATACTACTCTTTGTCGTCGTCGTTGTTGTTCTTACTTTAGGGCGACAGCGAGGTCATTGGCGCCCACTAATCTTCGTCTTCCTGTTGACGAATGTTCCCAACGAGGTTGCTATCACCTCCTGATGGACATTGAAGAAATCACAGGCGGCGTTTCTGGTCTAAGGCCAATTTGGAGGGGGGGATCGTTGAGGACTAATTACGTCCCCTCCCTGAGCAACACTGGCAACAACGTGTTGAAATGCTTCATTAATTATAAAAAAACATCCAACCCAAAGTGAATATGGTGCATTATAGCTTTGTTACTAATACTTTTTCGATTAGCACACGAACGAGCTCCGGCTCCATCAACAATGCTTGGTCGTTCGTGAAGAGCAACTGAGAACCTAAAATTTCAGAATGACCTCAACGGAAGAACACCATTGAAACATTGTTTAAAATAGAAGCTTACGAGGTAAAAAAAGGGGGGGGGGGGGAATGGACAATGTTCTTTTCGGAAAGGTGGCGGTAAGCAAAAACAGGTTGAGAATCTTTGCAGTATAGCATGGTGCACGAAGGTACATTGTATCGAATAAAAGTATCGATACTGTACTCATGAGAAGTACCGGAAAAATATATCGCTAAGTATTGAAAAAAGTATCGATACCATAGATGTCGAAAAAAAAACAACATTTTTCATTCATTCATTTGGATTGAGATTTTCTTTTTCTTTATTTGAGGTATAGAGGCCAGCACCTGGCGTTAATTTCAAATTTTAAACTTTTTTAAATTTTTGTTTCTGAATTGGCCAATAATTTTTTTTTATTGTGAACTTTTCAGCAATAAATAATGTTCCTCTTTGTGGTCTCATTAAGTGAAAAATGAATTATTAATTAATTCAACTTCTTTGGACTCAGTTTTTACTTTAGTTACACATAAAACCAACAGCAAAATGCCGTGGTTCATTAAACTGTGGCTGTAAGTACCTACTTAAAAACAGTAATTTATCCAATTCTTTCTATGATAATTTGTTTATTGTATTTTACATTGCACTGCCTTTATTAGAAAATAAACGCTGGGTGGGGACTGACTTTGCTGGAACTTAATACAAGCAAAGGAATACTACTTTCATATCTTCCCATTGTTCCATGGGGACAATCGACAATGGTGAGACCGAATGTGGTGTGTGAGCGGTACGCATTCGGGACGACGCGTTTTCGAATCCCGGTCCTGCTATCCAGATTCGGGTTTTCCATGGTTTCCCCAAACCACTGCAGACGAATGCCGGGAAGGTTCCTTTAAAACTGCCATAACCGAATTCCTTCCCGTTCCTTGCCTCCAGTCCTTTCGCGACTCTAATGTCGTAGACTTCGACGTGGCGTAAAGCCATAAAAAATAAAATAAAAAAAGGATCAATCCATCCATTTCATTAGCCAACGTAACTTGTAAAGATGAACCAGATGTTCAATTTGTGTGTTTTTTGTTTTATTTTGTATTTGTTAACATTTACTGAACTTACATGCATTATTATAGAATAGTGAAGAATTGATGGATAGATAATTCACAGTTGCAATTGACCGTTGGATGAGCATAGTACAAAAGAAAGATTCACGTACACTCCAATAAAACCATCGATAATGGAAGATAATGCAACCAAGCCCTTAAGTTATCGAGTCAAGAGTTCGAGACTACTCCTTTCCTTTTTAAAATATAAATTAGAGAAATGTCAAAAATAAGTTCTCATATCATTCTCAAGTTCTAAAAACGTCAATGGTACCAACACAAAAAGATTATCGTCTTGAGATATATCTATTCTTGTCTGGGGATAATACATCATACAGCCATGTCTGTTGTAATCATATGTTCACTTTATTTGGTGGCTTTGTAGTATCACCACTAATTTTTCCAGCGTCACTTTGGTATCGATACCTCCCAAAAAGCACCGATATGAGGTATCGAATATAAAAGTGTCGGTATCTACAAAAAAAGTACTCGATACCAAAAAGTAACAATACTTTTTCCGTGTCCCTAGGCGCACGACTAGCCGCGCCTGTACTGCCATCTACCCGCCAGCGCAGCTTACTCAGCGGGAAGCAACAGTCGTCCGGATGGGAAACTGGAGGATAACTTCCTGAGCGTTGTTCAAATAGTATGAGCTCTTGTAATAGATAGCTCTTTCATAGATTGGAAAGGAAACTCTTTATTGTTTTTCTTACATTTTATAATATGATGGAGAAATTGTTTCATAAATAACTGCCTGAATTATGGAACAGAATACACTTTTACACCAACGTTATCTGAATTAAGGTCTTTGAATTTGTGTCCATTAAAGTGAAAGCGTTTACGACGGTCATAAAACCACAGACAGCAAATCATTTAGGCCATGAGATTTGGGATGAAAATGGTAATTTAGTCTCCTCTATGGGCAACGGGCCTATATGTAAGACATTCTTAGAAGCATTTTCTAATAAACTAATACTTATACTAATACTTCAATAAATTCCTTGCCGTCTTTTCAGTTCAGCGCAGAGGAATATATATATATATATATATATATATATATATATATATATATATATATATATATACTGTATATATATATATATTACGTTGAAAATAATCTATGACCTGACTTTTGATAACTATTTAATACTCAGCGTGTATGTGTTTATTCACTGTGCCTTATCTTTTCTTCTGCTTATCTCAACCGTATACAGCTCTGCGTGGATCTGTAGTGTCGCATTCCTCACGGCCTTGCTTTATATCTGTTTACGTTTTATGAGACCTCGGTTGGTGTGTGACGACGAAGGTTGGAAACAGCTGGAAAAGTAACACGCAACCAGTCTGTTACGCATTACACCATTAGTGTTAATATTTTCGAAGATGCCGAATTTCGGTCGCCATGTGGTTTATGCCCCCTTCCACAGGAAGCTATCACTTTAGGCAGATTCTTCAACTCCTCTAGCTACTTGGTAGTGTCACAATTTAAAGTCGATGATTAAATTGAGCTGGTATTTATTGAGAACGACTTTACATCATTATCTGATTTCGAAACTGACCACAGAACATACGTAAACCATTCGTTAGACGACAGGGCGACCCTCGCCAAAACACTACATGGGTGACTCCGCCTACTGGACGCATTGAGCTCCAGTTCCTACACACATTCTCTAATGTAGAACCATAAGGAGAAAAACAAGGTTATTATCGATACAGATCAATAGTAATAAAAAGAACTTCCTGTAAAAAGTAAATATTTATACTATGAAACGTCTGCCTATGCTTCATATACAACTGTTTCAGCATTGTATATAAGAAGTATAACGTTTGATAGAAGTAAAAGTGAGATGCAAGAAAGAATAAAAGTTAAGTCATGTGAAATCCATGGAAATTAATGATAAAAATAAACCGGTGAATTAATACAAGATTGGATCGAGGCCTGGCGAATTGAAAACGAATGCATACAACGGTACTGAAAATGCAAATAACGCTTCAGTTCTTTGTAGGAATCTTTACAAAATTACGAAGTGGAATAAACTTTTATATTGTTCCCAAATGCTGAAAGTGGATGAGCTGTATGTTTAGTCTGAAGCAGAGAAAAAAAGAAGGGGTGCTGTAATTAAATATTTCTACAAGAAAAAGTTTTTCCAGAAGACAAGGTGGCAACACTAGGCAGTACAGCACGTGTCATTATCGTCAGTGTTCTGCCCTGGGGCTGCTCTCCATGCTCTGCTGTCTTCTGCCTTTCTCTTCAGGTTCATGTAGTTGCTGTTTTCTCTGATGTTGTCTGTAATTTTGAACCTCCTTCTTCCTCTCATTCTCCTCCCACAGACTAGTCCTTCCAAGGCGTCTTTTAGCAAGCAATCCCCTCTCAGCAAGTGTCCCATCCAATTCCTCTTTCTCTCTTTGATGACTTGGAGTAGTTTCCTCCTTTCACCAATTACTTACTTTATCATCCAACTTATCCTCTCCATTCTTCTCCACATCCACATCTCAAACGCTTCTAGCCGTTCTTCAACTTCTCATCTCACTGTCCACGTCTCCGCCCCATAAAGAGCCACACTCCATACAAAACATTTGCCAAGTCTTTTCTTAAGCGCTTTGTCTAATTCTCCAGTTATTAGTCACCTCTTCCTATTAAACGCTTCCTTCGCTACAGCAATGCAATTTTTACCTCTTGGAGGTATCTCAAGACCTCAGTGACCGTACTTCCAAGATATTTGAATGATCTTACTTGACTGGTATCAGTTCTTCCTATCTTAATATTTATTAGTTTCCTTCCTTTTCCTATCAACATACTCGTAGTTTTTGCTGAATTGATTTTCATTACAATCTCTTCACAAGCTTCGTCTAGATCTTTCAGCATTCTCTTTAGAGTTTGTTCGCTTTCTGCCAACAAGACCATATCATCAACAAATCGTATGCACTCTATTCTCTTGCCACCAATACGCACTCCTCTTTTTCCTATTTAAGCATTTTCCAATAATTTCTTCCAGCTATAAACTGAACAAGAATGGAGAAAGGCAACAACCTTGTCCTATGCCTCTCCCAATGCCTTCTCCCGACATCACGTTTCCGATCTTTATTCGTACTTTCTGTTGTAAAATATAGGTTCTGTATCAACCTTCTCTTCTTCCAATCAACACCTTTCCTCTTCAAGATATCCATCAGCTTTTTCCATTGCACACTATCAAAAGCTTTTTCCAAGTCGATATATCTTTCCCCTATGATTCTTAACAGGCCGATACCATCCCTTGTTCCTTTTGCTTTCCTAAATCCAAACTGTTCTTCTCCAATCCATATAGCTAACTTTCAATATAGCCTTCTGTTCAGCATTCTCAACAACACTTTAGCTGCATACGAAAATTAGGCTGATTTTCATATTCTCTTCACAATTATTAGCTATTCCTTTTTTCTGAATTTGTATCATTACCGTTGCGAGAAAGTCATCTGGCCATTCCCCTTTGTCATATATATCATTACAAAGGTATACTATCTCCCTTTTTCCTTTGTTTCCTAAACTCTTCAACACTTCATGCAGGCAAACTTATCGATTCAGCATGCCGTCCGATTCTTCATCTCCTTTCAGAGCCTTTTCTACTTCTGTCTCTAGGATCTCATACACCTTTGAATTCTCTGTTTCCTGTGCCTCTTCTTCAATTTCCCTGTGTATTTGATCTCCCTTATATAAGCATTCTATATGTTGTTGCCACCTACTCAGCTCCTTATGTTGTTATTTGGCTAATGGGCCATCTTCTCTTATAATTTACATGTTGTTCCTTGTTTCTCTTACTTTCAAAAGCTATCTCATAAGCTATTTTCTACATCATTTCATATTTTCCCCCTTCTCCAAATTCTCTATTTCCAGCACGTGTAGGAATCTTAAATTAAAATGATGAGTAATAGAAGTGAAGACGATTCTCGGAGTATCGAAAGTGGAGATCTCTAGGGAAAATGTGTACAAGGCGACGAGTTGGTGGTGACAGTGCAGCAGATGAGATATCGAACAATTGAATAATAACAGAAACTTTTAATATTTCCATCTGGCACCGATTTACATTCAAATGATGACGTTATATGTGCTGTCATGTCAATTTTGACACCACAGAGAACGTCTGGTATAAAAGTGTTGGAACGTCACTGGAGGAAATGCGTTTTCTTTTGATCCAGGAGCAGTAGTGTAAGGCAACTAAACTTATCAGAGAAGCTTCATATGTTGTGAATATGATTGGTGAGTAAAAGCGTTTGTGAAATAATCTTAGAGGATACAGGAAATGCAATGAAGGGTAATTTTTAATAGATAATCCATTAGATGGTAGAGGGAACAGCTGAGACAAAAAAAAAACTTTAGATTAAGAAAAGGTTGTATTAAGTTGCTTACGCATAGCTTACAATCAACCTGAGGTTTTTTAATGTATTTAAAATGCACAATTCCTGTTTTTATACAAACCAATGAAAATCTAAATATATAAATCAGGTGTTAGTATTCTTCCTTCTTCTTCTACTCTTGTCGATGATAGCATCAAATACAAGGTTATTTTTCCGCCAATGCAATGGCTTTGCCTGTAGAACACCAGAACGCATTATGAATACAAAATTCGTGATCAGAAACTATCAATGAAGCTGGTTTTAAGGGCCTTTTGTGGACTGAACAGACTATTAGTTTAAAGGCCTTTATTAGTTGTAACCAGTACTACCTGAAAAAAATACTGTGTGACGTACAGGTTCATAAAAGATAACAGCAGTTTCTCAGTCCTCCGTTTCGTCTTTCTGGGTATTCTGAACTGTCAGCAATAAAATGTGTTATATCCTATAATGTGTCCTTGAATGTATCCTTAACCACTAATAATTCGTTGGAATATGAGTTTTGTTGCGTCTATTCAAACTTACATTTCATTCGTTCGTCACTCAACGCCAGATAGAGTACAGGAGAGACTGTCTGCTTTGTATATTGTTCCAAATCAGACCTAAAGGAACAGAAACACCTCACACTCGAGAGAAGTCACTACGATCACTCTCTTCAGATTTATCTCAGCAATGTTTCCTTTATTTCATAGTTATTAGCGACTTCATTAGCAAGAATATGTATGTATCTCTGGATCACTCTTACACTGCCTTGAGTTGACTGCATGGTGAATTTCGGTTGTTGAACCTTTTCAGAAGATGAAAGAAGCTACTGCTGTTCGTCTGTAATTAATGGAGTTAATGCCATACACGTTAGAACGCTTTCTTGGTCCAAATATGCTATTAGTTCGAGGAATTACCTTTCTCCAAACGCCCTGTTATGAAGCGCCACATCTACACTTAACGTTTGTATATTTTGTTACGATTATACATTTGAGATTTATCTTATCTCAATACGCCTACAGAGCGTGGTTGGTGATCGGTAAAGCTCTGGTCTCGCATTCTGGGGGGGGGGGGGGGGAGTGGAAGAGAGGGGGCGCAGATTCAAATCCTCCAGATTACGGTTTTCCGTGGTATTTTGAAATCTCTCCAGGTGATTGCCGGGATGGTTACTTCAGAAAAATTTCCATGTTGGAATTCCTTTCCCATTCCTTGCTCCTAGTCATTTCCCGCATCTAATAACCTCGATGTCAACAAGGCATAAAGTCAGGATAAAAAAAAAAAAAAACTCATCATTGTTGAATTGAAATTAAGTGTCCTGGAGGCATTTTGTAGCGAGCGGTGGACAGGGAGACGCCCTATAATAAATTTAATGTCACTAGAATTTACTTCATTTTATTTTCGTTAATGAGTAATGGTCCCTTAGCTTGAGACAGAAGTTACACGCTTGTTGTGGGGCCTATTGTCTTATTTTCACAATTAGGAAGGAACTTTTAAACTGCAGCTAAATGGTGTTAACGTTAGGACCAGCACATGTTGTACTCACTAGTAAATTAATTGGTTCAGTTCAGCATTTTCGATTCTCAATTGAAAGTCTGCCTAGAATGAATTGAAGATATCAGCGTTTCACTGCATCAGCTATTTACAATTTATTTACCAGCTTTCTTTCAAAATTCTCGTTTTTTTTTAAGATTTACTTTGAAACACAGTATCAGTCATTAGCTACTGTTTTCTTTCTAAATTATGCTCACTTTTAAATAAGAAAAATCTCAGAATTGTTTCTGTAATAAATCATTACTCTGGCTTGCTGTTTCATATGTTTTTCTCTTATGGTGTACAGCTGCTTCTTCCAAATTCCTATTGATCATTCCGAAGCAAATTCCTTTGAACGATTTTCAAGGCGCCCTGGTTTATATGAAACACACAACTCCACTGAGAAACCGGTCTCTCAGTCATCAAAGCTTACCTATATCGTGAAATCGGCAAACTTTAGGCATAATCTATGCATTGTTTCAAGAGGACAGGTATACAATATAGGTAGGAGATCAGTAGAAATACTGAATCATATCGTAGTGGACAAGGCAACATAAGTAGAGATGAACGACGCCAGATGATCGATTTTCCATATCGTGAGATCGCGTCGTTTGCACAAATCATTATATTATTAATTTTAACTCACTTAACATTTATTATTATAATAATTTTACATTTATGTTTGATTTATATCTTTCAAATCATAACTGTATCTATACTTCATAAGCCCCTATCGGAAAAAATAAGAATTGATCGAGGTATTTACTAATTACATTACACACAAAATTTATAATGTGTCAGCGCTAAAAAAAAAAAAAATACTCTTGATTAAACAGCTCTTTATGTCTGTTTTAGATGTGTTGCACTTCTTGTAACTGTCATCATATGTTCCATTTTAATACATGTTATACTTTAATATAGATTATATACAGAGAAATCCAACTAAATTGCCCTCCAATCAGACAATGGATTTGGTTCTATAGCTAAATGGAGATATCATAAATCAGTAGAACATGTATGCATTTCGGGACGTTTAAAAAAAAAAAAAAAAATGATGGCTTAAGGCGGGCACTGTCCAGTATCCGTCTCGGATACCGCGGCGTGCGTTTCGGGTTAGTGGAGACGGACGGCATTGTACAGACTGTGTAACACCTTTAGCCCGTCCCGTCACGCCCAATTTACATCAGTCGGAGGCGTGCGTCACTTTCAGGTCTCCCACGCAACTTTCAGACTTCTTATCACCATCATGTAGATATTACGTTGTAGCTTCTACTGTTATTTACAGACTTACTCAAACATTCATAAATTGTATTGTTCCTAATGTTAATTAATTAATTAGTGATGTTAAGGAAACATATTTTCGATTCACATAAAATTGCTTTAGACATTAGTGATTTACGCTCATTAGTTTAGAACGCATGAATGAACCGCAAGAACTGTGGCACTGTATTTGTTTTATTTACGTCCTTATTTTAATCCCAGTATACCAACATTTTTAGCGTTGTTATAGAGCTTTAAATGATGTAATAGATGCGTTATTGATTATGATTTATATGTCAATTTTGTTTTAGTTTTATAATATATTTATAACATGTATAAAACGAGAATCAATTATGCTTTTGTCAGCAGATTTCAACAAATCGAAACCGATATTTCTTGAGAGATGGTATATTAGGTAACAATATTTCGGTTTTAACCTTTTATTCGTAGGTAGTAAACATCTGTGTATATTTAAGAATTTTTTCAAGATATTACGTAGCGAAAATCTGCATTTACAACTTACAACATAAAAAGTACAATTTGTGTTTAAAAAAAATCTGAAACTTATTTGTATCCTGAACGTATGAGATTTGCGTGCTCAGAGCTTTTGAGATAACGGTATTCATGTGATTGCTATCACTTCAGAGTGATGATCCCTTCAGCAGTCAGACATTATGAGATAATACAAAATGTTTTTAACACCGTCTCCAATTGTCGTGTTTGTCACGAAAATTGGAAGTGAGAAATAAATATTTTCCGGACATCAAGAACAAATCATACGATTTGAGTAAATTGAAGACCACGAGAAGAAACTAGTTTCTGCCGAATGGTATGAACTGGGAAGTTCTATATGCGTGACCGTATACACCTGATTTTGTTCTCAGTACCAGTTTTCTTGTTCCCCGAATCTATTACTTCCTTAACATAAGATATTTCAGGTTGATTAGGAATTAACAATTTCAAACAGTTAGTTAGTCAGCAGCATAATTTAACTTTTCCTTTAAGTGAGAGTTCTGCAGAAAACATTTAACCTTGATGTTACACTTCTTAGTAAGTACTCCATTAGTAATTGGCTAGTCATTGTGATTGGCAATCAAGCTCAGGGAAAATGCTTAGCAACACTATAGCTCATCCAATGCTTTGTGTTTCTTGATGTTTGCCTTCCGCCAATGCTAGAGCCGATTAACATTGGGTCTTCACAGAATCCACGTTTTTCTCAAGTGGTCGCCTTCCGCGGAGAACAAAATCAAACAACTTGACGCGCCACTTGTGTGTGTTCGTGCGTGAGACGCGGCCTGCCAACACGGGGCGTTTCCTTCTCGTCGCACCCTTGACGTTCTGATCCTTTGGTCATGGATGTGTTGTATCCGCTGCTCCCCGTTGATCGCTTCATTTCCAGATAGCACCGAATTGTATCCGCAAAGACTACTGCTAAAATATGAGGGAACTAGACGACCCGTGCGAAAATTTCGGAAATAAATTACGATGATTAGTTAGATTGAATGCTTGTAATATATTGAAAAGTAGAACCGTACTTTTTTTTAGTGTAAAAGTTATGAATCAAAATACTTACAACACATTACGAAACAGTTAGGAAAATTTAAAACACCCTGTAGCTACTACAAACTATCACTAACCTTAACAGAATTCAAACCAACCAGACCAAATGCACACAGCATATCAACTTCTTTGTGGTATAAAAAGTTTACATTGATATTGTATAGCAAAACAAAAATGTTTCCGTAACAGAGAAAGATATCCGAAAAAGTTACTTATTGTACATAAAAACAATTTATTGACATCTTTGTGATATATGCTGCTGCAGTCTAGCGACATGGCTCGGAACTGTCTCATACGCGTGAGCACTTTAAGCACCAAATTTCGAAAAAATCTTTCTTATATATGATTTTACCTAATTGGAGACCTTATTATTTAAAACGATATGTCATTTATTGATTTCGGTTTAGTATCGAAAGAGATAAATTACCGTAAAAAAATTAATAATAATACTTTTCCCCTTTAAGTGTGGAATTCCTTTTATATTATAAAATATGGTGTGACCAAAGCGGACACCTTGGTCTTTAAAAGTATACCTCATTTATCGATTTCGGTTAGGCATCAAGCGAAGTATTAAAAAAAAAGTTTTTAAATTATAATATTTTTGCCCCTTCAGGTTCAATTTGGTGAAAGTTCTTTCTTAAAAAATAATGTGACCAAAACGGACACAAATTTAAAATGATATCTTATTTATCGATTTTGGTTAGGTATCATGTGGGAGAAACTGCTCGTGACAAAAAAATTGGTTGTAGAAATATTAATACTTTTGCCCTTTATGGTTCGAATTTTGAAAAATTCATTTTTAAAAATATGGTATAACAGATCCGAAAACTTTACGAAGACTTAAGTCTTTAAAATGGTACCACGTTTATCAATTTTGTTTAACTAACAAGAGAGATAAATGTCTGGAGACACAAAAAACGCATTTTAGAAATGCTGATATTTTTGCACTTTAAGGGTTAACTTCAGAAAAAATCCATTATTAAAATATGATGTGACCACAGAGACCTTAATCTTTAGAATGATACCTCATTTATTTATTTCGGTTAGATATGAAGGGAGGTAAATGCCTCGTGACACACAAACGCGTTGTAGAAATATTGACATTTTTGCCCTTTAAGGGCCAAATTCCGAAAAATTCCTGTCTTAATATATGACGTAACCAAAGCGGAGACCTTGAACTTTAAAATGATACGTCATTACACGATTTCAGATAGGAATACATGGAGATAAATGATTCGTAATACAAAAAACGCATTTTAGAAATATTGACATTTATGCACTTTAAGGGTCGAACCGAGCATGGTGGTGTAACGGATAACGTTCTGGCCTCGCATTCGGGAGGATGGCGGTTCGAATCCCCGTCCGGGCATCCAGATTTGGGTTTTCCATGGTTTCCCAAATCACTACAGGCAAATGCCGGGATGCTTCCTTAAAAAGGCCATGGCCGAATTCCTTCCCATTTCTTGCCTCCATTCCTTCCCGTCTCTAAAGACCTCGCTGTTGAGAGACGTAAAGCAGTTAAAAAAAATTAAGGGTCGAGTTACGAAAAATTCCTTTCTTAAAATATAATTTTACCACGGCGGAGACCTTAATCTTTAATATGAAACCTCATTTACCTATATTGGTTAGATATCACTAGAGATAAATGGCTCTTGACACAAAAACGCGTTGTATAAATATTAATACTTTTGCCCTTTAAGGGTCGAATTCCGAAAAATTACTTTTTTAACATATGATTGAACCAAAGCGGAGCCCTTAATTTCGTAATACCTCATTTCTCGATTTCGGTTTCACATCCAGGGAGATAAATGGCTCGAGACATAAGAAACGCACTTTAGAAATATTGACATTTTTGCCCTTTAAGAGTAGAATTACGAAAAATTCCTTTCTTAAAATATAATGTTACCACGGCGGAGAACTTAATCTTTAATATGATACCTCATTTATCTATATCGGTTAGATATGAAGGGAGAAAAATGGCTCGTAACACAAAAACAGGTTGCAAAAATATTGATATTTTTGCCCTTTAAATGTCGAATTCCGAAAAATATCACCTCATTCATTGAATTCGGTTTAGTATGAAGGGAGATAATGGCTTGTGACAAAAAAAAACCTTATAGAAATAATATATATGATTGTTATAATCCTATTTAAATAATTCACAACTTCATTGCCTCCTAGTGGACTATCGAGGTTTTGTTTATCAATTTACTTTTGAATTTGTACTATTTCGGGTAATCTGATTTCCACTTTCACTGTACTACTAAATAAAGTAGAGGGTTAGCCTAGAGAGTCAATCAGCATTCAAAACACTGTGTATTGAAAAGTATACGACCTACAAAGACGAGTGATACATGAAAGGATACATAAACTCACCAATGTTGTGCGCCCTTAGTCACCAGGCTCACATCCAAACGCTAATCCAGTTCCGTCCATACGTTCGACAGCATGTTTCTATCAATGTCCTTCACAGCAGGAGTGATCAGTTCCTGTAATTCTTGCAGTGTTGTTGAAATTGGGGGTACATGAATTTTGCCCTTCACATAACTTAACAAGAAGGAATCACATGGAGTCAGATCTGGCGACCTGGGAGGCCATGACAACAGAGGATCATCACTCGGATCAGCGCCCTATCCAGCGGTGTGGTAGTTCTCAGTTGAGAAAGTCGCGGACATTTGTATTTCAGTGAGGTAGAGTCTCGTCCTGTTGTAGGATGAAAGTGAAGGAGTCAGTAGTCAATTGTGGAAATAATCACATCTGCAACATCCAGGTACACGGAAACAGCCACCGTCTGCTCCTGCTTTTCCGCCATCTTGTTCCGCTGCTGCCATCTAGCCTGCACGACAGACATCAAGCGGGCTTTTAAATTAGGCAAGTTTATAAAACTTTCAGGTATTACTCGTCTTTGCAGATCGTATACTTTTCATATACAGTGTTTTGAAAGCTGATGAATCATTTAGGCCAACCCTGTACGTTTTATTCGGCGCAGGGTGATGGCTCTCCCACCCTTGACCGTACTCTTCGAATGATGTCCAAGATGGGTCAACTTGGAGCATCCATGGCTTCTGCTACTTATCGGATATGATGATTCCTCAGCGTATTAGTTGCTAACAATGCATATACTGAAAAACAATCTATTACTGCAACACATAAGTCTTAAATGATCATAATATCTCCAGTTTTTTGCCAATGTTTGGTTTGTAACAATTATGTTAGATGCTGGGTGTGCTTTGGTCAAATAACCAAAGTGCCTTGATTATCAATCACTCAGTTCTAAGGATCGAACCGATTGTAAAATTGAGAATTTATTGGATCTAATTAATCTGTGATATTGCCTGATACTACTCATCAAAAGCAGAAAGTTTGAACTATATGCCAAACTAAACCAATCATTTTAATCTACTGGAATTTGTAAATTACTATCTAAATAAATTCCAGAGGTCTATGAAAAATTTCTGAAGGAGACTAGATGTATTTTTTTTTTTTTTTTAAATAAAGGTTTTTTTTAAAAAAAGGCCATAGCGTTTCAGGCTATGTGGTTGTTTTTTATATCCCTGACTCAGCGGTGACATTTAAAGCCCTTTAACCAGTTCTTCACCTCTGGCACAGCTTGATGGGCGCTGTGAAATATGCCAGAACGCTTTCGTAGTTCGGATTTCGCGTTAAACTGCATGTCCCCATTACCCCGCAGAATTACCAGGTGAGGTTAAAGTAAGCCAGAGCAGAGGCACTTGTTTGACAGATCGACGAAGAGCACTTTATTCCGGCCACTATGCCATATGCATTATGTTGTTATTATTACTTGTTTCACCCGGCATGCGTTGCAGTACCTATTTTTCTTCATATTACTTGGAACACAAAAGTAAAACAGACAAATTTACATGAATAAAAATGAATGCAAATTGATGGTTTTTGTCCATATATTAGATTTGAAAAAGTTAACTCTAGTTATGGGACACACAAGATTTTTGCTTTTTCCATCTCTGCAAAATACCCAGTACCCAGCATTGCTCGGGAGCAGGATATGAATGTTCTGATGGTTTACCGCTTTTGATCGAATTTTAATAAACATACTCCATCGCCATTCTCTTTGGCAGATTTCTCTATCGTTTTGAAGATACACACAAAACACGTAAAATGTTGCACTTGTAAATTTGTCTGGGGAGGTGAAGGGGTTGCAGCATTTTGTAAACTAAATGTAAACAAATTTTTTCACTTAATGTAAAACATATGTGTGCAAAGTTTTTTCAAGATCGGATAAAAACTGTTGATTTGTATGTCGTCACAAAAACTATAAACTATTTTTAAATTTCGAGTTCGAATTTTCTGTCAGCAGTTGTCCAATCGGAATCAATCCAACGCTGTTTGACATGAAAAGTTACGGGTTCTAAGAATATCACAATTCAATTTGGTCAATTTCCCCACTGAATGCTACCAATAGTAAATTTAGCTTAAGTTAGGTGATGGGAATGATTTTGTAATCCAGATGTAGAAATTATTTTTAACTTTGTTTTTAAAGTATACGTCTGCAAATTTCCATCGATTCCGGAAAAAACCTGTGGGATCTATAAAGAACATTGGCAAAAATTAATGGTGGGGAAGAGGGAAGGGGTTAAAGAAGGAGATGAGTAGGGTTTTTGCAAACGATTTGTTTTATAGAATGCGTGTACAAATTTCCATCGATCGTATAAAAACTGTCGGTATGTATAAAGAACATTGGCAAAAATTAAGGGGACGGGGTAAAGGGGAAACTAGATGGTTTTTGTAAAACAAAGTAGTCAGTGAAAGAATGTGTGATATCTCGGTGAATCAATTGCATAAAATCTTCTCGAGCTTTCGACCGGGAGAGCGCGTCAGTAATCGGCGAAGATGGTGGCTCACCTCGGGAAATGCCTGCCGCCAGGGCACAGGGTCATCCCCGAACTTAGCCAAATATGTCCGACCTCTGTGATATTCGCGGGGCAAACAAGATGTAGGGGATATCACGCCAACCTGAAGATCCAATCCAAATGAGCATATAACTTAAAATCCTGGGAATTTTCTGTTAAATGTGATCTTCGAGACTGCAAGGGGCGGAACCAGAAATTTCCTCGCAGATCGAAGAGCGACGAGCTTCATTCTATGCTAGGCTAGTCTGTTGTTGACTCCAAAAGTTGCTAACTGCTGCAGTTCGAGTCCTGGTGTCGGAAATTTGACGCTGCCTGCTTGATGGAGTGGCTTCGGCACGGCGACACGGCCATTAATGCGATGGTGCGCATTACCACTAGGACGTGCCTGTAGCCGCCTTGTGAGATCGTCTCACATACCGTGGGTCATCTCCGAACACCGCAGACATCAGACGCAGAACTACAATGGTAACTTATTACGACCAAGCCATCTGATTGTGCATTCCGTGAAACTGAACCCTTAAGCGTCTTTGAGAGGATAGGTCCATGTTCTAACTTTGTAACTGAAAAAAACCCTGAGTTATTGTTCATTCGTGGCACCCAAGATTTTTTTTTTTTGAAATGTTAAGTCACAGTATTATGATACCTATGTCTGAGATCGTCATAACTTGTATTTTACATTGTTTCCAAATATCATTATTTCTTGCATCTTAATTCTGAGATGGATTTTAAAGTAAATACACAATTTTTTGCTTGCTAATGACGGCTAATTGTACCTCTGAGGGTCGTTTTTATGATTTTGGCAATTTGTGTTAATATTAATGGTAAATTCGCTCAGACTTGTAATCGCCAATGATAAGAAAATAAATGTCATATTGTGACAGTTTTCCTACAATCCAACTAACATCGAGATTCTTGCAGGAATAAATATTTTCACTCCCTCATAAAAATTAAAATTAAAATCCCCTTTATTAATCGTAAAGGTATGAAAGATAAGTATAAAGTACTTATCCACCAAGGCCCCTATTACAACGTGTTCAAATTTCTATCGATATCGGATAAAAATGGAAAGTATATAAAGAACACCCGCAAAAATTAAAGGCGGAGAGGAAGGGGGTAAAGGAACAGAGGGTTTGAGTTTTTGCAAACGAAATGTAGACAGAAATTTTCTGTTTGTTTTAAAGCATGTGTGTGCAACATTCCGTTGATACAGGATAAAAAACTGTGGGTGTATATAAGAATATTGGAAAGAAATTGAGGCAGGGAGTGAAGACGGGAGAGTAGTGGGCTCTGGCGGTGATATGACATGCGATGGATGATTGACCAGGAAATAAGCTTGGCCGAATTTCTATTCATTGCGGATTGCACGTGAACGCGATGAACGAGTCTAGTGCATTTAATTTAGGCAGGAATGCGTTTTTCTAGATTTTTATCCAGATCTTCCAGTGTTTTTCAGTTGAAAACATTCAACTGAGTTATTTATAATCCGGGAGCAAAAACAGAATTACACATATCCATCGATCGAATCTTGACTTCATACAAAAATCCCATTGAAAAAAACACTTTCGGCTTTTCCAAAATGTTCCAATTTTCCGGCCTACTTTTCCAATTTTAAGTTTCCTAAAACCTTATCCTGACCATTACGAATTTTTAAAACAAAGATCAGCTAAATAGGGCCAGTTGTTCTCAGGTGATGGGCTTACCAACGAACGGCATTTAATTTTTATAAGTTGTTGTGATCTAAATTGAGAATGGAAGATTCACAAAAAGAGATATCGAAAGAAGTAAAAATTGAACAATTGTACACCGATCACAATGACCGAAAAAGCGGGATACTGCTTTCGACTATCAAACAAGGAAAGTGCGTATCTTTCGTTTTTTATTTAAAGGAATCACAATAAACTTTTACAAGACGTTAAAGAAACAAATATCTTCAATAACAACACATTCATCAAATGATTAACAACATGGCCGAATATTAAAATATTGATCAATTTTTATGAATAATTATCACGCCAATGCAATTACCGAACGCGTTGTTGTTTAGTGTGTTGTTTCTGGTGTTTTTCTGTAGTGAGTTGTCTGTTGAACAAATTTCACAATTCAGGTATATATAAATTAACTTGCAATGACTGCAATGCATAATATATAGGCCAAACATGCAGGAAGTTTGAAACCAATTATAAAGAACATTTAAGAGCACTAAAATACAATAACCACCCAACATTCACGGAACACCTACTAGAGCATAATCACCAGCCCACAAACATAGAGACAGACATACAAATACTAACCATTAATAATAGGTAACCACAACTACTAACATTTCAGGAAAAATACCACATTCACAAATCACTGGCAGAAGAAAAGAACATAATAAATGAATACACGAACCTGACGGACCCAACACTATACACAGTACTTAAAATGAAATAAGAAACACAACAATCTACCACAAAAAGACACAGCCAATAATAATAATAATACACCAAACACACCGAACTGAGCACAAACACATATTTAAAAGCGCGCCACCCACCGATTAAAACAGAGTACAAAGGATAAACAAACCTGCCGCTCAGTACACCACACAGCAAACAAATGTCAGCCATCAAAAATAAATACACTGTAGTGCAGTGAAAGTGACACGAAATTATCCATAAAGATCCAACAAACACCTGTGATGCAAACTTTTGCTACAGACATTACTGATGGTGAAATACTGTACAATTACAAGCAAATGTGAGCAAAGAAATATGTAAGTAAGCTTATATCTGTATATACCATAATTTTCATGTTTAAATTGCAACATAGGACAAATTTAATTACATGTATAAACACTCAGCATACAGAACCGCTGAAGATGCTTCAGAGAATGAAGTGAAACGAATGCGGAAAATAAAACAACAAATTCAAATGCATTGGCGTGACAATTATTCATAAAAATTGATCCTATCGCAATTGAGGAAATGGCCCACAATATCCAGATTTTAAAATATCGCTTTGAATTTGAATGGTCTGTAATCTCAGGTAAACAACGATTGTCGGAATGGAAGAACGCCGTCGTGTGTCTGCTGAGCTGAGTGGACAGCTGGCGCGAGGCCTAATCTTCCGTGTCGAATGGCTTCTCCTCGGAGCGGAAACGACCGCCACCTCCCAGGAAGCGTGCCATCTGCAAGACGGCCGGCGACAGATGCCCTGCTATTCACTTCGCCGAAACAAACGTCACACTGCACTGCGCCAGAACAAAACCCAGTGCGGAGAGATCTTCCATCGGGTATAGAAATTTGGAATTTTCTAGTGTGTTAAGAATGATACCAAATGTAAAATCTGAACAAGAAACCATTACAGTCTTGCGGCTATAATTATAGTATTGAGTATGATAGGTACGCCGAAGGATAGTTTGGCCGCCGGTTGACAGCTCCGATTTGCCGCGCATGCACCTCTGCTGTGGCTAACTAACCTGATACTGTAATCCTACCGGGTACGGGAGCCTACGATTTAACGAGGAATCCGAACCACGGAGGTGTTCAGTCGTACTTCACATTACACAGCACGCTGTGGCAGGGTGAAGGTCGGGTTAGTGGCCTTTCAAAATCCTCAACAAAACAGGGACTCGAATGGAAGACCTTTCGATCTCCATTCACACCTCTTAACCACTGAGCCACCAGACCGCTCGTCGTGCCACAGAGGTGATTTTCAATTATGTTTATACATATATATTATTAGGAATTTCCTTTAAACCAGTCTATCCCTTTCGGTGACCGTGAGTCTCTTATAAACGTCTGGATGTTTTTCATTGGGCTTTAAAGATTCAGCAGATCACCTCGAAAAAGGTCGAGAAGCTGAGAAATAAAGAAAAAAGTGTAAGAATATTTAACTGTTTTATATTATTCATTTGTTACTGTTTATTGCCTGACACTACAAGTAAATTGTCGCATACGAAATTTTTACAAACTGGGCATAATGGGTACAGTCTGGAATCAGATGAAACCAAATTACCTACATGAGTCACGATTTCCTGGTGAATTTGGTACTTTCTTGCGCAACAAGAACCGTCAAAAGAAATGACGATGATGATCTTGATGTAAGAGTTGAACTGATTTCACCAAAAGACAAAAACAAATGGTGATCTGTATAATCCATATTGATAATGTTTTTGTTATCATTACCTTGAATGTTGGGATTAATAAGGAGCTTATGACGTTATAAAGTACCTCCTCGTTGTGTGTGTACTTATGCGGGTGCTAACGAACGCTATATATACGCTTAAATGTGCACGTATATCCTGTAAATGTCTTTTGGCTATACCTCTCGGGGCTGAGGAATTTTACTCTACATATTCATTATTAATCTACGAATCTGTCGATACTGAATCAAATACAATTTTCGTGAAACGTTACCCGTTACCTTTACTCTCATTTATAACTTCCAGTTTTCAACATTAGAGAGCATGTCCTAACCTAATTATTATTTACCTGAATATATCTTGTCATTCGCCTCAAGCAAGCCTGTCTCTTCTTTCTATAAGCTTGTTCCACAAACTTCTTTTATCACCCATCATTTCCAAAACTTGTTCATTTCTTACTGTGTCAGTCCACTTAATTTTCAGCATTCTTCTGTAGCACCACATTTCAAATGCTTCAATTTTCTTTATTTCCGGTATTCCTAAAGTCCATGTTTCACTACCATAAAGTGCTGTGCTCCACACAAAGAGTTTTAAAAAGTTCTTTCTAATTCCTAGATCAATATTTGAAACTAAAAGGTTTCTTATTTTCATGAAGGCTCTTTTTGCTAGTGCTATTCTGCTTTTAACATCATTCCTGCTTCGGCCATCGGTTGTAATTTTGCTTCCGAAGTAACAGAACTCACTTACTTCTCCTATTGCTTACCTTGCATAATTTAAATCGCCCCCTTCCACTACCGTCTGCAAAGCATATATATTAATTTCAGGAAAGAGAGGTGAAACCATTGCTACTGTTATTAGTATTTGAAAAGATCCTAAAATTATGGTTTATTTGGTACTCATGAATGCTTACAGAGAGAGGTATATTTATCATTAATCTATAACATCTGTATGTGCAAAATATAATTCAATGCAATACCTCGTCTTACAGATGCGAAATACCAAACAAACAATTATCGTTAATTGAAGCTAAGAAACTGCAATACATGTACATTACAAAGATTTACAAATTTCATATGCAGCTGAAGCAAAAACTCTCTCATGAATAATGAGAGCGATTCTTGTATCACAATGATTACAAGCAAACATCAGATTTAACTGGATTTCATAGGGCGCCAGGGAATTGATTTGTTCCCACAAAGAATAGTCATTGAAAGTTTCCAAACATGGAAGTCAGTCTTTTAATTCAAACCGGAAAAAGAAAACAAAAAAGCACTCGGCTTTTAGACACAACTAGCTCAGGAATTAATATCCGGCGGCATATAAACTGTCACTCATCAGACCGTTAAAGGGCTGTCTCAATGATTCGTCTGAGTACACACTGTTTCTGGAGGTATAATTACCGTGTCTGGCTGCACGAAGCGACGCAGCAAGATCGCTATCGTCTCTCAAATAGCGCACCTGTCTAGGTTCTGCAAGGCACTTGTCACGTCAACCAGCACTTGTGACAACACCGATCGGACTTGGCGCTCGGTCATCCAAGCCTCCAGAACGAAATCATCCGCACTCCTCTGGCAAGCAGTGGCCAGGGCGATCGTTCTGGACGAAGTGACGACTTCTCGCCTCTCAAAGCTCCTCTCTCCTTCTCCTCGGAGAGTATCATGGAAACACAAAATCTGTAAAAATTTCCAACTACGTGAGGAAATAAACACATCGGATTGGCTTCGTAAAAGTCTCCCCTCTGTGCTGGCTAATACATTGCCTCTTATTTGTTAAGTGTTTTCGGGTTCTATCGGTAGTTTTCGGGAGGATTCGTAGGAATAACTTTTTCTTACGATACACCGGGTGTACGGCGCATTTACGGCTCCCTTCCACAAAATTCCCAGAGTCCAGCCTTTCTCGCCGGTATCAGCGTCAACTTGCCAGAGATAATCCCCTCATTGTCTCGACCTACATGACACTTCCGGCTTAAGTCAGATTGCCGCTCACGCTAACACAACTCTTAGCTAGACGCGGATTTCTGTCTCTAGCTCGAAAGAGAATATCAATTGATTTCTTATGTTTATTAAACCAAACAATAATTAATTTAAATTTTACGAGATGACCCATCTAGTCATCTTGCTACAACGGTATCTGAAATAAACTTGTATACCTCTTTATCGTATTATTTTTTCTTTCACAACAAAGAATTCGTCAAAAATACTTTCTTACATATAATTTCACAAGTTGAACTCTACCAACTTTTATCCTCCAACTTTTTTTAATACTGTACAACTTTATACCATCTCCTGTTGTACTGAATCTTTTTTCCGTTACTTAAATACACGAAACTATTAACTCTTCTTCTTACAATTCGACCAATTTATTTTGGTTTCCGCAGCACCTCCTCCTCTGCTACCAATCAATACACGCCCGGCTTACATCTCACCGTCACCTCCTGCTTCCTCCATTCTGGATTTACACATTTGTTCCTCGTGTTCGGTTCCATCACCACCGGTTATTCTTTGCCCTTTACAGATACATTAATATCATAAATTTATAATTCTTCATACAATAAATTAATTACATTACATTAATATACACATATAATATTTTACTTCCATATTAAATATGTATACGTGATGTATGATTCTTACAAGCTTCAAGATGACCAACGTTTATTCTTATGAAGTGTAACAAAGTGACAGAGCCAGAAGAAAGGGTGAACAACAAAACAGAAGTTGGTAGCACCGCATTAGTTGGAATTAGGCCACAGTTGTCCCAAAAAGCTATTTGCTCTCGCCTGTGGATGCGCAGATTAAAACTACTGTAGAAAATTTTATTTTAGCATGTCTTTCAATTTATTTTCATAGAACGTGTCAGGGTTAGGTTTTTTTTCGCTGTCAATGTGAGTGCAATTAAGGAGGTCACATCAAGCATGTCATCAAATTGGGTTGTGGGGCTGACTTATTCTTTGTTCGAGATAAGACACGGAGAGAGCTTTTAAGTCCGTGAATGATCAATTTTAATGCAAAAAGTAGCATCCATCTGCCATTAACAAAAAAAAAAAAAAAAATCTCAAAAGTTAATGAAAACGAAGTGGAATATGCTTTGATAAACACCGTGGATGATAAAAATGACATAATCGATTACGCGATGCCAAATTTCTCAACACTCTCTGCTCGCAGCCGGACATCCAGCAGATGTAATCAGAATGAATGTCGGTATTCCGGTTAAGACTCTTCGATACTTGTACAAAACTGTGCATCGGAGTCTAAGACGAAATACCGAGCGTGGTTGGTGAGCGATAAAGCTCTGCACTCACATTCGGGAGGACACCAGATTTGGGTTTTCCATGGTTTACCAAAATCACTCCAGGTGAATGCGGGATGATTGCTCTTCAAAAAGCAATGTCCGAATGCCTTTCCGTTTGTTTCCTTTCCTCCCCCAATCTATTGCCCAATCTAATGACCCGACGTCTATGCGGCGTGAAGTCATAAGAACGGAGGTTGATGGAATCACACATTTTGACGGAGATTGGAACCTTTTCAAAAACAAAATTTGTGGAGTTCAAGAAATAGTTGCTGTTTCAATAAGTTTAGGCGTTCTGTGGTCACCTACCAACCGGTAAACCATCTGCATTTTTGGAGGCTAAGAAGAGAACAATGTTGAGTTGAACTGGACAACGGAGGTAGTATCACTCTTTTGGTTAAGACTCCAAATCTAACTCTCAGTCACTATTCCCACCAGCTAAACAGCTATTGAATACAACACGAAAAACTTACTTAGTTACGTGGTTTACCAATTTTTGGAGATGTCATATCGTACTTGGTGATCACCGTTTGATTCTTACAAAATAAAGTAGTGCTGAGCAAATATCACATACTCGTTATTTGACGATAAGTAGTATACCTGGAAAATAATGTCTGTGCTAGTTTGCCAGTCGTATATTGACTTAATTAATGACAGCATAAATAAATCAGCATCTGTTGCCTTAACCACCCAATAATATCAGTTCTCGTTTACCGCTCACTACGCCGTTCAGAGTAAAGTGGACCTTCAATAGAGTTCGAGCCTGATGAATGCAAATTTTTACCAGTTTAGTTGAACGGCTGAACACTGTAATAGAATGTTACAAAAGGACTACTTGAAATCCTGACGCCGTCTGTTCAGAGCCATTCTAACTGCAGTTTTCAGGTGGTTTTGTCCCACACTTCGCTCCTCTAACGACGAACATTTTCAAGGTCTTAACATTTTGGTAGCCAACATGTAAAGTTCCAGCAGAAATAAAGCGGAATGCATTATTGCGTGTATTGCTCGGTACAATTCGAGCCTACAGCAAGTACAAAAGACGTCTGTTGTAAATTTTTAAACAATTTTCATTTAACAAAACAAAACTCAGACGAACAGTTGGGTTCGGTTGTCTCGGAGGTCATATAATAGCGGTACACGCATACTACACATGGATGTTTTAGTTAATGGAAAATAGATGTTTTAATTCAAAGACTTGTAACGTCTAGTTTGTAACGTTATTAAAATTAGAATAAAATAATGAGATGCATTAATTAATAAGTTAATTTGCAAAGTTAATCCCGGGTAGGCGTCAAGAATGGAAGTGTTCTCTATCCGAGAGAAGCGACATTCCAATTCTGAAATACTTTTAATCAAAGCAATTGTAAATTTAAAATTACCAATAAAAACACATATCTTCATCTAATCAAATGATATGTTGGTACATTGGAAAGGAAGTTATTGAAAGCAGGGTTTACAACACCTATTATTTTCTTTGAATATAAAATTGATTGGTTTATTGAACAGAACTGAATATTAAAAGTTTCTTTTGAACAATTTAGAGCATGATTCTCATCTCAGAGCGTCGCCTAGGGTTGAATGACGCAAGAGTGTCTATACATCGTCGGCGTTCTTTACCGTAGCAGATGACGTGCAGATAAAACAAAGTCTCATAGACTCTGTTGGTCAGCTGGGCGAAGGTCAATTGGCGAGGTAGCTCCCCGCAGGTCTCCGGCAATCTCCCGTGGTGCGCCGGTGCGGATCGTTTGCTGGTCAGAAACAGAATGTCGTCACTCCCGCGTGTTCGCTCCGTTGAAAACTTTCAGGCTCCCCAGTTTTAGCAGAGGTGGGAAATTTCAGCGAGTCGCAGCGTTTGGCGGGTCATCCACCACCTCCATTGGCGCTCCTCATGCAACATAAAAAAATTATGGTTTCTAAAAGTTCGTAACACAGTTTGATTCGCTGGTTCGCAACGAAGGTGTTCCGCAACCTGACTTTTTCTCCGAAGCATCGTTTCTCTAGTTTCAACTTTCTACTGTACCAGGAAATCCTCATTTTGGCACAGTCCCTATACTGTCCTTTGAATTTCATTGAATGCGTAAAGCTTTTAACTTTACGGCCTGCCATAAATCGTTCGGTCTTTCAGCGCAGGTATGAGTCACCTGGCTCTCGCCGATGCCAAAGAAACGTGGAATTCACACGCATAAATTTACCGTCACCAAGGGATATTACAGACTTAAAGGGTTATTGAGATTATGTAAGAAGAAAGTATTGCTAACAGTTTATCTACAAGTTATGGGTTGCGGCAATTCAGCACTCATTGTTCAGAGCCACCATGGACAGACGAATCCAGTGCTTCATCAATATCAGCATTTTACGGAATAAGCATTCATTACTTGAAACACTAATGGACAACAATGATTTATTTTGTTATTTTTCCATGGAAGTGACATTACTACTGAGAGAAGAACCATGCGAACTAAGATAGAGTGAGAAGTTATTACAACGTTATTTCTTAAGAGTTACGATGCCCAGAGCCCAGAGAGGATTGTTGGTAACGAACGGGAAGGAATTCGCGTTTCCCCACCTGTCAGATTACTAACTGTCCTGTCTTCACACAGGAGAAGTAAGGGAAGTGAGCATTCACCGAATGAGTGATGTTACAGCAGAACTCTTGATGGCGAGCTGAGGGGCCGAGGCTGTATCATCAGTCCTGTGAAAACATAAGCTCTGTGTTAACAGCATCAGCTGCGGCGTGGAAAGACACGCTACTCGCGGGAGACGTTTTATTTGAACTGAGAGGTCTAAACAAACATAGTTTGTCTCCGAATGTCTTCACCACGAAATGCTCTCCAGATGTCGAGGGAAGTTCTGCAGCTTCGTTCATTCGTTATACTAACTAGCGGAGTCCTATGAGCCGATGAATAAGTTCAAAAACTAAATAGCATGTGCCAGTGTGTACATGCGCAAGAAGTGAAACATCTATGGGTCGTATGCACTTTCTTTGTGTTTTCCTTTTTTCTTTTTTATGTTTCTTTCGCACTGGAGTGGACGAATGATACTACCTTAATTGTATTTATACATTAAATAGAATCTTTGTTCAAGTTATTCTTGAAAGCGAATGAGAATTATCAAAAAGTTAAAGCACACATCGCTAGACTATAGAATATTCCATCGAACCATACTCTGTATTTTGTCTTTAGAGCTGTTATATCGGAGAACAACTTTGACATGACCATTTGTTAAGCAATAGGATGCGAGAAACATCAGCAACAATTTTTTTTTGTTTGGAACAAATAAAAACTGATTAACTGTATAGATGTTTGCAGATAGCATGCTGATGATTCTTAATATATTAATTTCTATTACTATTTATTATTGTCGTTCTACTTCTGCTGTGATTGTATCACACACTTTTCTAATCAAAATGTGTGGTAAATAGGAAATATATGTGAGTGGTGTGAGTGGAGACTTTCCCGGCATACTGATGAAATCTTCACACGAGTGCAAGGTGACAGTGTCGCAAAAAGACAATATTTCCACAGCTGGCTCTGCTGTCTTCATTAGGTGTACAGCTTCAGACGCAGCTAGCTGAAAATCACAACGCAGTCTAGATTCTGATTTTCAGCTAGCTACGTTTGAAGGTGTACACCTGATGAAGACAGCAGAGCGAGCTGTGGAAATATTTTCTTTTTGCGACACTGTCACCTTGCACTCGTGTGAAGATTTCATTTTATGAAATATATGTTTCAAATTTAATATGATCCATTGTTAAAAATGAGCTTAAATGACAGAGTACTCTACTGCAGCTGCTTGCACCAAAGTTTCGTTAAGTGCGCATGAACTTTGTTACGTAGACATAAGGGGGCGTCCATAAATTACGTGAGGTGAAATAGGGGGGGGGGGGGCCGTCCGGCGAAATTTCACCAAATTTTTGCGAAAAATTGTTTGTACTGTAGAGCTTAAAAAAAAAAAAAAGTCTACAAATTGCGCGATAGTCGACTTTAGGGGGTGTTTCGTATAAAAGAGGGGTTGTGACCTAAAAAAAAAACTGTCTCCAGTCTCCAAAAGTTTCGAGGGCGATTACAAGGTGAGGTGGAGTTCTCACGGACCAGATCTCACCAGAGGGGGAGGGGGGAGGGGTCCGGCCAGATCTTACGGAATCTCACCAGAAAAGGGGGGGGTCCGGAAATCCGGAAACACCTCACGTAATTTATGGATGTCCCCTAACTCTGTCAGCACTTTAGAGTTAAGCTAACAGCATATTCTCATAAAGAAATGATTTTTCTCAACAGTAAATTATCGATATATTTTTGTCAAAGTTAATTTATTTCCGCTTTATGCTTATGCAAAATACGCGATTCTAAACTCATTCTCTTAATACGTCGTGAGAATATTATAATGTCAAATTAAAAATACTGTGCTTGCCATTCAGTTCAGTTTAAATGTGCTAGAAACGTTAAGATTGAATTGAAGCAAACACGACAGAAGCTTCATATATAAGCCATTCCTAGGTTCACTGCTAGCAATGAGGTTACCTCCAGCGCATTAAAAGGAAGGTGACACTATTTTTTAGCACGGAATAAAAGGAAAAACCATTCAGAATTATATATCTGGAGGAAGTGAATTCTTGTATCGATTACACATATGTATTCAACAACATCGTAATTTCGGGAATACCATTCAAAATTGTGTATCTCGACTAAGAGAATTCTTGCAGCAAACACAAAGATTTTTTGTGATAGCCAAGCAGGTTGAATACATCGATAAATGACAGTAACATCGAAATCTATTCACGTAATATTTCTATGTGCCAGTTGTTGTCTACAGTTATGAATAGCACATAGCTCGTCATGTGCCTTGGCACTAAGGAGAGACGCATTGATTCAAAGTTCTGTTTGTATATGTTTCTGTTCTTTCGTTAACATTCCTGTGTTATTTTTGCACCGATATCGTCACAGCTTTTTTTTTGCCTCGTAGGTTGGGTGCCGATGTCTTGGCTATAAATCTCATTTCTGCCGATTTTAACGTTTTATTAGTATCACTTCCGAATTTTTCAGGCTTCGCAACCGTATTTCAAAGCTGGTCGTACTAAGATACTATAAACCTTATTCTAATATGTCTTCGAAGTAATCATCGTTTAAATGCAGAATGTACCAAGTCCGCATTCTGTCTAAGGTATTACATTTGATTTTACCTACCGAGTACGGTGAGTGAGCTGTAACGCTCTGGCCTCGCATTTGGGAGGACGCGGGCTTAAATCCCTGTTCGGCCATCCGTATTTGGGTTTCCCCAAATCACTCCAGGCGAATGCCGGGATAGTTGCATAAAACGGTCTTGGCCACAATGTTTCCCGTTCCCTGCCTCCAGTCATTTTCAGGCTCTAATTACCTCGACGTCGATGAGAGGTAAATCATTAAAAAAAAATCATTTTACCTGATCACTAGAGCGAATTCTTACAAGCGAAACTGATTATTAAATAGATCGCATATAAACTGCCATCTTAGTGACATCAACCTGTACAGATATTCAAAATCTTTAATTAAAGTAATTGAGCATGGTGTGGGAGGGCAATTTTTTTTCTGCATCTGTAATTTACAACCCATTTCAAAATCATCTAGGCTTCACAAACATAATCCGAATATGGTCTTGCTAAGGGTTTCTACCTCATTCTATGGGGGCTACCATTAATTACGTGAGGTATTTTTGCGTAATTCCGGAACCCTCCCCCCCCTTTTCTGGTGAGACATTGTGAAATCTGGTTGGACCCCCTCCCTCTAAAATCGACCTCGTAACTGTTTGAGACCTCTACAGTCGTACAAGATATTCAAAACCTCACGTGAGATTTCCGTTAACCCCCCCTTCCCCCTTGGTGAGATTTCGTGAGATTATTTCGCCGGACCCCCCCCCTTTTTTTCCTATTTCACGTAATTAATGGACGCCTCCTAATTTGTTTCAGAAGTAATCACGGTTTAAGAACAAAATTTACGAAGTCCGCTTTCTGTATTACGAATTAGATTCCAATTTATCTTAACTATCTAATCTGATTATTAAACATATCACGTACAAACTGTCACGGTGGTGACGTCGATCTGTAGAGATAACTCACATCTTAAATTAAAATGATAGAACCTAATATCGGACTGTATTGTGTAGGATGTAATTTACATCCAGTACCTGCTAATCAATAAAGTGGCTGTTGGTATCTTATTGAGGAGTCTGAATGAAGCGGTCCCAAGGGAGTGGCCACGGCGGCAGCGCAAAAAAAATTGGCGGGTGGGCCGGTCCGTGGGAACCAGGGTCTCATGTGCAGCTGCGGGGTTCGTTGCCCTTTACAGCGGTTTCCTCGGAACCGTCTCAACTTTATTAACTCAACGTCAGCCTCGAAGCTCACAGCTCTGCGGCTTCACCCGGATTACTCGCGCTGTCAGTAATATCCTCCACCTAAACGTCCTTCACAATACACTCACTTCCTCCTCGCAAAATTCCTTTCAAATTACTACTATATTTGACTAATAAATAGACCGTCATTAATTTCTTCGTTCCCTTTTTAGTTTGCGTAGAGAAATGAAATCGATCAGGATTACGCAAAAATAAAATATCACCCAACGCTAAATTAAGAGAGAATTTTTTCTGCGGTCAACAATTTGATTAAAAAAACAGCTATCAATGTCGATACATTTCCCGATTCCATTTGAGAATAAGGTGTTACACAAAATTTTTAATGGTTGTATAGTTAGAAACAGGGACTGTAGATATTAACGGTATGTACACCTCTTGCGATGCTCTAAGAGGAGATTTTAACTTGAGATATTAATATTGGTAGTATAATCAGTATCACATTTAGCATTTTCTACATTTCTTACCGTTTTACTGCGAGTATCTTGTCAGAGCGTGAATTCTGTTTATTCCTGTCTTCTGCCACATCAGTATTCCTGGCAATATGCTTCACAATCCTATAGTTCTTCTTCTATTACAGCCATTCAGCAAACAACAACTGTGTATTCTGATTCGTTACACGTGTACATGGTGGTTTTCCATAGTCTACATATATTTTTTCCACAAAGTACAGACAGTACAAGACGGACACATCAACAAACATAACGTTACCAAATGCTTGGATTTAAAATTTCAGCCACTATAATTTTCATCGCATTATATCTAGCCAATATAAAGGAAAACGTCTTACGATTGAATGAAATTTTGCGATAATTTAATCATACTTCACTTGCTTCTGGGTGAATATTAAGGCTGTTATGCCGTATATTGTGGTAGTTGTCGCGTATTCTAAAACACGTGTTTCTAAAATATCGTTTGAATTGACAGTTTTTGTTTTGTTTCTTGAAGTAACTTTTGCTTCTGACTTTGTCCACAATGTTTAGTGAAACTATTGATCGTTTTGCAGTCAACTTCTTCATTAATTTACGTAGTTTCCTCGCATTTAATTAGATTTCATGTTTAAGGGAGTGGGGAAATTTTCTTTTGTGGGTAAGGGTGTCAGGGATTGAGACAAATTACCAAGTGAACTGATGAATAATTTGCCAAAAACGCTGAAGGAATTTAAAACTTGTAAATCGAAAAAGTTGTGGAGCAATTTAACACTCAAATTATATGAGATAATTTAAAAAAATAAAATAAAATGAGTAATAAGATGACTAAGGGAATTCCCCCCGCAGCGTGTGTTCCATCGGAATTAAATTAAATTTATAAAACTAAAACTTGGCTGCTCTACAGCCATCTCTAATGTTTCAAGACTATATACTCGATACTTGTGGAGAGATCCGACGGAAAGCGTAAAGGCGTTAGCTGTATTTCTTCATCAGATTTTAATTTTATGCTCCAACCTCAGGTAAGATAGCGATATGATAAAAATATAAGATCTTAAAGTCAGGCCAGATTATAGGGAAAAAGGTGTGATGTTCAAATCAAGATTTGTTGATTTTGTTCAATACCAGTTGAAGCAGTGTGATGAGACACACCTCAGTCAGAAATTGTGAAAGCCGCAACAGAATTTGTTCGCTAGTTTCTGCAAGACTCTGAAAGAAATGGACATAGTCTTACTTCAGATTTATAATAGTCGTGGACGAATTTAAAACATGTCTCGTATGATTAGAAATTAACTGAGGAAAAACCGGAACGCAGAATCATAAATGTAAAAGGCTGTCATAAAATTTGCAGTGTATCGTCTTAGTAGAGTTTCCATATTACATAGAGTGTGCAAACTTTGGTTAAGCTTGTATATAGTACAGCATCTTTGCAACAAAAGTAATATGTTTTATGTGTTCTATACAACGCGAAAGGCATGGAATAACTGTTAATATCAGAAACATAAAAACAAAACAGGAAATCAACGATGAAACACCCGATAACATTGGAAATATTTGTTGATAAACCTGTGAAAGATCCATGAAAAAAAAAAAAAACCCAACGAAAAAAAGCAGTCGAAATTAAATGATGTATGAACCACGATCAAGAGGCGAGGATCACAATGAAATGAAAATTATCCACTGATTTTTTGAATACCTGTAAAATGATGCCACACCCAACGAAATACATGAAGAATATTCTTTCCCCCCGGGATCGGGAATTTATTCTATGACTCCCAACATGCTAATGTGACGCCTTAACGCACGCCGCCTCTTCTATTAGTATAAAATATTCTTTATTTACACAAATGACGGGAAACATTTGTAGGTCATGATCAGAGATTCATTTACTGCTCCGGCACCAGGTCGTGAGGCTGTTTATTGCTGTCATCAGTCTCTCGACTGGTTTGATGTAACTCTCCATCCCTTCCCATCTTACGCTAACCACTTCATCTCAACATACCACTTACAACACAAGTCTTCAATTATTTGCTTCATACATTTTAATCTCTGTCTTTCCCTACAGTTTTTACCTTCGACTGTTCCCTCCACAAATAAATTAACCAATCCTGCATGTCTCAAAATATGAACCACTATCGTGTATTTTCTATCTGTTAAGGCCGCCACACACGTGCGGGAAACCCACGGGATTTGGACGTGATGGTCACGGCCTTGCGGGATCCCGCCACGTGTGTGGGCACTTTCTTGAGGCCGTGGCCGCACCCCGGTGCGGCCAAATCCCTACCGAAAAACAATTCTTATTTCCTCGAAGGCCGGGAGGGAGGGTGAGAAGCTCAGCGTGTGTCCTGCGGTCAGTCGGCCTTCCAGGATTTCTTGTGAGTGCCTGCATGTGTTGCGATTTTGTTTCTCTGTTTTGTTTCTAATGTTCCGTTTCGTGATGTTCCGTGTTTATAAATATGTATGATAGTGAGCCCTGTCTATAGGAATTGAAGTACCAGGAATACAACGACACAAACAAACGAGAAGCTACCTACGCCAAGCTGGCATTAATATTGAAGGAGAATGAACCAAATCCAAAAAAATAAAAAGAATCAATACTAAAAAAAATCAGCAACACTAAACCATCAGGAAATGAATCTTTGCGAAGTGATATGCTGAAGAACATAAAAAAAAATCGGCTGCTAGAAGATCACTTTGACGTTGTTAGCAAAACCGTTGCCATAAAATTACGTGGCCTTCCGACCAATCAAATGCTAATAGCAGAAAAAATAATTAATGACACCCTGTTTCAAGTCGAAATGGGATGTTTAGGAATGTCTTACAGTGAGCAACGGTTACCTAATTCTGGCCTGTACTATTCTGCAGGCAGCAGTTCTGGATATTTTTTTATCCAGGAACCTCATCGAATAGTCTCAGCCCACAAACTTTTCAAGCAACACCCGCAGGATCATTATAAACCACCAGCAGATTTTGATAAATTACCTCAAAACAACGACACAGCAGCAATTGTTCTATCAAATTATAATGCAAATGATGTTATGTGATTTGAATTTGAGTTTACATCACATGATCAACTATATTAATTACAACATGATTTTAAACTAATATTATTTTAATTTAGTTTTTATGTCATTTAAACTTAATTTTATGTTGTTGATGTATTTACGAATGGGAACAAATCAATTACAGTAAAAGTCCGGTTATCCGAGTTCCGATTATCCGAGCCACCTGGTTAACCGAGGCAAATTTTTTGAAATATGATAGGAAGCTTTTATGAAGATATAGAACTACAGAAAAAAGGCTGAAGTTTTACTAGGCAACTTAGAGAGAGGTAGCACTGTGACAGATTCAATAAAGAAAATAGTAACAGCAGCCAATGCGTGAACATCATCGGATGCTGCCATCGTGAAGCCAACTCTGAGACTGAGAAACCCTTGAGGATTTTAACCCCCCGTGTGTGTGCAGCGCCACTTCGATGAAATCCCTGCGGTCCGGCCCGCGGACTGTTTCCCTGCGGCCCGGCCTCCACGTGTGTGGCTACCTTTAGACTCTTTCACAACCTTCTCTTCTCATTCACCATTTGTAAAGTACGTTCATATCATGTTTTATCTGTCCTCTTTATTTTCAGCACCCTTCTATAGCTCCACATTTCAAATGATTTAATTTTCTTTCTTTCTCGTATTCCTAAAGTCCATGATTTGCTACCATAAAGTTTTAAAAACTTCTTTTTGAGTGCTAGTTAAATATTTGAAACTAATAGATTTATCTTTTTCATTAAAGCTCCTTTTGCTATTGCTATTCTGCTTTTAACGCCATTCCTGCTACGGCCTGAGTTTTAACGTTAGTTCCTAAATAGCAGAATTCACTTATTTCCTCTATCGCGTCAGATCGTATTTTGATATTCAGTCTAGTATTACTGCTATCATGTCTGCTATATTTCATGACTTTTGTCTTGCTTTGGTTTATATTTAGTCCAAAATACTCCTTCAGTATTTAATTCATGTCATTCAGATATAAAGCTGTAAGCTTTCAAACTGTGGAAAGCGTATCTAAATGTATTCAGTCGTTTTTTGGTAAAGCCGTGTTAAAAATAGGGCTGCCATAGAATGGATATAGAGATAGACTGCAGCGTTGCAGTGCGGCTGTTGAGGTGGAGTGCGGTACGTGCCGTGTTTGTGGGAGGTGACCTTGGGGTGACACTTCCCACGGCTCTGCTCGGCGTGGGAAGCCGGCGCGTGCACGGCTGACACTCTCCATCACTACACTACCATACCTAAACAAAGTAACACAACTCACACACACACCAGAATATGCTTTGTTATTTATGCTCTTGATTACCGTCTATTCCTAAAACTTGCCCGTCACGTGTTGCTCAGTGAACATCGCAGTTCAGTTGCGACTTCCATCTCCATTTTTACCATCATTCTCAAAACCCAATCCGGCCGAAAGGATCTTGTTCAAAATATTTCGTTTGAAGTTATTTCTCCAGCCTACATCGAGCGTGGTGGGTCAGCGGTTAACGCTCTGGCCTCGCATCCAGGAATCCAGATTTGGGATTTCCATCGATTCCCCAAATCACTCCAGGCGAATGCCGGGATGCTTCCTTCAAAAGGCCAAGTGCGATTTCCTTCCCGTTTCTCGCACCCAGTCTTTTGACCTCGACGTCGACGAGGCGTAAAGCAATAAGAAAAAAAAAGCGTATTGTGCTCAATACATAGAATTTTAAAAAGTTCTTTCTTAGTCCTAGATCAGTATTTGAAACTAAAGGATTTCTCCGAATTCCCGTCCGGGCATCCAGATTTGGGTTTTCAAAAACACGCCAGGCGAATGCCGGGATGCTTCTTTCAAAGGGCCATGGCCGAATTCCTTCCCTTCGATTTTACCCAGTCATTTCCCGCCTCTACTGACCTCGACGTCGGGGAGGCGTAAAATCAAGGTTACGCTGAAAGAGGATGAAATAAAGCGTTAACCCAATGTTTATACAAAGTTCTTCATAAACACGGACATCTTACAACAGATTTTGTTACTCTACTGTCTGTGAAATTGTAGCACCCAATAGAAATAATATTAATTATTCCAAATTCACAGTATGTAGAATAGTGGAACCATATTAAATGATTAAAATTGCAAGGATATAGCGTGCACCTAGGCCCAGCACCGCCCTCTTTCGAGTGACCACTCTCTGTCTGTGCATAGTAGAAACGTGCAACTAAGCGCCTCGTCGAGGCCAAAGGACGCAGTATCAGCGTGTGAGTGAGTTCGGACCCTGCAGAATGATCTCCACGGAACGGGTTTGTCGTACTGTGACATTGCGGCTCGTTTCTACGGCAGTGATGCTTGTGTGTAACCATTTGGTAGAAGAGGATCGTACACAGCGACGAGCGGCTAGGCCCTACTGGACTACAAAATATGATCTCAGGTTGCGATAACCGCCATATTGTCAACAGCTGACATAGCACTATACTATGTTGGCATGACGTTTGAGCACTGTAAAGCGTGTGTCTACTGAGAATCGGACCGGTAGAATGTAAGCCATTGCGTCGGCTTCAATTGACCAGTAACCATCAACTCCTCAGAATGCAATGGGTGTCTGAACGCCGTCACTGGCGTGCTTAGTGGCAAAATCTAGTGTTTTAGGTCGAGTTCTGCTTTCACATGTCCTACAGTAATGACCACGAATTGGCTAGACGCTACCGTTTTGAGCATAATCGGGCACACTGCTTAACACAAAAGTAAAGTGTGAATTTTTGGAGCACTACTGGTTATAAAGTGTGATCTCATCACCTGCGCATTGAAGGCAATGTGAACAGCAACCGCTACAGCAGGGAGATTTAAGAGCCTGGCAGACTTCTCCTCCTACAGGCAATTCCACATACTACATTTCAGAAGAAAAATTTCTGGCCATATCCTCTTCAGTCCCGAGGTATCATATATGATACCTCCGGAAATTATTTTTTTCTTGGGCCACTGCACAGCTGAACCTTTTCTGGCCTATCGAATCATTTACAATATACATCGCGCTTCTCACAGCTCATATGTTCGATCTTCTGCTTTTGGCAGCCCTGATTGGAAACTTGGGATCCTGCAGCTGTACAATATTGCTCGTCGAAATAAAGGTAAAGACATATATTTTTTCCATGAAATAAAGTAACATGAAGCAGTAAAGTTGTGTATACAATTTTCCTGCTTCACTCCCGAGGTATTATACATATATATACCATCTATAAAAAATTAATTATTGTTTCAAAAAAATTTATGGTCATTCGTTGTTAACTAGTATTAACTAAAGTAAATAACACAATAGCAGTTCTCTTGCACTTTTATTATGAGCTCGGGACTGAAGAGGATATGTGGCGAGGAATCTGCAAACCTTCTTCTAAGAGCAATGGATACCACTGCTTTCCTGGCCTGCACAATCGCCTGACATGTCGACCGTCGACAATGTTCGTTCTGTTCGTCCTGAATCCACAGTCGATGCTTTGCGTGACAGTTTGTTCTCCAGCAGCACATGTAGGCTCTCTTCGGTTACATGCCTCGATATCTGGAATCCCTCATTGCAGCACATGGCAGCCTAAGGTTGGTCGTCCACTAACACCGAATTCGTCCGACTGACTGATCTACCGCATACGGCCGAATCGACCGACTAATCCAGAGACAGGTAAAGGCATTGTTTAGGTAGGTTCCCACGATCCACACATTTGCAGGCCGGGCCTTTCATCTTTACCGCCTGGCGATGGATAGAGGCGTGTTCCTTGCCGGCCCGGGCCGCAAATGTGCAGATTGTGGGTACGCGGATTTACACGTCCACTGGACACGATCTACTCGGCCGAGTGACGGACGGATCCCGTTGATATGGGACTAGTCGGACGTACTGGGCCGAGTGGAAAACACGTGTTGCGCTCCTAGTAAACAAGTCTTCATTTTTCATCTTGTATTTGACCTTGATTTTATTTTTCAAACTGTATCATACACTGCGGTGGTACACAATCACTTATTATTCTCGTATCAAAAACATCAAAATACACAGTTAAATACAATGTGCAAATCAACAACTTTAAACACACTTAGCCCAGTAACACAATCACTATACATACTTCAATAAAAACATCTACGGAAAGGACAATTATTTCAATTGCGTATACGCAGTTATAATAATTATTTTACTAAATTTGTACAGTAAAGACGATTATTTGAATTTCGTACTGGAATATTCTCAAACGATTATGAGATATCACCCACCGCATTTAGGCATAGACTATCTAGGCTGCAGCCTATGAGCCCGCACCACAAAAACAAAATTTCCTTGTTTCTTATATTCCTTCTTTTTGTACCTATTTTTTCTTGTATGTTCATTCATTTTTAAAATTGGAATATTGATTTTAGCAAATTTGGCAACATGATTATAAATCTCAACTTCGCATTCTTTTTCTTCTATAATTGTTCAGAGCTATGTTAATAAATTATATTAATACCTTAATGATTTTCGTCTTCAGTTTCATCTCAACAATTATATATGCTTCCATATACGATATCTACAATTTAATAATAAGTAAAGACCAAATGTTTATTTTAAGTTTTTGGTTAGAAAATTGCTATAAAATGTGAGGTTGAATTTCAAAATATTTCCGGGGTAGGGCGCGCATCACAGGTTCAGTCCAAGGGTCTACACATCCTAAATAAGGCTCTGACCATCGCAATATTTCGCGAGGGCAAGTCTGTTTTAACGAAATGTAAGTCACTATACATTAAAAATCATCCCACACACTTGGTGTTGAAGCAACACGGTTCTATAGTGTGTCGGATGTAATTCGGCTGCTGTGGACGAGGTTAATAGGACGACCTGGTCAGCCATAAAATCGGATGTTACTCGGACTAATACCCTTCGGATGTAATTCGGTTCCAGTGAACGACGGCCCTAACACCGTACCGAGTTCTCACGCTCAGAGTGGATGTGCTGTCCTGTAATCCTAAACATTTGCGTGTTGTGATGTATGTAATTCGTTGAATAAATTTCTATGTAATCACACGTCTCCTTGTTGTTGCAGTACCCTGTTCTTATGGCTTCACTGAGATTCTGTACTTCAGGTTTTAGAATTACATTTCTGTGACAGCTACTTGTATCTTTCTAGAAAAACGAAAACAAATGAGAGTATTTTAAAGAATCAAGTGTTTTAGATCAACCGCTTTTGTTCCACTAGAAATTTTTTCAACCATAACGGCTCGGTAAGTACAGGGTAATGATTCCAGATGCAGTTAATTCTAACTAATGTCTTTGCAAATAAAAACTCTGTAATACACAGGCAGATGGAATGTAAAATAAATCATATTTCCTTTGTGTTCTCAGTGCGGGTCAGTGGAATATACGTGTAACAGTTATGGAGACCTAAACATGAAAGAAAGAGGGTGGAAGAATATTTAAACTTTTGTGAGGTATGAACGAGCGGAGCAGACGGTGTGCCCTGTAGGAGAGGGAACTCGTTGGCATGTTTCCTGTGTGGGAAAAGAATGCTGCGAAGTCGGTTGAGTGGGGAGTGATGTGGGAACGAGGGGTGGGAAGCTGCGCCAGGGCAAGTGGATCAACTTAGGGGAGGTAACAATTACAATGGGGAGAGTCTGCTACAGAGCAGGACATGCAGCATTTCGTCGACTGACCTGACCTAGTACTTCCCATTTCTGTCACTCGCACGATGAGGGGGGTAAATCCTGTTCAAACGATATCTGCTTTTTTTTACTCACAAACTACGGAGTGATTCTAAAGAATTAACCCTATAATGAAAGTTAAAATTTACGTAAAAAAATAACTCGTTCCGCTGACCAATCACAGGAAATTGCCAAAAATGTATACAATGTCTATGTACAAACAACGGCTGTATTAATGAAAATTATAAATAAATCATAAAAGAAACTGCCTGCCAGAAAAATCAGACCTGTTGCATCACTGTTTACAGAAAGACCGCTAATGACAGACATTTGCACACATGATCTGTCTGAATGTATGTTAGCACATCACGCAAAAACTAAATGACAGATTTAAATAAAGCTGTGCCTTGTGATAGCTTATCTCACTGGTTATGATGCAGAACACTTTTTTTAGATATAAATATTATAATTTCGGAAACCGTAAATTCTGAATTTTTGTGTCCTTGCAACACATAAACTCTAATAAATGGATTCTAACCAAGGTAATTCTACTAAAGGTAGGGCCCGAAGCGAAACGAGCGGCGATTGGCTGTTGAAATGACGTCACTGCAGGAGCAAACACAAGCAATGGATACAAGCGGCAAATGAGCGAAGCGCGCTGCTGTTCAAAACTATTCAAATTACGGATGCCAGAGCAATTAATTCAATGAAAATGTTTAAGTATTTGATAGTCAGATTCACATACCTTGTTATGTTAGTTTTTCTCCGCATCTGTAACGGACGATGCGAGGAACTGACGAGATTTCCTCCTATGTGCCGCTGCTGCCTTTTGCATTTTAAGATTTGCATTCATGTAAGGTAAACGAATATACATTCTTGTCCTTACATAGAGTTTTATCACTTCCACTGGCACCTCTGGATATTATTCTATTATTTTGGCACAAATTCTTTTAACAATATTCTTTTATTTCGACATAAAATCAAAACCCTTCACATCCATGAAAATTAGTTCAAATTGTGACACTTTATTTAACCAGTCATCAGATGGTACAATAAGGCTTCCGCGTGATAGTACTTCTATCCATCCACATTTTGATGTATTTCTCGCATTCCGGAAGCGTGTATTTGTATGGCTTACGTTAAGTTCTTTCCAAACACAGCGATTCTTTGTGTCGAGATCGGCAACAATAGCAACAACATTGTAGCAGGTGTCTTCAAGGCTGCAAATAATTGACTTTAACAATGCCGCTGTCATCTAAACGTCGAATTCGTAGTATATGGGCTGTTTCAAGCCACAGAGAAGACCACGAATCATAGCAAATTGTACATTACTATGCGGCCCTATAATACGATCTTCTTTCTGGTCGTAAACAATGCTACTATCCACATTCATTTCATCAAATGACAAGACACACACACGTTCAGCGTAGGAAAATGTTAATGCCTGAGCTTTCATTAGCTGTACTACATCTTGCTGCACACCTGTCAGACAGCGAAAAGAACGGGAGATACTCCGTTTCAAAGTTGACAAACCTGGCAGCGGAAAATGAAGCTTATTTCTCAAAAACAAATAGCACTTTTTGGAAATAGCACGTAATGTCACTGCTTTGCGAATATCTTCACTGTTCCACTTAACATGATTCTTTCCAGATAGTAAACATTTAATCTAGTTTTCCGAAAATATGTTTTCAGTATTTTTGTCGCCTCGTTGTGTACTAATTTCTTGATATTATTCTTGAGCTCTGTTTGTTTCTGGGAAGTCGCTTTCAATTCCTCAGGCAGATATTTGTTTTTAATCTTCAAAGTTAAACATGTAGCTTACAGTTTTTTTTTTCTCTTCAAGTTCTTTCACACGTTTTTTTTAGTAACAAAACTTCATCAGAACAATATTTGAGGTTGAAGTGCATTGGTCCATTTTTATTGTTTTAGGCGACACACCGGCAAGGGTTTCAACAGTTCTTTTCATCACATATCTATCAGTTCTGCTGCTTTGGTTTTGATTGATGTTGATTGGTGAACTTTGAATGGCAGTAGACATGCAAGGGGCATTAAACATCATAATAGGAAGATTAACGCTCAGCACAGAACCTGGTTTGCTTTTTTTTTTAGGTAAATTTAGTAACTCAACTTGCAAATCACGAACATAATCTTCTGGCACAAAATGTTGCGAACAACACACAGTTGCTGTACTGAAATCATCCTTGAGATAATACTTTTGAACCCATATTTTCCTGAGCTGTAGGTCCTTTGGAAAGGTATGATACGTGATACCAGTACCTTTAGTTTTTCTGCTGTAAGTTGTACAGCCCGCGACAGCACATCCAGACATGTTAACACAATTTAAACCAAGTTATAAGCAAAATCACAATCGAAATACAGCACGCGCCCGTATACTCAAATGTTCCGACAACACATAGTGCTCCTGCAGTGACGTCATGCGCAGAGCCAAAAATTTGAGCTCGGGCTGCGCATACTAATCGGGCCCCCCTGATTCTAACTAAAGAGCATACCACTGGATTGTTTACAAATCTTACATTTTTTCATTTCCACATTATAAAATAAGGTTTAAGAAGACTCCAGAAAGGCATACAAATTTATACTAAAGATAGAATATGTTAAAGTGATACATTTAAAATTTATAAGCAAATTATGCACAACTTGCCTGCGAGAGAACCCTGCAATAGTAACGTACTTCCAGATGATTCACAGGCTAAGACAGACCAAAAAAGTCAATTTTAAAATTTTTCTCTCTGTCGGCTCAACACGCAGAAATTAATGAATAGATTTTAACTAACTATACGTAATTATAGCTTACTTAAACGTGTAACACACCAGATACTTTCTATCCAGATCAGTAAAACAGTTCGGGCAAAACCGTAAATTTGGTAAGTTTTGTCTATCTGTGCGCGCAAACCGCAAAAACTAATGAAGGCATTTCAAGGAGACTTTGCTTATAGATGTCTTATGCTAGCAGTTAACATGTAGGATACTTTTTATCTAGATCAGTAACATAGTCCTAGATGATACAGGTGCGAGAACCTTGAATTTTGGAATCTCGGTGTAGGCGTGACTCACACAAATAACTAATGATTGGATTTCTGTGTAAATGCATGTTGTGATGGCTTATTAGAAGCATACTTCGTCCATGATAAAGAGCCTTAAGTGTTAAATTTTGAAATTTTTGTACGTGAACGGATCAAACAATAACCAACCATTCCAACGCAACTGCATGTAGTGATGACTTATGTCAGGTTAGTTAGATCTTACGTAATATTTCGACGTGACAAGGACACGCTGTGAGATTACAAAAAGAGCCGCTAGTTCAGCTGTTCAATGCTGAGATTATATGCTCTTTTAAACATTCAGATAAAGCAATCTGTTCGTACACGCCACGACCGTGTGCTTTCAGAGAAGCTATGTCAACAACACTGAAGTGTTATCACAAACCATAAGATATTACTAACTAGCTGGAGTTTCAAGGATTTGTAGAAACAAATGATGCACCAAACTTGTTTACAACTTTTGCGTGTAACCTAAATTTAGCAGGAGATTCACGTAGGAATGACAAGCAGGGCTACTCCTATGTTTTTTCCTGCTCAGGGCATTGACTGCTACTTAACAGCACAAATCTTAAATTCCTCTTGGATGAAGTCGCGGACACAGCTAGTCTTGATGGCTGCCAGGAGAAACGCTAACGGTATCTACCCGGTGTTCAAACTGAATCCATTCTCATTGCAGAATGTTCGGTGCTACGGAAGGGGTGGCTGCAGTTAATCTCGTTTTCAATTCGTCAACGGAGAGAAAAAAATCCTCCTTACATCCTTACAGAAAAATATCGCAGGATCTAGGACAGGACTTCATAGTGGCTGATGAAGATCCTGGTCGCAGAAATCGTTAGACTGATGAAGCAACATCTCTCGCCAAGCAAATGAAAACTTCAGAATAATAATCTCGCAGTGATTTGTAGAACGGCGCTCTCAGACTGTTTTCACATCAAGAGACCGAGTGTGGTGGGTGAGCGGTTAACGCTCTGGCCTTGCACTGGGGAGTAACCCGGTTCGAATCCCTGTCCATGCATCCAGATTTGGGTTTTCCAAAGTTTCTCCAAATCACTCCAGGCGAATGCCAGGATACTTCCTTCACAAGGCCATAGCCGAATGCCTTCCCGTTCCTGCTCCCCAGTCCTTTACCGTTTCTGATAACCTAGACGTCGACGAATCGTAAAGCCATAAACAAAAAATCATCAAGATAGTTCGAAGCTTTTATCCTTGTTTGAGAATTGTTAATAACTTTAGTAACAATTAGAAACTTGTTATATGAGTGAAGATGTTCCAGCCTGGCATTTGGGAGAACTGGGATTTTATTCCCGGATCGAATTTAGGTTTCTTTTGATTCCCGAAATAAGTCTAGGCAGGAGCTGATTAAATTCCTTGAAAAGGGCCTCAAAGATTCTCTTTCAATTCTACACCAACACTCTTTTCCGACTGTAAATTTTCCCTCTGTCGACAAACAGCAATGACTTAGCAAGGAAATTAAATTGATAATTGAATAAAATAGATTTATAGATTAACAACATCTCCTATACGTTTCCGTGGAGTCAAATTCGAGTCACAACCTGGTTCCTGCAGGTATACTGTTAATGATTGCCAGACTTCCACATTAAAATAAATAAATCGGCGTATGAGTTGTAACAAGAAGTTACAAAACGTGACTGCCTCCTTTAAATTGTTTTTGATGTATAAAATGTCCAACAATTCTTACGTGATGTAAGTCACAAGTACTGTTACGATTCCTCATATATCATCACCCATGACCAATATGCGAAATTTTTGTCTTTCAAGAATAGAAAAATTACAGTCTATCATACGGATTTCCAATTAAGAAATTTATGTGGTGATGTCACTTCGAATTATTTTGTTTAATTGATCCAATTATTTTACCATTTAACTTCACCTGTTATTTTTCACTCTACTTTAAAATGGAGCTGAGCTATTGTATGAGTTGAAGATTTTGATAATCTTCCTAACTTTAAATTTACCTATAGATCTTAGTCGGGTTAACGTTCTGTCCTCGCATTCGGGAGGACGCTGGTTCGAATCCCCGTCCGGGCATCCGGATTGGGGTTTTCCATGGTTTCCCAAGTCACTTCAGGCTGGGATGCTTCCTTCAAAAGCCCATGGCCGAACTACTTCCCGTTCCTTGTCCCAATCCCATCCCGTCTCTAGTGACCCCGGCGTCGACGAGGCGTAAAGCCATAAGTTAAAAAAAAATCTTATCAGAAATAAATGGAAATAAGTGTATATCCTTCTACATATGTAGGGTTTTTAAAGGTAATAGAAATCGCATAGTAAGTGGGGTCACCATACGCCATTATGTCTGGATACTAGATAACTCATAATTTGTATCAGGAAATCCAACATTTTAGAGTTACTGTAGTATACTCCAAAGGACTGGTGGTACCACACCTCCGTTGAAAGTAAGGACACCTTGAAATATGTTATTTTTTGTCTATGTCTTTACGCCTCGTTGACGTAGCGGTCATTTAGAGGCGGTAAAGTACAGGGGGAAGGAATGGGAAAAAATTCGGTCATGGAGCAACGAAGGAACCATCCCGACAGTCACTCACAGTAATTGGTGTAAACTATGTAAAACCCAAATCTGGATGGCCGGACAGGAATTCGAGTCCGCGTTCTCCTGAATGCGAGGCCAGAGCGTTACCGCTCACCCACCACACTTGGTTTGCATTATACATTTCGGTAACTGCGGTGGAGATCCTTTACTCACCATGGTCTTTGAAAAATGTACTTGACACGGTGGTTATATGTTTACCTTTTATCACTTGCATGTTATTCGCGAAATCCTTGTTTTCTTATGCGTTCGTGTCTCAATATTCGTTCTCTCTGCATACTATCACCTGAAGATGGTGTATGGGACGTGCACTAAGCACTGCCTGCAGGATTTCAATTTTACCATGTGTGCACTACCATATCTCTCCTTGAAGTTTGTACATTCATTACTGAAACACCAAATACACTATATACAAAGCGGTATTCAAAAATGTAAAGATATGCAGATAACTGTAACGTGATTCATCAAAATCATAAAGATGAGAGGCAGGATCTATAGATAACATAGCAAACTGGTACTTTGGGAATTGCTTATATTTTTTGCCTGTTTTTCGTGGTATGCTATATGACCATATCTCCATTAAGTGGTTATGGTAAAGCGCTGTGGCAAGCTGTGCTAGACACTGTAGCATGAAAACTATTGCATCACCGGTTTAAGCTTTCAGTTATATGCAAAATAATGTTTTAATTGATGCATTAATAGTAAATCTCTAGTAACTATCGAGAAAGTGGTTTGCTTAGAAATTTTGTTCCAATGAGCTTTTCAGATACCGGGTTGTAATCTAGATGTTTGCACTGTTTCCTTTTACTATTATTATTGTTCTGGCTATACGCCTCGTCGACGCCGTGGTGATTAGAGGCGGAAAAGGAATGGGGGCAAGGAACGGGAAGAAATTAGTCGTGGCCTTTTTTTTAAAAAAAGAACCTTCCCAGCATTCTCCTTGAGTGATTTTTGGAAACCATAGAAAACCCAATTCTGAATGGCCGGACCGGGATTTCAACCCGCGTCCCCCCGAATGCGAGGCTAGTGGTTACCGCTCAGCCACCACGCTTGGTGCACTGCATGTTTCCCTTTGAGTACTATTGTTACTTCAATTCATGGGTACTTTTATTCTCTTTAGCGAATTCATTGATTAAATGATTTTTTAACTTGCTATCATCGTACTTCCTTCTGGATGTACACGTGTGTGTAAAAAAATTGTGCTCTGGGTTAAGAATTCGTATGTTAGTATCCCGGTGTTGTTCTTGGATGTTTTATATACGATAAAACTCCATAGATTATACTGCAGAGTTCATTGCTTACGAAAATAATAAGTTCTAGGCGTTGCCAAACATAAATGCAATAACATAGTTGACATGTAGCTGTTAATCCCTGGCCTATTTTTATTTAATGTCAGGTTATCAGCCAAATTGGCTCCTAGTTCTGTAGAAATGACATCGCTCCTCTGTAGCATACAGTTGTCTGTTAAACCCTTAAAATGTCAAAGTCTCCAATGTGGGAGGATTAAAGTTCCTTTTTTTTGTGATCATCTATCTGGAATGTGTAGGTTGTATGAGTAGTTTTGTGTTACACCAATCAGTATTTAATAAGAGCTAACGGAAACCTACAACCGTTTTTTGAAGTATTTATGGATACGTGTTGTAATGCATGAGCTTACGACACATTGCGGCCTCATATGTTTAGCTAAAGCAACCGGGGAGGGGGGGGGGGGGGGGGGAGGTAGGAGCATCAAAGGGCTGGAAATGCTGGACTTGTAGAGTTGCGTCCGACACTGACCAAAAAAACTATTCCGCGGCTTGTATGCAGACCACGTTCATTGCAGTCATTGCGTTACCTTTCCTAATTCTGAGGATAAATTCTGGGGGACGTTTCCCAGTTTCTACCTTTGAAGTAATTATGCTACAAACAGATTAACAAATAAAATATTAGTACACAGTTAACATGCCTCCGAGGCATCTTTAAATTAGGTCAAATGACCGTAAAAAAAAAAAAAAAAAACAATTCTAGTAGAATGTATAACAAGAGAGTAACAGTAGTGTTTTGTTCGAACGACTCAGCGTGCAAAAGAAACGTCTTGCTTCGTTCAAACTACGATGAAATATTTCTTTCGTTTCTGGATGCCCGGACGGAGATTCGAACCCACGTCCTCCCTAATGCGAGGCCAGAGCGTTACCGTTCACCCACCACTATCGTAATGACTTCAGATTTGAAATTTTCAATGTCGTCTTCTCAAGAGTTGAAATTTCATGTAATACGTTATAAAATGTCTTCTAATACATTTTGTGTCCTCTTATTGGACTCAGGACTGCATCTTCATCGACTTCTGCCCTCGGCAAACCAGCTAAAGACTTCTTATTTACTGCAGTGTATGCCATCATGACTAGAGTCACTGCGATCAGTATTCTGTTTAAGCGGAACTCATTTCTATTTACTTGTCTGAGGTATACCTGTTTGAAATCGTTATGAGGTAGGTATTCAGAAGGCTCTTCGTTAGCCAGAGAGAAATTAGCGAGGGATAATTGTTCATGGGAGGACATATGTTTAAGAGGATTCCATACAAACTCCTATTTAGCAACGACGAATCTCTTTTTTTATTGTTTCCAAAAATAAACTCTGAAAAAATCAATTTCCTACAAGGTGTAAGAACGAAGACTTTCCCGGCGTATGACTGCAATGTAGTCTTCACGGGTGTACCGCCGGATAGTGTTATGGAAACACAATATTTCGACGGCTGGCTCTGCCGTCTTCTTCAGGTGTAGAGACATATGTAATGGTCGGCTGACCCACAGATACTGGCTGTATCTGTGGGTCAGCCGACCATTACAGATGTCTTTACACCTGAAGAAGACGGCAGAGCCAGCCGTCGAAATATTGTGTTTCCACAACACTATCCGGCGGTACACCCGTGAAGACTACATTGCAGTTGCAATTTCCTACAACTTTTTCACCAGATTCTAATTGATTTAATCTATGCACAAAGATAAACGTTGTGGATTTTATTGGCTACCAAAGAAATCAAACGCATGTCCCCTTCACCGGTGTTTGTAATCATTACTTGAGTAACCTACTAACGACTGGTCATATTATTTTCTTGCATCACAATCGGCAGAAAATATCATAAATGTTCCTGGACTGCTAGCAATGTGGGAGGGCTCAAGAACCCTGAAATCAGACAAACAGACGTGAGATGATTTGTTTCGTTTCTCAATCGAATATCATTCAAATTTTATCTTCTTACTATATCCTGTATTAAATGTGTCACTCGACATCCGGATTTTGTAACATCAAAGTTTAAAAGTGGAGACAACTGCATTCACTCACAATGACGGCACAATCTCCACGACATGGCGAGCGTGGGCTATGCGAAGTGGTAAAGGAGGTAATGAGTTTTGAAATGTTTTGAAGGTGCCCTGTGAAAAAGTTTACTAAGGAAATTTTATTTACGTTTTATGGAACAAGGTATAATACGCAAAGCAAATGGGATCTGCGATTTTTGTTTAGGGGAAATATTTGCCGCTGCATCATAACAGAAGCTCATTTCTATCTCAATAGAGCATTTAGTCGAGGGCGTAGGAAATTCCCTATCAGCCGGAGTGAAGAACAAGTGGTTCCACTTAGCAGGATTGCCAATGGCATTAGCCCCTCCCCACAGAAGACCGCCGAAGAATGCACAGAGTAAACGAGATGACGAAATATCGATTACCGCAACTTCTCCGACCTTTCTTTCGTGATATTCCTTTGATTATTAAATTTCAGGCTCGTATTATATTTCAAACTCGTTTGCTTTTTGAGGTAATAGTGGGTAATCCCGAATGGTTTATCTTTCAATAAATGAATTCTTTTCAATACTCATCAGTAGCAATAACAAAAACCTCTGGATTCTGATTTATTTAGAAATACATGAAAATGTCTAAACACACTCAGAAACAAGCATCCACTACTCTCCGAGTGGCATAAGAACAGTGTACTAAGGAATTTAATGACGATAACTTGCCATGGCCGTCTTAACCTCTTCCTGTCAGACATGTATGCCAACATTGGATTGCTAACATGGCTTCATAGAATGGGATAGGTGCAACTGGCCCTGATTCGGGTTTAAATCTCAGGTCGCCAGGCCTGATTACGGTTTTTAGGTGCTTTCCCGTAATCATGTAGGCAAATGCTGGGACAGTCCCCAATTTCCGCCTCATAAGTTACGCGTTTCACAAACAAAGTATATACTTATCGTACAGAACTCTGATTATACGTTTCGAAAGCAGATGGCGACATTACAGCTCCGCTATTAGGATAATGCCCTAGGCAGAGGTGTTTAAGGTGCCCCTAGACCAGGGGTCCCCAAACTTTTTATCACGTCGACCCCCTCACAGAACATTTGTCTTCTCATCGACCCCCAGATTAAACGTTTAATAAAAACCAGTGCTGGATCCTGGGGGGGGGGGGGTGTACACCGGGGTGCCAACTTCAAGGAGGCGGCAAAATCATAATCATGTTTGAAGGGCGGCGATTTAAGTCACAGATATTTTTTTTTTTTTTTTTTTTTATTTTTTTTTTTTTTAGCTCTACTAGTACACTGGGCGCCGGGCGGTGACAACAATGTGTTTGGCCGACAATCGAGGTGGCAACACTTGGGGCCAGACGGCAAAAATGGGAGCTGCAAATAATGTTGCAAGGGGCGCATTCCTACAGTTTTTGCCCCGGCTCGAAAAATTCCTGGATCCGCCACTGATGAAAATTTTAAATCATTTTTGATGCTAAGCGATAAGGAGACTTGCATAACAACCCAAAGAAAGTATTTATAGTTCTCACACCTTAAAAAATCGGGTTTTATCTAACAGGCAATACCGCTCGCTTCGCGCTGTTAACGTGTCGTCATAGTGACGTCACGTTCACGTACAGTCAATTTTTGTGTGTATTGTGCCCTCGCTACGCTCGGTCACAATAATTTAAAACTGTACAATATCAACATAAACTGATATCCCGAAGGTGGATCAGATGCAGGCGGCCGCTGGTAAGCGGCCGCAGATGTCCGATAACACAAACAGATGTCCAGTGTTTGATGTGTTATCGGACGTCTGCGGCCGCTTACCAGCTGCCGAATAGTCACAAAAATTGACTGTACGTGAACGTGACGTCACTATGACGACACGTTAACAGCGCGAAGCGAGCGGTATTGCCTGTTAGATAATACCCAAAAAATCCACCCAACAACAACAACAGAAAACGGGATATTTTACACTGTTATTATAATCATAAACATAATTTAAAAGTTATAGATAGATGGAAACTAGCCTATAACCGTAAGTGTCATAAAATGTAAAACACAAAATAAAAATTGAAAATTTAAATAAATTATATTCGATAAAAAAAACATCTGCCATTTTACGACTACTGTTGAATACATTAAAAATATGTTAACATACCTTTTTATTAAAGTAGCTAATATTAGTGAGATGGATGGGTCTGAAGGGCAGCATCAAGATTACTGATGTTCGGTTGAAAATTGGTAAGTTTTAGTCGCAAATCACCACGGTTTTCCAAGTTCAGTCTGTTTCTCTGTTTTGTTAAAATAGCGTTCGCGTGGCTAAAGCCAGCTTCAACGAAATTGGGAATGCAAGTAAGAAAGATTCGTCTTCTGCTCTGAGCTTGGGGTATTTTGTAGCAATATTGTTTTTGCTCCAAAATTCGCTGAGGTTTTTATTTTTTAAACAACGCTTTAGCATCCAGATCTACGCATATTTCAATCAGTTCATCTTCTAAGCCACGTTCATTACCTTCATTATGTTAACATCAAATGGAGAAGCAAACCATTCAGGAACATGCATGTTCTTCAAGTCTTCGAAACGTGCTTTGAAATCTTCTCTTAATTTATCGAGATGTTTAATATATATCTCCAAATCACGTTCGGGTATCTCTTCATTTTCTTTTAGTAGTCGAAAGTTTGAAAAATATTTAAAACTTTACGTGCCAGTGAAGATTTTAACAGGTTTATTTTTAGTTGAAAGGCCATTATAATTGTTCGAGCTTGAACAATTGTAACATTTTTTCCTTGCAAACGCTTCTGTACTTCGTTAAATTTCGAATAAAGATCTGCCAAATAGAACAAGTTGGTTCTTGCACTGTTTTAACTCTTCACATAGTAATGGATCCACATTCTTAATAAACTCTGCAGACGAGTCGTACAAGTCAACAAGCCTCTGCAAACTATCACCTCTTGACAACAACCTTACCTCAGTGTGCAAAAGTAATTGATTGAAAGGTTCATCATTTTCTTCACATAACTGCGCAAACAGTGGGGAATTAGGAGGATGAGCTTTAATTTTATTAATTGACGTAATGCACACTTTTAGAGTATCATGCAGGTCGCCACTCAATTTTTTGGCTACATGATGCTGCCTGTGTAGGACACAGTGAACGGTACGTACATTAGGAACCTTTTCCTTCAGAAAGACGAAAAATCCTCTATAACGGCCTACCATAGCAGGTGCACCGTCAGTAGCTACTGCAGTAATATTCTCGAAAGAAATGTTGTGCTTGTTCAAATAATCTTGCAAACATAAAAAAATTGTCTCACCTTTTGAAACAGTTTGAAGATATTTAGCAAACAGAAATTCATCAACAGTGTTATTCAGGGATGGACTATGGAACCTAACATAAACCATGAGAAGATTTGAACTTCCGAAAGTTAATTCGTCAAGTTGAATAGCAAACTTAAAATGCTGGAGCTCAGAGGTCAAAGTTCTTTCCACATCATCGGCCATTTCCTCTATACGTCGCTGCATAGTATTTGCACTCAGTGGTATGCACTTCAAAAATAGTTGAGAGTCTTTCTTCATAATATTTTCAATTACATCTTTTATAGCTGGTACTATAATCTCTTCACCAATTGTGTGCGGTTTGCCTTTCTTTGGTATGTTAAGAGAGATGCTGTTGGTTGTCCTCAGTCCTTACTTCACTATCAGCGCTAGCAGATGACTTCAAATATGTACTTAAATTTGGCCGAACTCTCAATTTCTCTTTTAGCATTTTGAAATACTCAAAATCTGTTTTTCTTATCAGAATGGATCCTTTCCAAGTGGTCTTTTATTTTCGCCGTCTTCTTAGCATCATTGCTGAAAGTTTTTCACATAACAAGCACATAGGAATAGTTTCATTAGCAGAAGATGGCACAAAACCATATTTCAAATACTCGTGTGAATATTGTCTGCATTTCTTCTTAGCACTGGTAGACGACATCGTAGGTATTAAACTCAGATTTATAATATGAACAACACGATACGATCGCAGCACAACAAAACAGCAGCAGTAAGAGACGCAACTTATTACCGCACGAGCTATAAAGAACTGCCTGTTCTTGCTCAGAGTGCATTGTTGCTACTTTTTGCTAACAATAGATATCTAGACTTGAAGGAATAATAATTACATCTAAAAGTAACCTATTCAATAGAATTAGATAGGAAAAAGATAAAAAAGAAGTATCTGAATTTAATGGTTTTCGGTATATTACGATATCTTCTATGTAAAGGACAAAATCTACATTTAGATATACAATACATAGAGTGGAAACGATACTAGAGTTTAACAGTGCAACTTGTGTATAATGAACCAGCAGCGTTCTCTCTCCCCCCCCTCCCCCCCTCCCCCCCCTTGTGGCTTTACGTCTCGTCGACAGCGCGGTGACTAGAGGCGGGATGGAACTGCGGAGAAGGAACTGGAAGGAATTCGACCATGGCTTTTTGGAGGAAGCATCCCGGCATTAGCCTTGAGTGATTTGGGGAAACCATGGAAAACCCAAATCCGGATGCCTGGACGGTGATTCGAACCAGCGTCCTCCCGAATATAAAATGCTTAAATACCCGAAGTAAATAAAAAATAAAGTTTTAATACTTGTTGAGTTCATCACGTAGCTTAGCTAAAATAAAATAATTGTGATGTTGAACTTCTTTCTTACCCCAAAGACGGACCTTACAAGAGACACAATTCGTAAATTGGTCTACATTCGTTTCTCACAGGAACAACCACTAACAAACCAGCAATGCGAGTGAAGAATAAAGCGGCGAAATCAAACAGTTTGAACGATAAGCTTTGTTCCATTATTACCTCACCGCTTTGCGCCCCAGTAAGTCACCGCAACAATCCAATTGGTTTGTTTGTTTTCGCTGCTTTGTACTTCGCTCTCGTCGTTGCTATGCTCTCCGCTCCAGTATGTTTTCTCCTTAACACATACCTAAAGCGACGCAGGCTTCCGTAAAACTCAAGTTATAACGGGGCTAGTCAGTTATTTTGGATTTTTGTTGGAATATTCCCATTTTTTCCTAGACCATTTAACTGATCCTCTTTTTTTATCAATCGACCCCCTTTCGACCCCCGGGTATTAATCGACCCCCGGAGAACTCTTATCGACCCCCAGGGGTCGATACCGACCACTTTGGGGACCCCTGCCCTAGACGAAGTCTCTCGGTCAAAACAAGCAGCGACGGATCTACGAATTTTCCGAATCGGGGCATAAACTTGATTTTACCGCCCCTTCAAACATAATTTTCTGCCCCCTGAGGGCAGCCACCCAGGGGCTCTAGAGCTAAAAAAATGGCAACCCCCACATGTATTTGACGCCCCGTCAAACATGGCCCCTCCCCCCCCCCTCCTGAAGTTGCCGCCCGAAGCAACTGACCCGGTTTGCAGCCCCCTTTTCGTAGATCTGGCACTGGAACCAAGTCATACAGTAAACAAACTTACTACCGATTTTATAACTTTTCACATTAAAAGAAATTAAATCAGTCCGACAATTATAATAGTTCAACTTGTTTCACTTAAAAAAAAAATAACCCAGAAATTGAGTTATGTGTTGAAACGTATTAAACAAAATGTTTTTACGCTTATTTTCGACTTAGATATACTATTGACGATATTTTTACGCACTATCGACTGTGATTTCACATTTTTTTGTGAATAATTGAAAATCTTTTTAATCGTGAGTTATCGTTTTTAATTGGCAATTATTATTGGTCATCGTGTCCCCAACTTTGTTACGTCACGCGCCCAGCCTTCGCTGCCGGGTTAGCGCCGACCAGAGATGTAACTACAAAATAGAGATTATGAGCGTTAATGAATAACAAGTATATTCAGTTAACCGCGAAGAACTGCACTAACACAACACAGAAAGAAAATTATGTACTGCGTTTAAATTAATATGTTAATTATTAGTTGCTTTTTATTCATTAATATTCTTTTGATGTAGATTCGTTTTTTCGTTAAATTCTTTGCCCACAGATATGTAAGATAAATACATTGATTTTCAAGAACCAATTCCAGCGGAAGTTTTTATTAGATTGAATTTTAACCTCGATCATAATGATAACTGGCATTTGACATTACGGGAGAAGGTATAAATAACTAAGGACTTTTTTTTTTTTTTTTTTTTTTTTTTTTTTTTTAAAAACTAATTTAAAGTTTTTAAGATTTATTTTCAATTTCCTTTGCTTTCACCGACGCAATAATATTGAAGCCATTATTTCAGCCACATATAACTGTGTCAGCCGTTCAAACGTTGTACGAGACCGGAATGACGGAAAAGAAAGGTATTAAAACTCGTGGAGAATTTGGGTCAAGCTTATATCGCGATGTATTATGACACCAACGTGCAATGAAGTGAACGAATTAATTGGCGAGTAACTGAAACTTCGATTTTTTAGAGGTAGTTTTAGTGATGTTTGTGGTTGGGTTATAATGTAACCTGAATTTAGAAACAGACTGAAACTTTTTTACCAAATTTTATTGAACATTGTTCTATAATAATAAACTTTAGCTAAGCAACTGCGAGTAAATGATCGAGTGTGGTGGGTCAGTGGTAACTGATCTCGCATTTAGGAGGACGCGGGTTTGCGGATTTAATAACTCGTCCGGCCAACCACATTTGGGGTTTCTATGGTATCCCCAAATCACTCAAGGGGAATGCCGGGATGGTTTCTTCAGTTCCAGTTCCTTACCTTTAGTCCTTTCCTGCTGCTAATAATCCCGACGTTGACGAGGCGTAAAGCCAGAAGCACAAAAAAACCGTCATTTTTGGTGGACTTTGAGGCTAGCTTTTTTAATAAAGTAGATGAGCAGAAAGAAACCAACTTCTGGCCCTTAACAAATTACCCTGAACTAACAACCGGTGCAATTACATGTAATTTTATACAGGATCTCTTGCAGAAATTCCATTCGACCGTGGACCTCACAAATCATTTTCATCTAAGGCTTTGATGGGAAGTCATCTCCATTTCTTCCCTGTAATAAGAATATAATCGCTGAAATTAAAAATAAAGTAAAAATATTTGTTACTCAGATTGTTGAATACAGTCACGTATTTCATACGATTAGCAGAACTAAATGACCTCTGAAGGAAAAGAACTAGGGGATTCCGAGAAAGAGGTCGAATTGCCGTTTGACACACAAGAGGTAGAAGAAGGAGCAGCAGCCAAAAAGAAGGAGCAGCAACGCCTGAGAAATTTGAAGTAAGGTATAAATAATTAATAAAAATAACTCTAACGCTTGTTTATTCAGAGAAATACCTCATTACATATGTGGTTTCATGGTTTATTTAAAAACCAGTATCACTGCCATTTAAGTTTATGACGCTCTATTTTTCGACACTTTGATTGGTCTTTGTTAATATTTTTGTAGCTTTGCACATATAACATATTTGGTTTGTAATTTAAATCCACCAATAAGCATGTGATCTCGCACTACTGACCTTAAGCCAAACTATTTTCCATAGGTGTACATTGTAAGAACTTGACGTAGTAGTTATATGAGAAATACAAAATTACGTCTACCTAAAGAGTGTTGGAAAAAAAAAACAAAAAAAAACAAAAAAAAACGATAAACTAAGAATTAGCAGGTATTATAAGGTCAGTAAATGAGAAAACTAGTTTTGGAATTGTGAGCTTATGGCTGGTGAGGTGCAGACCAGGTGGTGTTGCAGCGTCTCTTGTCACGCGAGCCCCGGGTTGGAGTTGTGAGTGATTGTGGAGCGCCAGGCGCGTGCGGGTCGCGTCGGAGTATTGGGGTTACGGCCCTGTTTCCCAGTTCGCCAGTTCGTCTACGCCGTGCGCTATTCTGGTGCTGACGCGAGCCTCGTCCCACTTCCATAAATTAGCAGCGATAAGATCTGCAGGCGTAACGGGGTCGCGAATCCTCAAGGTCGCAGGCGAACGCCCAACCACACCAACCTCATTAAAAACCGCCTTCCTCCCGTCCCACAGCAAGAAAAGGTTTCCGTCGTATCGATACTAGCGGTAATTGCATTTTATTTTACAACGTTTGAGTGATGGATCTGCCAGTACACTACTTGCCGAACTTCTTTACACGTCTGCAAATAAACACTTCTATACTGACACTGGTTGTGCACGTGGTAAGAAATAAGACTCGGAGAGAATTCATTAAATCTCTTTACAATTAAATGAAATACTGAATTGATTTCACATTATAACCTACATATTTCACAGCAGACAGAGAAGGCCGACGTTGTGATACATTTAATGTATTGCTAATAATTGTGACGATAGTTAACATTGGATTGCACTTGAGCAAAGGATCCATTCAAGAAATAACAATCAGAACAGAAAGCGACCTACAGCCAGGAACATGAATGGGCATGTGAAGAAGGGACAAGTGTAGATGATAAACTATTTTCGCAGAAATGTAGGATAAAACGAAGTATGGAGATCGGTTCGAACCGATAAATGTTATGAAGTGTTGTTATTTAAATGTTTATGAGTTCAGAGCTAAATTATATAAAACTAGATAATAAATGAGGTAACTAGAAGTTATTACTTGCTTGGTCACTATTAAACGAGTAAGTAAAAGCAAGATATTAAGAAAATAACAGGGCAAGTATTTTTATCTATGAAAGGAGAAGATTACTACAACTGGTACAAGATGATCTTTCCTGACATACTGACATAAATGTACTTGCTGAAGAGACGGGAAAGGCTGCATACAACGAAACGAAAGATTACCAAATTTTATCGGGGAGTAAAAAAAAAAAAAACATAAGGGAAACTCATAACTTTGACAATAGCGTGCCGGGATGCTTCCATCAAAAAAAGCCATGGCCGAATTCCGTCCCTAGTCCCATCCCGCCTGTAATGACCTTAGCCGTCGACGAGGCGTAAAGCAATAATTAAAAAAAGACAATAGCGTTGTATTTTTTTTAACTGAACCACAATACAAATCCATAGCTAGAATTTTCAGACGTCTTTCGTATTAGTGACAGTTCATACCATAATATATTCACCTCTATTACCCTAAGAGTAAAGCATCGCTTTTACATTATATCGTGGGGAGACCGGGGCAAGTTGACGATGTTAACGATCAAACATTTTTAATAAATTCATTTTTTGAAGAAAATATTTTTTCATTGCAAATATTATTAGTCTGGTCTTTATTGAAATGTTCGTAATTATATATAATTTTATTTTCATGTTATCAAAGCTTTTTTTATTAATTTTGGAAAGTAATGCAAATCTGTCATCTTGCCCCAGGACTGGGGCAAGATGACTTTGACCACGGGGCAAGATGACATTTAATGAAACGGTAATACATTTTATTGTTATACATCAATATGTATACATTGTTGTATATACATTAACAGAAGTCACATACAAATTTCCCTCCTTCACAGTTTGAACCGTCTTCGTGCCACCATTTAAAGCACAAACAACACTGTATTCAGTGTTCTGATGGAGGGTCTTCATAGATCTCATCACATCCAGGACACTGAACTAAACTTTATTCGGAAGTATTTCTCGATGTTGTCGCAACTCAGGGTTTTTTTTCTTTAATTCAGAAGAGGTAAATGTCAGTTTCTTAGTAAAACTTAAATTTCTTACATCCCGAGCCTGTGCGTATGAAACAAACATTCAATTCTTACGTCATCTCTTTTCTTCAAATGGCGAGGTAGTGTTGCTTCAGGGATATTGTAAACGTTCGCTGCACCCAAGCGGGACTTTCTTACTCCTTTGACATTAATTATTGCAGCAGCCAAAGCATTTGGGTACCACTCACCTTTGGAGGACTTCTTTTTATAAGTTCTCACCATATCTGGGTCATAAAGTGTCATGAATAAGTAAAGTAGCGCACTTCCAAATTTTAAGAGAAACTATGTGAGTCATGCAAGTCAAGACTCTTACACGAAACACAAAAAAAGGCACTCAAAGACTGAAACAGACACAGCAAAAGTCATCTGGGGCAAGATGACGAGGTCGTCAACTTACCCCCGTCAACTTGCCCCGAACGACAATGTTAGAAACTTTCCATTTTTGCGGCAGTTTAAAAAAGAAAGAGATACAAATACACAGCTTTTATGAGAGCACATTGTTTAAGCTACTCATGTATTACAAAGTATAAAATAATATCTTACCTGTTAGTCTGCAAAGTCTTAATTCAGAGATGTAGAAAATTACAACACGTCACAGAGAATTCTCGATCAGCGTATAGCGAGGAACAATACGGCACGAGCAGCGTCAATGCACTATATTTTAGTTCCTAGTCGTATAGAGAGCTAGTAGTATGAATACAGTGCTGCTACATAGAAGCGGGAATTTAAATTAAATCATTCTTCATCTTGCCCCGCTCGTCAACTTGCCCCGGTCTCCCCTACGTATAGGCGACGGGTGATCAGAAACTATAGTTTGAATGCTTGTAGTGAAACGTGTACATTTTATTTCATACAACCAATGCAGTCAACTGATAGTACATACATTAGGTTATTGTTGGACGTAGTCTCGATATCGGTTTAGGCACATGTCGCTTCGTTGGATGAGTTTGAACATCCCTTCCAGATAAAAATCCTGTCCTTGCGAATTCAGCCACGCGAAGTGTATAACCTGAGCGGCTGAAGGGAATCGTCGACCTCCTAGGTGCTCCTTCAGGTGAGGAAAAAGGTGACATTAGTTTGGAGTGAGGTCCGGGCTTATTGGAGGGTGATCGATGATGTCCCAGGGAAACTGCTTCAGTTGCGATCCTCGTTGGTGATGTTTTCTTTAGAGAGCGTCCATTATTACGTGAGGTGTTTTTCCGGAATTCCGGAACCTCCCCCTCCCCCCTTTTCTCGTGAGATTATGTGAGATCGGATCTGAACCCTCCCGCCCCCCCCCCCCCCTAAGATGACATAACCCCCTGCTGATCGACCTTGTAGGTTTTTTAGACCTTTTTTTTTAACTCTCTTGCTTCCGAGGGTGGTTATTACCCCCCTCCCCCGAAGGCCGTTTCTAGACCTTATACCCCCCTCCCCTCTAAAGTCGAACTCCGTCTCGTTTGTAGCCCTTCTTTTAGCTCTACTGTCCTTCAAGAATTTAAAAAGCTCTCACGTGAGATTTCCGTCGACCCCTCCCCCCTCCATTGGTGAAATTTCGTCAAACCTCCCCCCCCCCATTTCACCCCACGTAATTAATGGACGCCCCCTTACCGGTCGCAAACTTTAGACACCATTTTGGGACATGTTGACGAGACACTGTGGGGTGTTCATTAATAATGTGAGCTCAAAATAGGGAGGGGGGAGGTTTGGCAAAATCTCACGAAAGTTCACTAAGCAGCAGGGGGTCCATAAAAAATATTACGTCAACTTTTTATTTCAGATTGCTGCCGTTGTAAGAGTAGTAGAGCTAAAAGGAAATCTTCAAAGTTACGAGCGGACGGGATGGGTCCCACCAGATCCCACCAAATCTCACGATGGGGGAGGGAGTCCGAATTTAATAAAAAACAACTCAAGTAATTAATGGACGGCCCTCTGTAGTATCTCCGTAAACTTTTACCAGCTGCCGGTGAAATTCAGCCGCGCTTATGTTTCGCCCACAGAACTCGAATAACTGAGCGGATTTCTTCGCGATATCAGTTTTCCAGCGAGTCGCCATTTGTGTCTACGTATAACTAGATCTGTAGGTGGCTCATGGATGAAACCCTGCACAGTTAACAACCGCAAAATTCGGTAATACTGACTTCCAAATTCCTAGTGGCTGTGAACAAAGAGAACTGTTCGTGGGTTTCAGTTACCTTTAAGATTACCGAAGCTCCGTGAAAAAATGATTAAAACCAGGTTGTTCAGATGAAATGAACAAGTTAGGTCATATTTGTCTGAAGAATCACACAAACAAAATTGGTGTTTATGGTTGAAAGGATTGTGATAAATCAGAATGTGACTTACTGGTTTGAGAATTTCTTAAAATATACGAAACAAACATTTACGGGTAGGAAACGGTGAGAACTGGAGGATAATTATTAATGTGACCACTGCTGTTCATTACTTCAACAAGTGATTCTATCGATTTAAAGTCAGAAGCCTGGTTTTGTCTCGATGGCAATCTATACTATTATAAATCTATAAGCAAGCTGCGTGTGTCTCATTATTTGAAAGGGAACTGTGCAAAAACTACCGCAGCAATTTGGGTGGGTTTTCAAATTCTTAGAGCTAACGGTCCCAATTAAAATCTGCGGAAATAGCTAGTAACTTATATGGACCAAGGTATGGAGGGAATAATTAAATACATTTCTAGATACGAAATTATGAGATAAAGATCACACTGTAATTGAGATGTTCACTTCTTGCACAAAAAACTGATATAAATATCACAAAACTTAACTCAGAATTTCCGTTTAATATTTTGTCTTCGAATATTTAGTTTTTCAGTTTTCTTTATTGTACCAAATAAACGGAATACCTCAATCAGACGAATTAAGCATTACTAATTTACTGTAAAGATTATGCGTCTGACCATTGTATATATTTGTCTTTGGTTATAAATTTCCCGTTTTATTACTTGTAATAAATATAATTGTACGGAATGCGTTACTCAAACGACTACATAATATTTTAACTCTTCAAAGAGAGTAACAGAGGTGTAATATTTACGGTAAGTAATTTTGTACTTAATATCGATAGTAAAGAGTTTTCAATATATCGCGTCGCGGAATTTTTTTTTAGTGAATGGCAGTAGACAATTTGAAAGTAAGAATAAAATTTCGCTATATATGGCTTACCGGTAGTTCTCGATATATCAGAAGTAAAAAATCAGTTCTGCGTATAGTTCCTTGTGCCTTTGGCAACGTTTTTAATCTGGTCCAGCGCGTGTTTTAGTACTCATGCAGTTCAAACTGAAGTTGTATTATGAATTTAATTGTTATAATTTATGCTAAGCGAACTTTGAATCCTGAAAGCAGCAATATAAGTATAGATCGTGGTTAGGTCGAAATGCAGCCTGGAACAGAATGTTCTTGGAACAACAAAAGGTACGAGGAATTCAATTATTGTTGGTAATCAATAAGCTGCTTTAATAAAAAGAAAGAAAAAAGAAAAAGAAAGAAAAAAGAAAAAGAAAAAAAAAACCGCTGTGCATATCCAGCCTATATTTCCATGTGGCGACATTTTTTCTGGTCCAGGTTGCAATTCAACTTAACCTCTTTAATTTTGAGATACGATGAAGAAAAACGGCTTGAAATTTGGGTAGATGCATAGAAGTTAAAATCAAGAAATGCTTGTTATTAACCACGACATAAAATGTATACATATGGTATTACGAAAAGTTGCAACCATTTTCAGGTTCTTTGTTGATGTAAATGCTATCATTGGTGGCAAAGTTATTTTTTAAATGGCGTCAACTGCACTGCCAAAACTATCGCGGGCGGTAACTTTCGTGTTTCCATTGTTTTAATTTTTGGTTTAATATGCACGTTTTATCCTTATCGAAAGGTCAACTGACTCTCGATACGCCCTTCTTTGACCGTTAGCGATAATCTTTCCCGAAGCTTTGATTTATTGTTTTTAATATTATACTGTGTTAAAATATAAGTAGGCCTATAACAAAACAACAACAAAAAAAATAATTTAAGTATAGTAGGAAAACCGAATCTAAGGTTCTAACTAAAGGAAAGGAAAATATTTAAATGAAATATGAATATATATTTCTTCTCCAAGTTAACATTTGTTATTGAAACAAAAAAAGGGTAGAGTATTTCTTTCTATACACGCCAAGGCCCGCGCGTGCGAAGCAACGGGTAAATGCTAGTATTGAATATGATGATTAAACATAGAGTGAATTGCGAATAAATATAGAAGGATCTAAACGATACATTTAGTTGGGTTGTTAAACATGAAATGAAAAGTGTCAGCTTATTTTATGCTTAGGTAAAAAAGGAAAGGTTTTGTATGATTGAATGGTGAAAAGGCGTATCATTGAATTATAAATTCAGTTGGGCAGGACACATTAAGCAACTGGTAGGGAGTCCTGCATCTATTAGGGAGGGTGATGAGGGAATGTAACAGGGAACTGGAATACAAATGCTTGGCCAGGCAATTGCTTCAGAATAGTGGGCAAGCATGGGACCGGCATTATGGGCATCAATTACAGAAACTGTTGTGGCACAAAAGAGGGCAGCTCGATTTGTTTGCGGAAATTATCATATAACACCTTCCATCACTCATATGTCAAAGGAGCTGTATTAGGAGTCATTGTAAGGGAGAGCTGGGTTTATATGAATAGCATACATTTGCCATGGGGACTAGGTGGGTAGTACGCGTTCCATTATAACTATTGTGTGCAAGGGAGCGAAGACTATGATTATAACCTAGCACTTGATTTCAGTAATAACGGAGAGCGAATATTTGACACGCTTTATATTAGCTTGACCTGTTTGTGTGTAGACCCTGTATGTATGAATGTAACAGAATCTTTCAATACAATTTTCACCCACTTCCAGATTTCCGAGTTGTTTGAAATTTTATACACATATTAAGAACCGGTGACAGTACAATAATTTCATAGCTACTGTCTGATATTATCATTACTTTGACATTAGCAATAGAAAACAGTTTGAATGCAATAGAATATTTCATTTCAATGTTCACCCATTTCCTGACGTTTGAATTGTTCGAAAATTTGCACACCTATAAAGAACAGGTGAAAATACAATAATATCATAGCTGTGTCCTGTTGTTCTCATTACTTTGACTGAAACAATAGGAAAGTAACGGAATCTGTCAATTCAATTTCACCCACTTTCAGATATTTGAATTGTTTGAAATTATGTTCACATATTAAGATCAGTGACAATACAATAAGTTCATATCTATCTCCCGAAATTCCCATTCTGAACTAAAAAGTTAAAAATAAAATTATAGTTTAAAAAACTAAAATACCGTACACGCTTTTATAGCCATGTGAACTAAAAGGTTAAAAATAATCTTTAAATAAAAAAATTTGTTCAACAGCGCTAGGATGTCCCACAATTCTGTATAACCTTTTTGGAGTAAGCTTAAAATAAGATTTAAGACACTCATTAAAATGTTAGCTTTAATGTAAAAAGCGTGGGGTGCTCTATGCTTGTACGTAATGGCCCTACTTTTACGAAGAGCTAACGATAAAAAAAATTAAGATTACAGATATCTAGCACCCCACACTCATATTGCTACATTGTTACAAAAGTGCCTATTTTAGTTTTTTGAACTATAATTTTATTTATTTGTTGTTCAATAATTGGACACAAAAAATCATGTTTGAGGAACCAATTTCCATTAGTATCAACCCGGGCTGTGACAATTCATAAATCACAAGAGCTGACCCCGGGCCGAATTGTGGTTGACTTAGGAAACCGAGAGCTAACTATTGGCTGTAGTTTCCAGAGCTTGCAGAATTCAGGACCATCTTAGTTAGTCCTGAACGTTTAGATTTGGATAATAGGTCTATATAAAACAAGAGAAACATTTATACTTCCCATCGAAGGGGAAAAGAGACTGCAATCTTTGAACTAAATATATATTTTGTGCAAAATGGTATTAATATTAAAAGTAAAAACTTGTAAAATAAACTAAACTAAATGATTTATGCATCTAAGAATACTAAACAACCTGGTTAAGCATAATAAAAAACGAAATCATTATAATATTAATGAAAGAATAGGCAGAATAGTCCTCGAGGCACAAAATCACTAAGGTGGGAAATTTCGAGGTCGATTTGTCAATAAAAATGATTTTATGTTTTAATCTGAAAAACTGGTTCAGATAATTGCTAGATTAGTAATTAAATGTTATTCGCAAGTTGCACTCACGCACAACATTTATAATTGTTTGAATAAAAGTCATTTTATATCGAACATGCCGGGAACGTTTTGAAAGACTAAATAAAAAAATATTAATGAATGAAATTGCTGTTAACTTCGATAAATCTGTATCTAAAATATCTAAAATATTTGATGCATTTAAGATTTTCAAATTACACTAGATTAAGCACTATAATGGAAAATGATTTAAGAATTTCGAATTTAACATTTGATTCTGTCACCTGTCGTTTGTACTTACAACCAACCATTCTGTCTTGTATCAATCTAAGGAATTTTATGCAATATTCACGTTCAATTTTTATGAAATCTGTTTATCGACCTATGGTTGCTGGTGGATCCTAGTATAGATCCTGCAGTTACAGTATTTCAAAATATTGGTTGGGGAACAATCTAACATATTCAGAAAGCACGTTCTGTTAACAGCTCCCATTTCTCTTCTTATACGAGGCGCGTCCAGAAAGTAAAGTTCCGTTTCAATTTATCTCCGCTGCAGCGTTGCGATTGCAGTTCCGCACATGCGCTGTAGGACGATGTGTATCAAGGGGAAGAACGTGCGCGATTTGGAGATCGCTGTCAGTTACGTACGCTTTGTGTGCTTGTTTGAAATGTCGGCGTTGATTGAAAATCCCGCCGCCTGTGAAATCAGGTCTGTGATTCGGTTTCTGAATGCGAGGAAAGTGAAACCAAGTGAATTTATCGGCAAATTTGCGATGTTTTCGGACCAATGCGATGAGTGATTCGATGGTGAGAAGATGGGTCCTACAGTTCAATGGCGGGCGAAGTGATGTGCACGATGAAGAACGAAGTGGGCGTCCACCTTTGGTTACAGAAGAACTGGTTCACGCGATTGATGACAAGATCCTGGAAAACCGTAGGTTTACAATTAGTGCTCTCGCTATGGACTTCCCCAAATTTCACGATCACTGATGCATGAAATTGTTACCAAACAACTGAAATTCCGTAAACTTTGATCACGTTGGGTACCAAAGATTCTCACTGAGCAACACAAAACACAACGGATGGGTAGTGCACTTGAGTTTTTGACCCGTTATGCTGAAAGCGGCGAAGAATTTCTGAGACGGATAGTCACAGGAGATGAAAACGGGGTTTCTTATGACACCCCTGAGAGTAAGCGGCAATCAATGGAATGGAGGCACACTTCATCCCAACCAAAGGTTAAGCGAAGCAAATCATGACACCTCGGAAATGATGTGCCACAGTGTTCTGGGACTGGAAAGGCATCCTACTCATTGACTTCTTACCGCGTGGTCAAACAATCAAAGCAGATGTTTATTGCGAGACACTTCGGAAATTGCGCCGTGCAATTCAGAATAAGCGCCGGGGACTGCTATCAAAAGGTGTTGTTTTGCTTCACGACAACGCACGGACCACACACTGCAAAACGTGACGAAAAACCTCGTACAGGGATTTGGCTGGGACGTGTTTCACCATCCTCCGTACAGCCCTGACCTCGCTCCTAGCGACTTTCATCTGTTCTTACATCTCAAGTCTTTCCTTGGCGGTCAATCACTTCACCAATGACGACGAGCTGAAAGAAACTGTTTCCAACTGGTTGAGACACAGGCGGCAGATTTCTATGAAGAAGGTATACAAAACATGGTGCCACGCTATGACAAATGCCTGCAAAATTTCGGCAGTTATGTGGAAAAGTAGTTTAAGAGTAGTAGAATTTTGTGCAATAAAAATTTCTTCTGTATCTGTGTACAATTTCATTTTATTACCAAACGGAACTTACTTTCTGGACGCGCCTCGAATTTCATTGGATATCTGTTGGTGGTTAACAGACCGTACCTATAAAGATTAGAGCATGGTGAGATGGCGATGTTGCTTTTTTAATTTTCGTCGAGCTCTTCCAGTGGGGGGGGGGGGGGAATGACGACAGCTTCTGCCTTTCTTTACAACCCATCGACGCGACGGCTGAATTGTTCATTATTCTCGCTTATTACCTGGAAATACCAAGTAGCTGTAAGGTAACAGCAAGTGGAGAATTTGTTTTTTTTTTACCTTTCCTGGTAACATCAATGATCACGAGTAACATATATGTGCCATTTGTAACAATATCTGTGTTGTGTGGTAACAGGTCTTCAGACCAACATTGAAACGGTACTTTGTTTGATACCAAGATCAGAAGAATTTGTCCTGCTATACGCACACATTATTTTTTTACGCACCTGTTTTTAGTGTATATGACTTGAATAAGATTCTTAGAAAACTCAGTAGATGACTTGAAAATAATAAAAATTCATTTGTCTGAACATTCAAAGAAATGAATTAAATACGTTTAAAGCAAGCAGTACTGACGTCACCTTTGTTTGTGTATTGAGGTCTATGCTTAAACAAACTGTTGCGTGCTCGACATGCCGGCCACTGTAGTGTAGGGGCCAAGCTCACATACCGTGCCTCGAATCCGGCCTGGGGCACGGGAGGTTTTAATTAAGTGCTGTATTCGTACTGAGTTTTTCTCACTATGGAAAGCAATAAGAGCTGCCATGAAATGAAATATGACTGTTGAGAGAATATAAATGAAAACTGTGAATGGCTGTATGACAGAAATGGCGAAACCGATTATTAATAAATAAATTGTTTTCAGTTATAAAAGAATTTAAGTCAGGTTTCATGGCAGTCATTATATTCCATCCAGTTCGTTGTTTTTAAAACGGGATTAACTTAAGTAAATGAAATTAATAAGAATTTTACCAGCAGTCCTGATTGATTTCGGGACCCTAGCAGATAGAAAACAATAAAACTTAAAGAGAACTCAACTCAGTTGAAATTAACAGCATTGAGAAAGTTGAGATTGAATTTATTTTACCGCTTCTGTATTAGAAAATGAACTTAATTCCCCACTATCAGCAACGTAAGGCTGTTATATCATGCACTCGATATAATGAAACGTTTCTCTTTTTGTGGTTATAAGCCGAGCCATCTGCGTGAACGGGGCCAAATACAAGCCCGTTCATCCTCATTTTGGTTTACCGTAGTTTCCCAAACGAATGCGCTGATCGCTTCTTCAAAAGACCTTGGCCGAATTCCTTCCTCCTCATCTTCTCCCGTCTCTAATAACCTCGACGTCGACGAGCCGTAAAACCGAATCAAGAACAGAAAACAAAAAAAGCATTAGAAAACGTAGTAATAAATATCGTTTTCAGAATAAAGGTAACGTGGCAGTTTAGTAGATTTATAATAGATTCTACCATTTTCTCGTATATGCATTTCATTTTCAACATGAGAAACGCAGCATGGATTTTACAGGGCAATAAAATAACGCAAACAACAATGACGCAGAACCCGAGCCAGACCTAAGCAATCGACTCTTTGATTACGGATGTTGTAATGGCAACAGAATGTAATTCAGTATTCCACCTATACTAAAGCTAGTATCAAAGCGCGCAGGTAGTAGCCACGTGATTGTGGGGTATTCTAAGGGCGGACAGTAATACTCTTAGAGAGTGTCAAATACTGGACGCAGTGTATCATTGGTTTTTGTTTATAGGGAAAGGATTGATAAAATACACCCAACACTCACCAAAGTAGAAGGGAGGAGGGCAGCAGCAACACGAAACAATACACAAACACAGAACTTACAATATTTCGGTGTTAACCCTTTATCAAGTTGAAAGAAGTAGCACTTACTTCTTTTAACTTGGCAAAGCGTTAACTCCGAAATATTGTAATTTCTGTGTTTGTTATTGTTTCGTGTTGCTGCTGCCGTCCTTCCTTCTACTCTGGTGAGTGTTGGGTGTATTTTATCAATCCTTTCCAAATAAATATTGCCTCGCGGCAGTTCTTTCCTTCCATTGTTACCGATATCGATTTTTGTTCGTGTGATAAACAGCGAACCCAAATATGTGTATGTTTATCTGAACATGTTTACTGTAATGTGCATGGAATTATATGAGATTTTGGCTGCTTAGAAATGTTTAATATGCTGTAAAATGGCTGTAAATATTTCTAATTCCATTTAAAATTGGTTCTTTATAATTTCAACTAATAATGTGTAAGTTTTAATTGTTTTTGTATAATTTATATTGTTAAAGTAATTATTAGCACTCCAGAAAAGTCTGTCGGTGCCTTTATTGTCTCCCAGAACAATTTTTGCTGTGTATATAAGCTCCAGATACACGCTACCAAACAAGCTTGCTCGACGCACTGCTAAGACGAACGTAACGTATTTGTTTCTTGTAATGAGCTTTAATCTTTGGAATCGATGACAAATGTAAAGTTTGTGAATGTTTTTCTTCGTCGAAATAAAAATGTAGAAAGTCTATTAACAGCGTCGTTACAGGAGAAGCTACTTGGCATTGAAAGTTGAAGAAATTAAATAACATAGTTAGATGTTGGGGCAGATCTGCAAATCTTTATAAGTCAGTATAAACTGCTAAATTCTGAGATAGAAGGTCTACGGACGCATTTCTACAAAATTATACCAATTATGTTTAGTGGATATTCCCTGCTTCATACCTGTGTTGATTATAGGAACAGGGGAAAATTCTGATGACTTTCATCAATTAGTTAGACTGAGCTCCACCGTTCGATTTGGGTTATATGTTTATTTACCCAGGGAACTAACTTTAATTCTGTTTACCGGCTGAATCAACCGGTTGAAGAAACTAAAAGCACCGTTATCTTGCAATTGGAACTTCTCTGTACGAGTCGAAGGTGCACCACCGAATTTTATTGGCCCATATTAGCAGTACAGCCAGCTCAATGTGTCTGTTTTTCTTCCAATGCGTAAAGTTTATCTCAGCGTGATTATTTTTCTCTTTTTCGTAAAGACGACACGATACGATCGCAATACTTAATTAAAACCATCCATGTCCCAGGTCCGACTCGAACCAGTAAAACCCATGAGTTTGTGTTTACGGTATGATACGTGGTTGACTGATGCAGTATATTGTTGTTATGGTTCTTGGCTTTTAGCCGCTATCCTGGAGGCTATAATTTTCTAGATTTTTTTGTACAACTCGGCTTACAGTGATTGCCTATTGTTGGCCGCTAGAGGGAGCGCAGGTGTCGTCATCGGTCGATCAAGTGGATCGTGTTAAAATGCAGGTGAGACTGGGGATTTTTCTTGGAAGCTGATTGCCCTTCCCTGAACCGAGTGCTGGTGAGGAGACCCGAACGCTGCACTGGCCATCGCCCTACATTCCACTGCTGAGGCACCAGGAGAATACGGAGCAGTGTCTCAGCCATCCTGCACTTCATCTGCCATTATAAATTTCTTTAGTTGGGGCTGATGAATGTTGCTGTCACTCAGTTTCTGTCAAGTTCCATGAAAGTTTCTGCATTTGGTTCAAATACATTCAAAAAAGTACTTTACTTGGAAGAAACAATAAAATAGTTTGAAGTACAAATGATAAATTGTAATAAAATCGGTTAGAGTACGGATGAGTAAAAGAGAAAAAGGAAATATACTTGAAATTTATCAACAACAGTGACATTATCGTGTTTAAAAATCGGAAATGAGGATACTTTGTCCTAAATACAAAAAGCGGATTCAGGATACTCCGCATGCTTGAGATGTGTTGAAATATGCAGTTAAAAATTTTGCGCTATTACTACGTATAGAATATGTCATTCTCCTAAATATCATATCTACCATTTTTTTTCGCGCATTTTATATAATCTCGCTTTATTTAATTTGAAAATATTATTTTGCTTTGTCTTTCCTTTCGTTCATATGTTGGTTACTATTGGCGTAGAACCGCGACTGATCTCTGAACCCCTTGTGTCACCATTTATTGTGTTGAGTGATTCTGCACTTCCTCGGATGACCATTGCCGGCGAATATGTTTTGCAGCGGCTTAGCGGTGTTAGATCTGGCGTCATGGCTTGCGGGGAGCCGTGGGGTATATAACTTCAAGTCACGGCTGATTGAGTGAACTGTGACGTCACAACAGTTCCAGATGGAAATCCTGTGTATTCATATGTTACCTCTCACGCGACAATGCCGTGGTGCCATTTTTCAACAGGACAATGCTCGTCCACGCATGGCACCTGTCCCTATGAACTGTCTGCGTTATATTGAGGCATTCCAGTGGCCATCAAGATGCTGAGACCTGTACCGATAGAACACGCGAGGGATCAGTTAGGACTTGAACTCCGTCCCAATGCCAGTAAAGAGGATACCAAGGACAAGTTACAGTAGTTGGTGGGCGGCTTGTCTCGAGAATGGATACAACGACTTTCTGATGCCCTTTTCCACCGACTCGGCGCTGGATTAAGGTCAGAGGGGATGCAACGTCATACTGACAAGTGGGCTCATACTGCAAGTTCTTTATAAATTTCACTCGACTTTGTAATCACTGAAATAACACCAGACACCCTCTCAACTTTTGAATTTTGATTTCGTTTCCTTCTCACCTTTTGCGTGCTTCCTTTGTTTTTGTTTTATTTTGGTTCTTTTTTCTTTTTGGGCCTGGCAATGTAGTATCGTTCCAATTTTAATAAGATTTTCTTTTTCACGTTGTAATCAAATACAGTTACTTCACTTATTTTTTACTTTCATAGATGATTTCCTAATGTATCGGAACAGACAATTAGTATTTTTCAGATAATACGACAATTATTACGATAACCATTCACTGGTATTTACAAACATTATTACAACCAATCTTCCTAAAATTATCTTTGGTCAGAACAGGTTAAGCTCTCACCCTAAATACTTTGCTACTCCGCCAGAGATCTTCTACAACAATACTTCGACTAAAATACCAAAATATTATTGCCGGCTTCAAGCCGAAAAATAGTTAATATTAGCGACGTTGTTGCGTATTGATTATGGTGGGCTTCATGTGTCATTTGATTGAATCGCAAGGCCCGTGTTCTGGCAGTGAGTTGCAGTGCGCTTCGTTTCGTGCATCGACCGCGCGCCCGCATGTCCGATGTCGGCCAACGCCCTCAGCAGGAAGTCTCGGTACAATAACCTGCCAACTCTCTGACGCAGACGCTCTGTTTGCCCTCACCGCACTGCAAATACCGCGTCACGCTCCCAGAACTGCGACAACACGGCGCGCAGTGGCCAGACAAACTGTCGGAGGACCTTCAGTGAACAACGTAAGGAGAGGAGAGGAACGGCGCCAGAGTACTACTGGGTAGAGCCAGACACTTGTCGGTGATCGACAGTTTCAGTTCGCTTTCAAACTGCTGTCACTTCATGAGAACAGCGACCTTGTAGCAATCAACATCAATCATTTGCCTTTAATGCCAGGTAAAATAAACTGGTCTTCATCATTCCTCTGCAGGGTCGTGAAGTCCATAGGCTCTGGTCAGGGCTCTGGTCAGGGCTAATCAACCAAAACGAAGAGTTTAGAGCGTGAGCCATCTATAGATAAGGGAGCGTTCATAAACTACGTGCTCCATTTTGGCCTTCCTTGAATCTCCCCCCACTTAGCCTGAAGTGGGTTTTTGCCTCGATTCTAAACCCCCCCCCCCTCCCCACCGCGTATGGCACATAGCTTTTCCCCCAATAATTCCAGAAGATATTTTGTACAGTTATCTCTTAACAGACTACAATTAAAATTATTGCGTATGTAATGAATACACAGCTGCTATTTGAGTTATATACTTTTCTATAATTATAACTATTGTGAATGAAATCTTGACATTAGCAACTCCTAAAAAAAGCTCAACTATTTGGAAACACCTTTTTCTTAGGTACCGTCAGGGAACATTTTCTTCTCAACGTGTTACGAAAACCATTCTCCTTTTCTCATTCAGCATTACTCATTAAATGATAAATTATAACAAACTGCCGCCTAAAAAAACTAAGAAGAGCTGTATTTTTTTGTTTTCTTTTGCTGCAGTATCGTCACCTTCCTTTCTACATTACTACGGAATATTTGATATGTTTAAAAGATTTCTGTAACTCATTGGATAGTGAAAACTAGTTGGAATTGTTTTTTACAAGCCTTGTAAAGTTTTATTGTACAGTGCCACTTCACACCACACTTTGAACTTGAAATAACATTTTAGTGAGCACAACAATTAAAGTCGTACTGAAATTCACTTGACAGAACAAAATTAGAATCATTTTACCAAGGAACGGTGTGGTCACACGCAGGCGATCCTAAACAGAACAGGTTTATTTCAAACCATTAAAATAATACGAATCGTCACTGCCTACATCTGTAAGGGAATTTGAGTCTAGGTACAGCATGTGTAATATTTTTCGAATTGTTATAAGCCGTTGCGGGTCGGTTAGTTCAAATGCGCCGGCAGTGTGGAACATAGCGCTCTGATTTCAAGTCACACGCGTGCAGTCCAGATTAGATACGGAGATAACTAAAAATCGACATGATGTTGTGTGTTCCGTACCTAGTTTTAACTGTGACAAATAAAATGAGTGAAAAGTGTAATGGTATGAGAACATTACGGTTACATGATCTGTTTAGTGTGGTTATGAGCAGCAGGTAACAATTATTCTGTTCTGGCGTAAACTGCCAGCGACACAGTGAACAAGCGGGTTAGCTACCTACCTGATCCAACTTCCAGTAAACCGGCGGGGCGTTGAGCCCCTAACAAGAAGTGACCCTCCTCACTGTCAACTAGTGATGTTCCGATACAAGTAAATACGAGTAAGTACTCGATACTATGTTTCGATACCGAGTACTTTTCGTATTCGTATTAATTCATTCGATACTTACTTGGTATCGGAAGAAAAGTACTTGTATCGAATCCAAAGTATCGAAACGCACCCGGTGTTAAATTCTAAACGCATCATCCCTGCTGCGCCACTCAGTCGCGGCTGCGAAATTAATTTCCAGCTGACGTCAAGTCGGTAGCATTGAAGATGAAACAAAATCAGTCTTAGAATAGGCAATCTAACCTCAAAGAGTTTGTTTTAGGTCCTATTTCATTGTAATAAAGTAGTACTTGGCGCTCATTTCGCTATACCTGGCCAATGGTCGTTCCCGCGCAGCCCCACACGAAAACTAGAAGATATGGTTCTTAAGAAACTAAGAAGCCCATGTGAATCGAAAGAAGAAGCTGCTTCAGCTAGCGTTTCACAGGAATATCCCTTCTGGAAACATCACAAAGAAAAAGAAAACGCACCGCAGTGACAAAGTCTCTCTCTATTTGTCAAGCACTGTAATGTCTCTAAAAAGCATTCCATTTACAGAATGGGAAGAAATGAAACTTATATTTCCTTATCTGTATAAATACTCACAACAGTATCTTATTATTGAAGCAACGTCAGTATTAAGTGAATGTTTGTTTTCTATTGTGGTTGAAACAATGACAGACAAAAGAAACAAGCTGTCGCCAAAATATTTGGAACATTTGCTGTTTTGGGAAACCTCCCAAAAGCGGACTTCTGTTGTTTAAAAGTGTAAAAACTATATTAAATAAATATTTAAAGATAAGACAAAACTTTCAAAGTTTTTTTAAATGTGAGCTTTATTATAATTTTAATAAATAAATAAAAATGTCTACTGAGTGTTTTTTTTATTTTATTACACTAGGCAAATAAAATAAATAATTTAGCAACATGTCACATATATTTTTATATTTCGACATTAATTTAAAAAAAACTATCGATATGAGTAAGTATCGATACTTTTGCAGTACTCATATGAGTAAGTACCGTAAGACAATTTGAGTACTACTCATTTAAGTAGGTATCGATACTTTGATGGTATCGGTACATCACTACTGTCAACTGGTAAAAGGCAGGAACATCTCCTTAAGAACGAAATTTATGTGGCTCCAACACTCATAGTAGTGATTTGTGCAGTCGCGACAATTTATGAAGACAGACAGTGGCGAAATGCAGACACGGCGTGTTTCTCGAACAATGAAAAACCGGGGAAGTGCCGATAACATGCAATTCCCAGAAACTTAAACTCGCGGCCAATCAGGGGAGCCTGAATGAAGAGAGGTCGTGTGTGTGTGAGTGTGTATGTGGGAATGACAGTGATCCTCCAATATAAAATCAGTTACTATTCTGTTTAAAACATATTTTTTTCATGTCTGGACGTTTTCCGGAGATGACAGGGAGAGAGAAGGGACTGGATTGGCTGGACCGACGTCCGTGGGTCTCCCCGAGCTGTGGAAGTGAGCGGCGATGAGGGCAAGAGGGACTCGTTCGGCAGATCTCAAGACGAGAGGTCATTGAAGCGAGCGGAGAGCCGGCAAGAGGCGACCCGTACAAAGTCATAAGTGTTTATGTTCACACGGACACAAGTGTGATTGGAAGTGGTTCTTGTGAAGACAGGTGCTGGTGTATCTTCCCCTGTGCTGACTCACGGTAAACACCTTCATTAGGAAAGTGCACTAATATTCGAAGTCACTCTCTCACCCAAATAGCGATCCTGGCAAGGAAACTTGCATATAACAGTTTCAATCTGCCGAAACCCAATGAGTTTTTAGCCGGAGCATAAATTAAAATAACTTCGTGGTTACAACAAAAAACAATGACGTGCCTTTGTCCTTTTGATTATTCAATTTGTTTATATCTTGTAATTATTGCAGTGATGACCGAAATGATATGTTCACTTCATATTTAAATTTTAACCTGAATAAATGTCCAGGTTATGGAAGTTTTATTGATGAATAATGATGTCATGCATTGTAATTGATTACGAACCCGTTCTCAATTGAAATAACTTTAATTAAATTTTCCCTGAGATTAAGAATTAAATTATATGTTTTTTTTAAAGTAATAAGGCACCCAGACCCGCCACACGCTTCAAAAGCTACAATGGTTGGCTCTGAACTTCCCTTCCCTTCCCTTTTCTCAAGTAGCTCCAGGGTAGTTGTTTATGGACGCTCTCTAAATAAGTGACGTGTCCAATGGAAGCCGAGTGAAGTACAAGACAGACTATGAACGTAGAATCCTACTCCAACCCACTGTAACGTATCACTGCCAGTGGTTAACGTTACATATCAACGATTATTGGACCACTAAGGACCACGTGACGCCAGCTCACTGATTACTCAGGCAGCTAAGTACGGATCTTAAGGACAGGCGGCTAGCCGGGAATTTTTGTGTTGCCATCTGTTTGGGAATCGTGTCATTTGCACCCCCAGTGCATCTCTGGTGCTCCCTGCGTAACATCAGACCTGAATATGGCGGCAGAGCTAGCCACCGAAAGCTCGTTGTTGTCTTTCTTCAACACTATCTCGCATTCGGGAGGACGGCGGTTCAAATCCCCGTCCGCGCATCCAGATATGGGTTTTCCTTGGTTTCCCAAATCCCTCCAGGTAAAAGCCGGGACGCTTCCTTCAAAAGACCATGGCCAAATTCCTTACCCCTCGTCCTTTCCCGTCTCTAAAGACCACGCTTTTAAGAGACGTTAAGCAGTTAAAAAAAATCAACACTATACGGCGAAGAACACGTGAAGACTTCATACCATCGATACGCTGTGAAAGCCTTCGTTCTCACCAAGAACTTTGTATATCCAATACCATTTCATGATCTTGAAATTGAATGAAACAGTAATTAAAATTTATATCTAATTACCCAACTTTAACTAAATACAAACTTTCAAATATATTCGTTTAATATATATGTGTACTCATGTGTCGCAATAGTGAAGCATTGCTGCGTCAGCTGGTAGATTATAACAAGTAGTTCATAATTGTCAATAAACAATGACACAGTATTTTCGCAAGTAAGATTTTACTAGCTCCTTGAGCTGTAAATTGACATCATTAAATCTCTTAAAAATATTTAAAAAGTCACAATGAAAAATGAAAATGCTTCAGTATCGGACAAAATCCCTATTGTCCACCATGAAAGCTGGAACGCCCACTAGTGGTCTGGATGGTTGCGGGAAACCGCCTGAAAATTGCAATTAGAACTGCTGGCAGGTGGCGATAAGGACCTAGTCTGGTGGTGCCTTAACGCGCCCACCAGCACTGGCGAGTCTTATCGGGCTTCATCAGGAAAAATATTAATTTTGCCGCATGGACATTTTATTAAAGAACGCAGGTAGCCGTACCTACCCAAGGTCACACCTAAAGCGAATTCGAGAACTGAGTGACGTAACTTCCAATAAATCTCTGAATCTGCGAAGGTAGAAACAGAGCTACAGTTTGTAATAACTTGTTATTACGGGATAATACGATGGTCACGTGAATTTGGCAGCCTACGGCAAATCGCGCACTGCATGGATGGCGTGCTAGAAATAAATTCATAATGAATGAACAGGCGATGTGGTTTTTAATAAACTAATACTAAAGTTTGTGTGATTTTCATTTCCAGTAACGCGAGCGATGGTTCTCTACGACGCCACTCCTGTATGACACTAGCGAAGAGGGGAAGCGACGCTACCGAAGGTGAAGAAGTTCCAAGGGTTTCGAGGAGGACGGATGAATCATAATCGCTGTGGGCTCTGCAAAACAGTTGATAGATTTCTGCCTGTTCCCACATGTAGGCGCAGTGTCTTGTGGCTGAATATGAGGCTGACTAGCGCGTCTGGCTGAGAGGGATCACACAAGTTGTCGACCGGTGACCGATGCCTGGCAGTTCGGCGCCACATTCTGGCAGCATCACTGACTTGGCAACGACACCACTAGAAACCCCAAAGTCGTAGTTGCAAACTCGTAGACTCCCTGATATGACTAACTTCATAATTAAACAGTATCATTGTAAAATTTATCGAGTTTCATTCTGCGTAAAATGTTAAAGAATCGATTTGCTTTACTAATTATCTGCTGAATATTTGTCTATTTTAAATCGCATATTAACGTTTCAATAAACATTCACTCATGTTTGATTGTTTTGAGTGTTAAGAACCAGTTTTTGCCATATTATCAGATTGGACGGTCTTTTATTAACGAATACTTCTCTAACCTCATTTTCATTTTAATGATTCATGAAATTATAAATATTAAGAAAAATATTTTTTCCAATAATTATGAAACTAAAGTAGTACGACAAGTCATTCGCCCTAACATCCAAACGGCACCTATTCACCACAGTGTAGGACAGTACTCTGTCTGCATGAGCTTTCCTGTTAGCAGACACAAGCCAGGGCGTGTGAGCGAACTTCCTGCAGCCACACTACTGTTAGGGGCTCTTCGACGAAATGATGAAAGCAGAAAGAAAGAATATACCAACATTTTAGCTATACTTTAACTGAAACTTAGATCTAGCCAAACGAATTATTACCAATATAATTTTCGTCCGAGGGATAAGACGTCCGTTCTTAGTAAGGTGATCGATACAGTTGGTGGGTGAGCAGTAACGTTCTGGCCTCGCATTCGGGAGGACGCGGGTTCGAATCACCGTCCGGGCATCCAGATTTGGGTTTTCCATGGTTTCCCAAAATCAATCCAGGCAAATGCTGGGATGCTTCATTCAAAAGGCAATGGCCAAATTCCTTCCCGTTCCTTGTCCCCAGTCCCATTCCGCCCCTAATGACCTTGACCTCGACGAGGCGTAAAGACATAGGTAAAGAAAAAAAAGACACAGTTGAACCGAATCCCTAAAGCGAACATCTTGAATCACTGGAAAAACTCTGCCTCGTGCGCCAAGATTTGCAAACCTGTGAGGTCTAAAATCACTTGCCTGAATGGTATTCAAGTATCTCCATGTAAGTTAACTATTTAACAGTTAATGTATATAGTAAAACTATTAAAAATTAGTGCATAGGCTTTTCTCAATAAGAAACAAAATATGTTTGACGTTACATTGGCTACCTGAGAAAATATTGATAGTTTATGCATTCGTCATTGCAAACTTTAGTATATTCTGAAACTAGCAGCAAATTTCTTAAATATACGAGGAACTCAAAAATAAATTACCCTATGTGGAGATTTAAATGTAAATTTGCGTTAGATTTTGTTCACAGAAACTGCTACCGTGTAATATTCGTTTAATTTTTTCCCTCAATTCTGTTTTTCGTAGTATCTGAAAATCCCGGAAAAGATCTTTCAAAAAACGTGGTGGAATTCTTTCCCGTTCCTCAATCCCTTTTTTCTGGCTTTGCGCCTCGTCGACGTGATTAGAGGCGGAGAAGGACTTGATGAAAGGAACGGCAAGAAATTCTGCAGTAGTCTTTTGAAGGAACCATTATGGTATTCGCCTGGACCAATTTGGAAAAACAGTGGATAACTTAAATCTGGATGCCCGGACGGTGATTCGAACCCGCGTCCTTCCGAATGCGAGGCCAGAACGTTACTGCTCACCCACCAAGCTCGGTCTGTGATTTCAATCCTCTCCCGTCTCTGATGACTTTGACGAGCCATAAGCCCGAAGCCAGAAAAAAGAATTTCTCTCATTAGACTCTCTGGCTTTGCGGTTTTTTTATTTTCTTTTTGACGACTCGTACCTGAATGGTCTTCAACTGGGTGGTAATTTACAAAGTTCATTTTAATGTCCATGTATTCTCTGTTGGATCCGCATTTAGAGGTTATTTCCATCCCCAAGGGGAAGATTATGTCCATCGCCACTCGCTCCTCTTCCTTCCTCACATTGCGAGATTGCTGATATGGAAGAAGACTCTTCATACCTTGTTGGGCGCCTATATAATGGTTGTAGTAAAGCTAATTATGAAATGTAATAATTACTTACCACATGGCTTTTACTTTAAAGAAATGGAATACTTATATTTATGTTTTGCTAGTGGTTATTATTAATGAATATCAATCAAGACATTCATATAATTAAACTGATTTTAATAATCTGCAATTCAATATTGGGACACGTAAAAGTTTAAATCATTCAGAAAAGCTACACATGGAAACCCATAATGGGTGGTTTATAATCTTACAAGTTCTCTGTCATATATACTATTTTATTTGTAAAAACAACAGAGCCTTTACTAAATGAAATTACAGTCTCAAATGTTTGGCGCTGTCGAATATTAAATTTGAACCTCTGGAAAAATTTAAAATCCGTCTAACATGACTGCAAAATGATATGTATACTCAGAAATGCTATCGGGTGATTGAAAATTGTACAAAATTGTTTTGTTAGTAAAATCGTCTATTTACCAATTCTGTCAGCGGGTCGTTTATCGCCCACTGCACGACCTTGTGGTTCTGAGAAAAACCTCTTTTCTTCAGTGAGAAACTTCATGCTCTTCAGAAACATCACTAGTAAACTAGTAGATCTCTGTAGCATATGTCCCATGCATGCTACAGAAGAATCTGATCTAGCCCTCTGCCAGATCAAAGATGAAGTACCTGCTATACTGGAGCCGAAGTCTCGCGCGTCTCGTGAATGAAGACGAAATCGGCCACTGCAGGCGCGAAGACTGAATGGCATCTCCGTCTGGTCTGCTCTAGTGCTGGCGTCTTGGTTAATACTCGAGACAATCGCTCTCCTCTTTTCGCTCATTCACCGAATACATGAAATAATACGTAAACATTATTATTGTTTACTTATAAATAATTGTGTAGTTAGTCCACGTCTACCCATCTCTTTCACGAAGATCCGTAGCTCCGCCATTGATGGAATCTTGATCCTATGTCGCATCGTGCGTCACACTTCCTGGTAAAGGTGAAGTTTTATATCTTGACATCACGCGCGTGAAGTATTGGTATGATGCGATCACGTGCCACTATGCATACGGCCTTCCCCGTAAACAGTACGGCCCTTACGTATGTATGTACACATGTGGGACCGACATTTATTGCTCCTACTCTAAAACTGGCAATTAAATGTAACTAGTTTCTAGAGCAATAAAAATGATGAAATGAACTAATTGCTGTGACAAGTTGCTCAACCAAATAGAACACTTATAAAATTACGCTCAACGAGGCACGTATTTTGTAGTTTACATCGCGCCACAGTTCGAACTACTTTCATGTGTCTGAAATAATGATCTCAGTAATATGGCGCCAGTGCAAGCAGAACAAATTAAAATTATATCTCAACATTTCATGTTATGCCGCGTTAATCATGGCACAAGCCTCTTAGATCACGATAAATGTCGAACTACCGCCATCCACATGAATTAACTAATCCAGTATCGTGGCGCTCATTAAAGCAGCTTAAATTATTTTTGAAAACGCTTAAATAGTTGATGCCCTCTGTTGTAACAACAAACCACAGTTGTCATTCCGGAGCAGGTTGAATTTTATTTTAATCAAAACGTCCTGTAAATCGACAGCTTTTACTTCACATATGTATGTACACATAAAGTAACTTTGAACATCTACGTCAAATAAATGTAAATAAACAAACGAAACTAATAATTATTTAAAACGCAGTACGTACTTTTCTTCCAGTGTTCTGTTTGTTCATTTCTTTGAGGCTGCATATCTAAATATAATTGTTATTAAATAAAGCTATCATTATCTTTGTTTTCTAGGAGCACCTCTCATTGCAGTTATGCCGGGCGCGGACAATATGACACATTGACTTAGGTAGTCTTTTATTACGTACTATGTAGTAAGGAACATGAGGATATCTAAGCTTCTTTATCATTTTTGTAATCGACATTCTTTGGTTAATATGTCAGCTGAGTATCGAGATTTCCACTTAACGAAATTGTTTAGTACAACTGCTCTTCTTTTTTATGTCAACTCAACTTTTGTGTAGCAATGCTGCTAATAAATCAGCAATATGTATATCGTTTTTTTTTCGTTTTCGTTATACTGCGAATTTTATCTATAACCTGTATTCAAGTTTTATTTATATCGGAAGAAACGTCGGCGTTTGTTTGCAGCGTTTGTAACCGCAACAAAGATGGTAGGTGGTAACAAAAACTGAGCAAGAGTTGGAAAAAAGTTTTCTACCGCCTATTGCTTTCGCGGAAACGATTACTACAGAATTAAAGTTTACTTAGTGCAGTTGTTTATTTCATGGATATTAAAATGTTTCAAAAGAATATAAATATATATATTTGCTTTTGCTTCGGGTTTTATCTTTCGATCAAGTAATTAGTGCCTGGAGAGGATTAGGAGCAAGAAAGAGAAGGAAATTGTCCATACCTTTTTGAAGGAACCATACCAGCATTCGACCGAAATTATTTCCGGAATCTATGGAAAACCCAAATCTGGATGGCAGGACGTGAATTCGAACCCACGTCCTCCAAAATGCCAGGCCTGAGTGTTACCGCTCGTTCTTAGAATGTTAAAGAATTCTTTTTATGATTTCGGCTTACCTAGAAAGTTATCTGATATGCATTAAAATTCGTTTAACCGTATTTATTATATTATATTATTTAATGGGATACTGTAAATAATAAGCACATGATCATTTTTAATAGTAAAATTACAATTTTTTTTTAAAAAAATGAACACAAAAGTGTTCCAACTGCTTTTTCCAATACCAGTTTGCGTAAATGTGTAACATGGTGTTAGTTCGAGTCCTTCGCTCCGTGCGACAGTACTGAGAAAAAGCAAAATTTCAGCTCCATTCTTTTTAAATCTACGTTTTGGCACTTTTCACTGCAATATTTTCAATGTTCAGAAGATAAACTGAATATTATTGATTAGAGCTTAATTGATTTACAACAGTACCTAGAAGCGAAAGTGAGTGGAGATTCGCGTTTCGTTCTGAAGATCACGAGTCAAGATACTTCGTATTATGACTACAAGTCGCTAAAATTTAGCAGGGGTATATAACAGCAGATGGTAGTGGCGTCGATTATTTTTAAATTAGGGAAATATGTGCTTATCGTTTAGTAGGGTCTACTGCTATAGACGGAAATTACCGTTAATTTTTCTTGATCGGAATAGCTATAGCAATAACGGCGTAATTCTCGTGCCTTTTAACAGTTATTCAATTGACGCAAAAACTTCACTGTGATTTGAGGCTGAGCACTCCGGATTTCTATTAAGTAAAAGATAGTTCCGAAGTATTATTGTTTTGCTGTGATAAAAATTTAAATTTAAAATCAAGTTCATTTGTGAAATTGCTACGTAAAACTTTCGACTTTGGATAAAACAGACGTATTAGTTTAGCCTGTAGCAGTACGGTTGAAATCATGCAACAGTAAACGTTCCGGGCGTATTTTACGTTGAAACATTAAGGCGGAAGTTCTGATATCATATTGGTGCTATTTCTAATGCGTAAAATTACTGATAATTCTTAATTATGTGTCATTTACTGAAACTATGAATATAATGAAAACGGGTTTGACCGTCATAAAATGTGAAAGAGATGAGAATTCTACATTTTCTGTAATTTGGAAAGTGGGCCTTGTGTGGTTGAATAACATTAACAGTTAAAATTTAGTCAGTTACTCTAAAATGTGTTAAGATTTCTCTAAAAACATTTGGCATTCCAATTGTTACCGACGATTAAGGTCATGATCAGTAATCTAAATTCATTGTTAAATATATTTAAACGAGTCTGTACGTTGAATTTATAAATAGCTTATACAAAAACTGACTGCGAGAGAAACAAAGACCAAGCTCTACAGAAACTTAAGATTTTTTTTAGAAATACCCTGTTATTTTATTCACCAGACGCGTTTCGCTCTTGTGGAGTTGGGCATCATGAGTGTAGTTATGGTGTTAATCTTCACATGGCGGTCTGGAACAGAACCTTTATGCACATTTGCACATGTGGCACTATTAAGTTAAAATAATAACGACACAGGTAAACATGCTTTATGTAGCATAAAGGTGCAGCAATCAAGTTTTAGCTTTCATTTCCGATGTTGTAATTGCATATAGTCTCAAGTGTTTATTTACAAGTCTGCAAAAGTACTAATTAGTGCCACATGTACAAAAAGTTCTGTAAAAGTGCATACAGGTGCTGTTCCAGACCGCCATGTGAAGATTGACGCCATACATCCACTGATGACGACCCACACCACAAGGGCGAAACGCATCTGGGGAATAAAGTAACCTTAAAAATAACAGTCGTTCGTAGTTGATTTTTTATTTATAAAAATCTATAGGTCAGTAACTACGGAAAATGGCCTGCAACCAGATTTGTATTACAGAAACTTATCCGTCTGTCTCTCACTGTTCGGCTAGTTTTGAAAATGTCATGACAAAATTTCTTATTTACCCCCCCCCCCCCCCGAAAAATTATTCTGCATCCTTCCTAATGATACATACAATTTAATCAAGATCGGTTTAGTCGTTTGGTCGTGAAAACGTAACAAACAAACAGACACTTACTTTCGTATTTATAGTTGTTGTTTTAGGACGCGTCGACATTCGTATTTATAGTAGTATTAGTGTAGACGTTGTCAGGACAAATAAACTTATGTTTGGTCGGTGGATTGAGTATGTCACCGATTTATTGTGAACTTCAATGTTTACCAGTTAACGAGAAGTATCCCTACTTGCACGCCTACAGAGAGTACTTTGCATAATGAGCTCCTAGTTTTAATTTTTATTTTTTAAGTACTGTGAAGTCATCTAAATTACTTTCTCTGTCTTGTTGTGATCACATTTTAACGTTAGGCTTTGTTGCTACTACAAAGAAAATAGTAAGAAAAATACAAAAATACAAGTTTGGTTGCGGAAAACCTGCTACGTCTGGTGTCTGTCGGAGAAAGAGTATCCTTTTTCTTTGGAAGCATTGATTTTGCCAGTATTTGCGTTGCGCTGTCTTCAAATGGCATTACAATTTCTGATGTATTGCAAGGTTGTTTCAATAATACTTGCACTTCCTGCTCTTGGATGTGATGTTTAGTAATGTGACTAAAGGATGAAAAGCTATCTTACTTAATTGATCTTCATTTAGAATCGTTGAACATAAAGATGTTGTATCTAAAATCTTAAGATATTTGTAAAGAAAAATATGTATATCAATGCTTTCAGAATAATACCTACTCATATTAGCTACGATAGCTAATTCAGGGATTGTTCTATGTTTCAGCCACGCTTTATCCTGATGTAAATGTGTCTGCAGTCAAATAGAAAGACAACCGTTACATCTAATTAGTTATTCAAGGATGCAACTATTTTATTGTTGGTGGGGAGGAGGGGGAATTCTCAGTTTATCAGCAGAGCTGCACAAAGTGTTCGAGAAGGAAGAATAGTTGGCTACATCAGTACGTGAAAATCATGTCATTGCCAAAGTACAACCGATTATTCCCTACAACGTATTTTGATCAATGCTTATTTTGACAGCGAGTTTCTTAATATATCTCGCTTCACCTTCAAGGTTGGTTTACGGCTTCTACGGAAATAAAATAACCAAACAAATACACACGCACACACACACACACACACACAGATATATGTATATATATATATATATATAAACGGAATTAATGCCTGTGAACTTTGTGTGTATTAAGTACGATAGGTCTACGTTAAAACTACTTGCTGTAGTAGTAAAGGTTTTATTGGAAAATGACGTATACCCGCTTCTGGTGCCTGAGAAGTAAGCACGTTACGCACAGTGGTGAGTGAGGGCGCCCTGAATGATATGTGAGTGCTGCCACGACCAGTGACTCACGCCACGCCAGCCTCCGCCGCATTTGGTTGGTCGGTGCTAACAACCTCACAGGTACTCGGAGTCGTCGCACCTTAACGGTGCTGACAGCTACAGCGCCTCGCATGCCGCTCACTATACTAATAGTAAATTCATTTCCAAGTTACCCCGCCACGGTTACCGCTGACACACGATATTGCAAAACGATATACAAAGGATAACGGATGGAGAGGAGGTAGTAAGAGCAGTGCTGGAAATTTCTTCCTCTTTACATAAATATTCGTGAAGAACAATTGAAACACAGACTAGTGTAGTTAAATTATTGGGAGAGAAATTGAAACCAAACGCATACAAGAAAAACTTAAGAAATTTTATTGTTTAGAACGTCAAGTTAAATCATAAGGGAATTTTCTTAGGGGGCATCCATTAATTACGTGAGGTGTTTTTCCGGAATTCCGGACACCTCCCCCCCTCTGTCTCTGGTGAGATTTATTGAGATGTGCCGGATCCCCCCCCCCACCCCCCTGAGATGAAGTGAGATTTTGACGGACCCCTCCCCCCATCTGATCGTCCTGGTAGTTTTTTTCAAACCTTTCGGTATCGGCGTCGTTTTACCCCTTACAGTCGAAATCCGTCTCTTGTATACCCTTATTTTTAGTTCTACTGTCATTTCTATAATTTCAAAACCTCACGTGAGATTTCAGTCAACCCCCGCCCCCTTCCCCTTGGTGAGATTTCGCCGGACCCCCATTCCTTATTTCACCTCACGTAATTAATGGGCGTCCCTTTACTGAAAAAATTACAAAACAACAGGAAAAATAAAATATATGTTCAAAATTTAAAAAAATAGAGACATTTTAATTTAAATGCAAAATATCTCACGCAATAAGGGATTTAACATTTACCCTCTCGAAGGAGGCATAACTTACTAAGCTATTGTTTCAGAGGTAGGACGGCGTTTTCCTTTCCTCTAGGACCTATAGTTTAAGGTGACTCCGAATCATGGAATATCCTGGCGTAGCTTATACTGTATGATCAAACATAACTCTAAAAAAATCCTGAATTCCCTGAGATTTGAATCCAAGAGCGGACGAAAAACATTTGAAAACAAGTGAGCTAGCAGACAGCTCTTAAAGAACTTTTTTTCCTTGAAAACCGAGAGTTCAGTTACAAAGGAAGTGATATAGGATGAAAATTTTTTCACTAACAGAAGTTAAAAAAAAAAAGCTGATTTACTTCCAGTCGTCAGTTTTGGACGTAGTTTTTAATACAGAAAAGTACAACGTCTAAAAACACTTTTATTCTTAAATCACCTATTTGTAAAAGCAGTCGGGTACACTGGAAAATATTAATTGTACGCACTTAACTCCAAATGATTAGAAGTTTACGTAACACTGGAAGTTTTCAATAAGAAATTTGAATCAAACCACTTATCATAAATATTACACCAACTGCACTTGCCTTATCCGTTCCAAGGATAATGTCACCTCCGAGAACCTCGAGACATTGACTTGCAAGGACTTCTGGTAAGTCCTTTTAAGGCACCATCCCCGCATTCGCCTGGAGTGATTTCGGAAAGCCACAGAAGTATTGAATCTGGATGGCATGCCGTGGGGGTCGAAACCACGTCCTTCAGTATGTAAGGTCCGGGAGTTGCCATTGTAGTTCGATATGAATAGAGGTGCGCTCTTTGTATGTAGCTCTTATTCGGCAGATGAATTAGAAGTAATAATTATCACATATACGTATAACAGTTGGTTAAAAAAGAATTGTGGCGTACAGAAACAAAGCACATTTATTTTGATCTGTGGGAACGTAGCTGTTGCTTGAAAAACCAAACCAACCGCTTAAATTTTAGCTGCATGTTAAGATTTCGATTTGGTAACTTTACTGATAATCAACGTGATTGCAAGAAGACGGTGCTCCCAGCGTCGCATTGTGGCACATCCAGACTGTTGCCTGCAAAGGAGGTAGAGGCTCTGAATTGTTGTCGTACTCCTACGAAAGGAGTCTCTCAATTTCTCACCTGCTCTACGTTTTCACTCTCCTGAGCAATTGATATTTATTAAAGTACAGAAATGACACCTACGCCAGCCGAAGTAATAATCCTGAAGTCAACAGGATCGATCTCTGCGATATCAGTGCTGATCGTCATAAGAGACCATTAAACCTCTTTATTGAACCTAACACCATCTAGAAGACGCACCAAAAGCAAAGCCTTGAATCACCTCAGCACCGCTGGAGGAAATATCCACGGAAGAAAACGCCACCAACCACTGCCATTAATGGTGCCATGTGTGTGTGTGTGTTTTTGTACGTGTTTGTGGACTACAATTTGTAATCTTTTGCTCGTTGGCTGTTGATTTACATTTTTACCATTATTAATAGCTATTAGCTATATTTAGGAACCACCTTGATTTTCAGTTATAAATGATTTCATCTTGAATGTAAATTAAGGTACCGGCGAAGTTTTCTTAAGGTACTCCGAACTTCGTTGTTAGAAGGTTGCCGCCAATTAATTTCTCAGATCGTCGATTTACAGGTTTTGTCAGATCACCAGATGGTTTATAACTTTCACCAAAATATGATGCTGAATTTCTTTAACTTCTCAACAATCGGTAGTTGCTGGAATGACAACATCGTCAATATAATTTTTCTTTACCTTTTTTTTCGTCAAAATACTCCTAAAGACATACATGAACAAGGAATTAAACTTCCTCAAAGATTTTAAGCACATTAGGTACTAATACAATCAACACAGTGTCCTGTTAGCACCATCGTTCCGTGCGAACTTGTCCGCTTGCAATCTCGGAAGTATAGTTGTCGCAGAATATTCTCGACCACATTTAAAAAGCCGACAGTACTTTCTAGCGCTGATAATTGCTCCAACAATAGAAATCGTACGAAAATAATTGAACAAATACAAAATTCTTTAGAAAAATGAGAATACATTTTCAAATGAAAACAGGAAATATTTACAAACCTTTTAACAACATACTGACAAAAATCAATAGTTCTAAACATTCAAAAGACATTGACTTACACAACATTCTTAATTGCAGAATTTTAATCAACATTTCAAATACTAATGCTTTTAGTCAAATTACGCTTCATTTAAACCAATTTCACAAACAAATCCACGTTTAATCAGTGCATGTCTCTCTCCTACACGAAGATAATCAATTTGAAGGACTGAAATTGATAGGATACTGCTATCTTTTGAACCTCTAATAAATCTAAATATATCAAAATATTAGTGTCATTAACAGGTTTGGATTATATTTTAAATAAGAAATATAACAGAATGGCATTATAATTTTGAATGTTCACAAGAAGTTATGTAAAGGTTCAATTAATAATCAGTTCATAAATTAATGCCTCCAGGCTGATATGAAACTTAGAGGGACTACTACATTTTACAGGTAAAAGTTTTTAATGTCTGATACATAAACGGCAGGCCCGTATTGCAACAGATAATACTCAAAGGTCTCATTTTGTTAAGCATACCGCAAATGATGCTGACGCTGTGGTAAAGATAATTTAGTTTTGAATTTTACGTGAAACCATTTCACAGTTCTATGTCATAAAAACCGACAACTGGACTTCGTAAATAAAACGGTTCAGAAGATACTCAAATGAGGATCAAACTAATACTTAAACTCTAAAGTTGACTGTACTTCTATGTTATGTTGTACCAGCAATTATAAATGAAATATTTAAGATCGAGAATTCCTTTTTTTCCTTGGATTGCTTCAACTGATCGTAAAAAATACAGCCTAGCTGCAGAATTTTTATGCGGTTTGTCCGCATTTCCAACTTTTGCCTCCAGTTTAGTCGATTCAGAGAATTAAGCGATGAGTGGGTATTCCGATGAACCCTTATCTGCATGCAGGACGTGGGTGTGTGGACGTCTGGAGAGCGGCGCCAGCGAGGGGCGCCAGCCAGTGAGTCAAGTCACGTGACGTGGCGCTGGCTGGCGCCCTCGCTAACAGCTCACAAAACAACCGTATTCCCATAATTGTAATCCGCTCACTAAACTAACCGGTATTGAATGCAAACCTCGAACAAAGTAGACACGACAGAGCAGGTAGCACTTACACAATTACTATTTTTGTTTTGTTTTGAAAAAAGCATTTATGAAATTTATTCACCATCACGAGTCTAGTTTAAAGATGAATGATTTGCTTGTCGCAAAGTAATTGTATGAAACTAGCTACTAAGCAAGTAAAAATTGACGGCTTCAAAGCAGAGATCTAGCAATTAATTTCTACGAGTTTAATAACTACGTCGTAAGCCCGTCTAAAAGTAACGAGTTGAACACAGCGTTCTGGCTGTTTATTTCCTTCCAGTTGCTTAACTAAATACAATTCTAATTAAATAAAGCTCATATCCCCAAAATGATGTATTCTGATACGCATTGTATTATCTTAATTCACTATAACAGTGATATCCGCTACTTCGTACACGCGGAATTCGAGATTTTTGCTACTAATTCACAGATAAATTATCAAACAAATTTTGGATATTGCCAGCAACTTCAACACATGGGGTGTTTAAGTACGTACCTCCCTCTTAAACCGATTACGTCACAATTAACACAACGCCAGTGAGTAAAAAGAAACTATCGTATTCAACAAAATATGTTTACTAATTTTTGAAAACTTTTATCTTTAATTTCTCAGCGTTCCAGCTTCACATCAGAATGAAAAATACCCTATTTACCTGCCGAATGCTAAGGACACAAACAGTTTCTCGTCCACCAACAAACAAGAGCCACTTAAAGCGCAAAATGGCCCGACAGAGTCGCCTTCAGCAAAACTTAAATGCGTCTTGCAGTGGGAGATAGAAATTAAACTATAACGCCACGGAATGAAATGTAACTATAAACCTTACAATCCATTCAACAACATATACTGTGAATATGGCCTTAATATGTCAAGTGTTTTGTCAGTGGTGATACTATTTACTTACTGATGTTATGAACTTCACATTACTATACACAACGCGATTTACTTAAAGTGTAACTGTAGCGAAGAGCCTCTTACCATAGTCTAATTTTCTCAAGTCAAATTCTGTCGAAAAATGAATAACACATTTGCTTCATAGATCTTTGCACCATAAAAATTATCTTCTACCGAACGCGTGAGTGCTTGAAAATAACGGTCCAGGCTGTATTAGACCGAAATTACTACTTGAAAATAATATCTAGCGATTGACTACAGCAGTATTGTGACGTCATTACTGAATGTTATTTTGGTGGAATCGCGATCTCCAGTAGACCCGATCGTTATTCGTTTTTCCTTACAAGCTTTTCCAGAATAAATTCCTCCTACCATCATAGGTAATGGCCGTCGTTATTCATATGAGGATAATAAAAGCTATGATTTTCGAATGAAATATTAGTGGAGGTTGTGGTTAAGTTGACCAGAATCGCAACTGACACATTTTGTTACAGCATAAAAAAATACACTCTGAAATCAGTTTTAAAAACAATTTAAACCACCTACATAAGCGCCATGTTACTAAAGGTATTAATTAATGCGGGTGGAAGTAGTTTCATATTTAACGTGCTGAATTGTGCCTGGACTAGGAATAACACTGATATTACATCGATAGCAAATGTTTTTGGAATTCCAATTATTTTTTTTTAATTTCACTGGTTCTATATTTCCGTAGTCATTAATTCAGTAGAAGTTATTACTGTATTGCCATTTGAACTGCAAATGAAACACGAAGAACATTTCAAAATCAAGGCCATTAGAATTATGTAATAACAATTCCGTATAATTAAAAAAATGAGCTACCAGAATATTCCATTCAAACCGTTATTTTTGACGGGCTCGAAGCTAGTAAGTAATGTCCACCATTACGACCTGCCATGGACAACGCAGTGGCCGTCACGCTTACTAGATGACCGAGACCAGTGTCGTCATTAAGATACGTGGTCGGCCACTGCTTTGTCCATGCAGAGACATAACGCCGGAAATTACATGTTCACGTCACAGTTATAACACAGTGAACTGAGGAATGTTGAATTCACAAACTATGTGCTGTTATTGTGCACGGAATGCCCCACGCGTTTTGCAGCAACTAATATGCCCCGTTGAAAGTCTCTTAATACGTGTTTTGCGAGATTACAAATGAAAGCTCCCATGCTGCACTGCCCATTTATACGTTTGTTTCAGGAATGCTACAGCCATCTGGCTATTTATATTTTCTATCTCATGACTTTCGGCACATCAGTGAACATTCCTTTTTTAACAGTTATGGGATTAATTTTGCACAATCAGACGTATTAAAATGTATGGTTACTGTTTTGTTCGCAACTTTTACAGTAGTTGGAAAATGGTGTTGTATATCCAGCAATCGAAGCCGTGTTTCAATTGGAGTACCATCTCCTGTTACTTGTTAGTTCTGCGTATATGACTGATGAACACATACACACACAAAAATACGGTTTTACTGCATTGTCTGAGCAAGTGTTGGGGAAATGTTTTGCTTACATTATCGCTGCCATAACTGGGGGGGGGGGGGGGACGTTTCGCGGAGGATTGATATAGTGTAGGTAGCACGGAAGTGAAGAACGTGGAGAGATGGACTGGTGTGGGTTGACGCGATATTCCGGGGACGATAGGAACGCCGCGCCGCGCAGAGAGCGCGCTCCGACAGGTTAATAACCACTCACGGCCGGCCGTTCCGCACGACCGCCGAGGGACAAAGCGGAGTAATGATCCCACTGTCGGCGCAACGGGAGGCAAGATGGTCACCACCACTCCACACAGCAGTCCACCCAAATGTAGCAGCTTGTGGAGCATTGATTCAATTGACTTCAATCTAACACTAAACTGAGTGAAGTAATCTCAGTTGCCGAGATCAGAACCACAAATGTCTGCTGGAACATAGAGAAATGCAACTGAATATCGTCAACCACCTAAACACGTGGAGATCACGTTACAAAACATCAGCAAAATTAGTGACTGTAATCTATGTTAGTAGTGTGTGAGTGGAGGCTTCCCGCCTTACTGATGCAATATAATCCTCTCCGGTATTCAGCCGGATGGTGTTGTACAAACACAACGTTTCAACAGCTAGCTCTGCTGTCTTCATCGGGTGTCAGGTCTCTTCTAGATGTCGCAAGCTCTTAGTCTAGGCGAGTACAGCCACGGCCAGCGATGAAGACAGCAGCGCTAGCTGTCGAAACGTTGTGTTCATACAGCACCATCCCGCTGGACACCCGAGAGTAAGTAGTGATATAAATTTCTTGAATCTATATTCTTCGAAACTCTTCCTAATTTTCTCTTCTTTTTTTAATAACTAGCTAGTACCCACGACTTCGTTCGTGTTTGTAAAGAAATTGGATTGACAGCTACCAACATCTAACCACCATAGTGCACGATGAGAGACGCGATGCTATTACCACACACAAACGCCAGTCCTCTGCGCTAAGTAGATCAGGCAGCAAAGTAAAATATACGGACACGCATGTCTTTGGTCGAAACACGAAAATGTCCTTGATCGATCAATTTCAACCACAATATCTCCCACACTACCACAATTACCGAAATTCGGCCAACGTTGTGATCGACGGGTGACTCTGTGATACTACCACACACAAACACCAGTGATCTGCGCTAGATAGTTTTGGCTGAAAGCTGATACAACATGACACATAAGTTTTTGATAGAAATATGAAAGTGCCGTAGGTCGACCACTTTTAACCACCATATCTCCCACATCCCCATAGCTACCGACATCTAACCATCATTGTCCACGATAGGATACACGATACCACTACCACACGCAAACTCCATTGCTCTATGCTATGTAGTTGTGGCAGCAGAGAGACATATACGGAGACACATGTCTTTGGTCGAAATACGAAAATATCCTTGATCGGCCACTTTCAACCACAATATCTCTGCACTACCACAGTTACCGAAATTGGGACAACGTTGTGATCGACGGGTGACTCTGTGATGCTACCAGACACAAACACCAGTGATCTGCGCTAGGTAGTGGTGGCTGAAAAGTCAAATATAGAAATACACACGTCTATTTTATATATACATATAAGACTTCTAAAGAAATACTAGATCATGATGGAGAACTGTAAGGCCGTATGGAGTAAACAAACTGCACACTATTTGGATAGTAGTAACTTCACTAACTGAGGGGGTGGGGGGGGGGGGGGGGGAACAGATCATTTGAAAATGATCATAGAATAAGTTATTGGCCCTGTGTTCTGACTTTACTTAGAATATAATCGATATCAGCAAATATCGAACCCTTCCTTTCTGAGTCTTCGACATTTCTAAAATCACCGTAACCTTAAACTTTCAACAATATAAGCTAATTTTTTTTCTCTGTGTAGGAGTCGGTTCTCTATTGGATACAAGCAGGCCTTTTTCAGCAATACTGAATACGAAGTTTATTGATTTAATCTAAAATAATTGAAGAAAATCATTCAGAGTTTCACTGAGAGTTTTTTTTCGCACCAACACGGAGCAGTGTGATTGCCATTAGTTCTAAACTCCAGCGTCTGTCGAATCGGCTATACCCGTTAATGGCGATTATTATTGCTTCTGCAAGTTTGCTATGGTTCTCATTTTCGGGGATCATAAACAGAATAATACAGAACACGTTAGCACAATGCTTCCAATGATCGCATCCATATCCGAAGCTTACAACCATTAAGAACGTCCTCATACAGCCTTGAGCAATTTACGTGCATTAATTCTTACCAAAATGTAACTGAAGAAATCATATTTTTCTATGGTTTGCATTTCGTTTAAGGTTATACAATAACTGACTTCAGCAAGAAGAAATTACAAAAGGAACCGTTTGAAGTGATTGTAATTCCCGTGCCGAATCACCAAAAAATATGGAGGGAGAAGGGAGGAGAGGAAGGGAGAAACACGGTGTTGAAATACAAAAAGTGGGATATGTTCAAAATAAAAATAGCACGCTGGTCTGAACATTCACAAATTTATCGTTGAGTTACACAGGGACGAAGTCTGTGGCCACTTCAAGACAAGTCGTCAAGTTGGATAACTTAGGCCAGTCGGATGACCTCGTATAAAACAATGTCCACATTTTCTCTCCGCGTATGATCTGTAACGATATCCAAGAGTCGTTCTGTTTGTTGTTGCGCGACTATAAAACGGAGGTGTAGCGTATCAACGGGGTTACATTGCGCAAACGGTTGCGATAATGTGGGATATGGTCATCGGCAAAGATAAGATGGTCGCAATTCTGAGAAGCCCATTGCGTGATACCTTTCTACCTTTGCGATAATTAAGTTCGATTAAACACGCTTCCAACGCGATAATGAGGTGGTACAACCAGTCGCTCTATTTTCTTTGATGTTTTCTCCTTCTGCAGTATTTCAGCAAAATAAAACTCGACAGAAGTATGCTGGCGTATTGAAATTTCCATCAAAACCTTGCGGTATTCCCTCCCGGCAGATTGTGGAGTCAGATAAGACATCATTTGAACAACACTCTCTGGACGCTATATACTGGAACTAAAATTATAGGCTGCATGGAAAAAAAAAATTATCTTTGCACGATTTTACAAAGATCAGAAGACGTCTAGAGGCTCTCTATTGTATATTATCAAATATACTCCAGTCAGATGAAAGAAGTGTAGCTAACCTTTTATATTGTTTACGTTAATTGATTCTTTGACATTTTAATCAATACTATTCACTTCGGTGTCCACACTAAGTTATTTTCGAGTCGTACATTTACTCGTTTGTAGTTTCCGACGTAACTTTGCATAATACATTACAATTCCTCGTTGCTGCAGCCGTTTGCAATCTTTAATCACCGTGTCCTCCTTATTCAACAGTATTTCTTCAAGGTGTCTTTTCCGCAAATTAAAAATTCAACCGTTCAACAAAGACTTTACATTTCTTGTCTCTCTTTCACCTCTCCTTTATTCAATAACCACCGGTCGCAATACTTTTTTGCTTGTCACAGATATTTCAACACAGTATTATTAATAACCATTTTCTAAGTAATAATTTGAGTCGTAATAATACAATTATAGTTAAGATTAATATTTTGTACCTGCAGTGATATATTTGCATTAGGGATTGATCTTTTTATTGTTGTTGTAAAATATCTAATGTTACATTCATCATACTGTCAGAATACTACTCCATAGGCCGCACCCGTCCCTTTCCATTTTCAACGCACGTACCAAAGTTTGGATTTTATATTTTTCCAGACATTACAGAACTGTTGTAAAAGGTTTTGAGTTGGAAGAAAGTTCTTTTTTATAGTTCCAATCTTCTTCTGTAATCGTTGCTTTGTCAGATTTATATTTTGATCCGTAAACAAAGAAATTTTATAGTTTCAATATTTATCACTGTCGTTTTTCATTTTTATTTTGTACTGATTCATATCTCAATGTTTTTTCTGAGTCATTTCGTAATGTTTATACAACTCTATGTCTTTACGATGTAACAATATCAGTAGAAAATAGGTAAATACAAATTCAATTTTTTCTAGCCTTTGTTCCTCACTGAAATGTTTCTCTTCCATGGTTGCTCAGTTGTTGAATATCAGTGGTTACCATTAGCTTCCTTGTCTTTTCACAAACAGTCAAGGCACAGCAATGATAGAAGTTTCTAGATTGATAGGTGTATGCTTATGATAGCTAACTGCATGTATCTGCTTCTGGAAGTAAGGTTATTCTGTATGAATGACAATGTTGGAACTGTGTTAAGAATTACAAAATCTAGAATTTTGCGACTTCTTCTTGTACTTGGTACATTTTACTTCTTATTATTTCCATTAAAGAAGTAATTTTTAGAATACATACAATACAATTTTCTTTAGTGTCTTTTGTTCTTTAACTGTGAAATAGTTCATTATTCACATGAAATTTGACATATCCATTCTATTTGTATATTCTCTGTGATTTCTAGTTACAACGTTTTGTGAATCACGAAAAAGTCATCTTTATGCATAATGAACTGATACAGGACGCTGAGGGAACAAACACATGGATAACGAGAGAACAAGAGTAGTAGCTGCTGAATAAATTATATACGAATGTAATCAGTTCGTAATCAGAGATCATTAGATGTTTCTAATGGTGAGGTAATGCACAGTAGACTTGAAATACACTAGCAACTACGATTAGAAGAGAAGTTTAGCTATGGCCGCTGAATGACTGCAATTTGCAACTTCTTATTAAAATAATTAATTACTCGCTGGTAAAATAGTCAATTTAATCTAAATTTCATTCTAGCAACCTTCTTTTGAATTCTGACGATTAATAAAATTATTGCGTTTACCAGTCTTTCTTAATTTCTGACTTACAATGTAATTACCCTCTGTAATAAAACTATAGGGATTTGTATATTGCAACTACTTTATTGTACAACGGAGAAACATTGTTTATCACTTAAAAATCTGAGTTGTATCTACTGATATTGGCTACCGTCTAAGTACCAACAATGAGGGTGGTCTGAAAAGTTTCCGACCTAACAAAGGTACAAGACATTTTTTCTGAAATTTTATTTTTATTTTTCAACATAGTCTCCTTGTAACTCTACACACTTCTCCCAGCGATGCCCCCATCTCTGTAACCCGTCCAAATAGTGCTCGGCGTTTTTCTCTGCAAAATAATTCTCGAAGGTGATTGTCTCTTCATTTGACGAAAATCTCTGTCCTCCGAGCGCAATTTTTAGATGAGGGAACAAAAAGAATTCGCTTGTGGCTAGATGTGGTGAGTAAGGCGGATGGTCAAGCAGTTCAAACCGTAATTCGTGAATTTTCGCCATGGCAACCGCTGAGGTGTGAGACGGTGCGTTGTCTTGGTGAAACAGGATTTTCTTTTTCTCCAAATGTGACCATTTTTCCGCAAGTTCTGCCTTCAGCTTGTCAAGTAATGATGCGAAGTATGCTCCTGTAATGGTTTTTCCTTTTTGAAGGTAATTGATTAAAATAACTCCATGACTATCCCAAAAAAAACAGTCGCCAGCACTTTCCCAGCCGAAAAAACAGTTTTTGCTTTTTTTGCAGCCGATTCCCCCTTTGCGGTCCACTGTTTGGACTGTTGGACTGTATTTTTGTTTCTGGCGTATAATGGTGTATCCATGTTTCATCTACAGTAATTAATCGGCGCCAAAACTCGGATTTATTGCGCCTAAACTGCGCCAACAGAGCGTAGGAAATGTTCATTCGAACACGTTTTTGGTCTAATGTGAGCAAACGCGGCATCCAACGCGCGGACAGCTTTCTCATGCCTAAATGTTGATTTAATAAGTAACAAACACGTTCTTTTGAAATGTTCATAACCTCTGCTATCTCTCCTACTTTAATTCGGCGGACGTCTAGCACCAATTGGTGAACTTTGGCGATGTTTTCGTCGGTAGTTGCAGTTTATGACGTCCCGAACGTTCATCGTCTCCCAAGCCACGTTTAAATTCAGCTGCCCAAAATTTCACTGTGGTAAGTGATGGTGCAGAGTCCCCATACACAGAATCCAACTCATCTTTGATTTGCATAGGCGTATTGCCTTTCAAAAACAAATATTTAATGACAGCTCGATACTCGATTTTGTCCATTTTCATAAAAACACTCACATCAACTCACTCAAACGACTGTTACATAACAACTGCGCGTCCAAAATGTCTGAAACTTTGGTGAGTAACTTTCAACAGATAAACAGCGAAATTCACTAGCTTTTGTTTACGAGTACTGCCGTCTTCACCTTGAAGTCGGAAACTTTTCAGACCACCCTCGTACTTGCTGCTACCATGCTACTTGAAGGTTATTTAAAATAACACAACGCCTTTTATGATGTTAGGTTCATTCACCTGAATCGTATTGGATCATTTGCACTGAGTGCAATAATCATTGGACAGTTAACAAAAAAAAAAAAATAATATTGATTTAAATGTTACTCGGTGTATATTTCATTTCTTCAGAACATATGAATTTGTATGTAGCTAAACTAACCTGTTTTTTAATCATAAACTTCTCACAGTTACAGGCAAACAACTTCTAGGGTAACAATTATCTAGCTGAATGTTATGAGAAGAGAGCAATCCCACAGCACCACTGAAAGGCACTGAAAATATACGATCTGGACGTCACTTAAGCACAACTATAAACTATGATAGTCTGAAGACTGCTGATAACTGAGAGCGTAGCTTGTGCACACGCCTTTTTTCTAAACAACCATCAACCAAGGGATATGCACAATGCGATAACAGCACACTGTTGATTGCTGGGATGTTACCTTCTCTACTATTGTGCAGTTGAGGTCCGAACTGTCACACCGTGGTTGCCACGCCAGCTTTGTAGAGTCTGCAGGACACACATTGCCCGGTAGATTTGTTATTTTACTTGTCGGGTTGTCATTAATTTTCCCTATTCTGAGCTCAGTGGCACCACACGTGATGAAAGGGAACATGATCAGTTCTTTTATCGCAAGTTAACATTTCAACGATACCTGAATAAAAAAAAAAAAAGCAAAAGTGTATTTGAAATATCTAGTTCCTCCTGTGTTACTTTAACTACCGTGCAGTATAAAGGAAAATTATTACATAAAATGTTAAAACATGATACAAACCAGCGGTTTTCAACGGGGAAGGTACCCCCCTCTGGTGGACGTTGAAGAGTTCACATAGGGCGTTTACAGTCCAAGGAAAATTTAGGAGGTATTGAGAAGCAAACGCCACTCCCTGTTTTTCGGTATTATATCTGCATTTAAGAGCTGCATCAAAGAATTTTTTTAATTGCATTTCAGGCCTCAAAACCCTGAGCAACTATTTTCAGATGTGGCGTCTCGATCCCAGTTACAGCAAGAAGGAAACTAGTATCTTCCATCTTAACAGTTGGGTGACGAATTTCTCGCTTGACGTTCTTCTTGATGGCATTGCTCTCCAACACAACCCCTTTCCGACATATTTGGGAGTCGTAATGGATCGCACCTTATCGTACAATAAACATCTAAACAACCTCGCAGCAAAACTAAACAGAAATAATATTATGCAGAAGTTAACTGGCACCTCCTGGGGAGCATCCGCCTCCGCACTTCGCACTTCAGCAGTGAGCCTTGTGTATTCTTCAGCTGAGTACTGCTCGTCAAAAAAGATCGAACTAGGTTTGAACCAGACTGTGCAGATAATTAGTGGATGTATGAAGTCCACTCCACTGTACTAGCTACCCGTTTTGTGTAACATCGAACCGCCTACGATAACACGACGCAATCGCTTAATTGCCCAATATAATAAGATATGTCATAACTTGGATCTCCCCTTCCAAGACGGCATGGAAACTCCATTTCAGAGATTTAGATCGAGAAGTTCAAGCATAAAAACTACAAAACAGATTTTAATGGGAGAGAAGCATGGAGAATGGAGTGGATAGTCTCAGTCCCACCAGAATGGCACTCCCTGTTTGACAATCAACAGGCACTAAAGGGACTCGATCTTCCCCGCAAGACCTGAACTGCCCTCAACAGAGTTAGATCTGGGCATGGCAGATCTGCTTTATCTCTTTACAGATGGGGAATGAGAGATTAGCCGAATTACGACTGTGATGACGAAGAACAAACCATCCGTCACGTGATCTTTAATTACCCACTTCGAGCCTTCAGCGGTTTACCGGACGACTTCATAGATATTTCAAATGAAGCTTTACATTGGCTGCACTATGACGATTTTGAATTTTATCTATAATTTAATGAAACATTTTATTAGTACCAAATAATTGTATATAGCTAATTGTATTAGTGATTGTATGCTATAGCCACAAGATAAATATATAAATTGCATTTTCATCATCGAAAGCGGATTTAGCGTATTACTTAAGAAAAGGAACAGACTGTCAATTGTCGACCAAGGTGATTTAAGATTTTGGATGACAAATAAAGCAAAAATTATCGAAAAATCTGTGTCATTACACGGGTTCAGGTCTTGGAAAACTACTAATTTCATTATTCATTACAAAAAAAAGAAGTCAATTTTTTTTAAAAAGAAAAAGCAAGTTGGCGTTAATTTTTTTTTTCTTTCGAAGAGTTGGCAGTGATTACTTTTTTCTACCGCAAAGGGGGCGGTAGGCCTAACAAGATTGGGAACCTATGATAGAAACTATTGTCACAACCACTGAACCAATTAGTATGAACTACTGATACGTTAGTTCATTAATTTTATATGTTCTTGCTAATTGACTGCTTCTAATTTTGTGAAATTGCAACAGCTACGATCTTTCGCATGTGACAGTGATAATAAGTACCCGACGAAGCGTGAAGAAGCCGCAAAGTGTAGATGAGTTTGAGCTTCGGCGTATTAGCCTCGCTGGCTGGGTTTTATCAGGTGTGTTATCAGGTGCAGGCGGCGGAGTTGCGCCACGATGAGCCGGCAATGCGGGTCACGGCTGTGTCCGCGACCTCGGCACATACTTGCGCAAGCCTTCAGCCTGCTGGAGAGGAAACACTTACTGATACACAACTCTCAATACCGAAAACATCGCAACAACCAGTAAACATTTCAAGGACGGAACCCCGATATCTGAGTTAATTTCAGCGAAAACAGTAAACCGAGCTGAGTGGGCGAGCGATAACTCCCGGGCCTGGCATTGCTGAGGATACAGGCTCGAATCCCCGTCCGGCCATCCAGATTTGGGGTTTGGATCATTTCCAAAAATCACTCCCGGGGAATGCCGGGATTATTTCTTCAAAAAACCATGACTGTTCCGTTTCTGGCTCCCCTCATCATCTCCCAGCTCAAATAACCTCTACGTCGGCGAGTCGTAAAGCCAGATAAAAAGTAAAACATAACCTACAAAATTATACTTACATACAGTTGATGTATATGGGTAGTATATGTGGGGAAGTATGTGGCGCAAGAAAATTTCAAACATTATTTGCAATAATTGGGAGACAAATCGGCCTAGGCCATTTGTCGGAAAAGAACGAAACACTGACAATTGTTCTCCGGGCAGCTACTGCTCAAAATTACCGATCTTCTCTTCGAAAAGGATTAACCAGTGGTTATAGTGAAATTCATATATCACTTGGCTGATGCTTCTTTCAGTTTTGTTGGGGTGTGGAAACGAGCTGTTAAAGATACACGAACAGTACTAGTAAACATCACTACTTCATCTCGTGTCGACGAGAGCATCAAATACAAAGTAGTTTTTTCGCCAATGTAATGGCTTTGTCACTCGCTGATTGAAGGTCGGATTGGGATGCGTTAGTTCCGAATTGTGGACATGACAACAAATATACCGTAGATATAGTCTTCTCGGGAGACTAGCAGAGTAATCAAGGTGTTTTCACAAGATATTTCAGTGATCTGAAACTCCATCGCCATCTTCATGATGACGGAGTTTCAGATGCCGAAATATCGCGTGAAAACACCTTGTTTACTCGGCTATACTCCCGAGAAGACTATATCAATTCTCAACGCCGAGAAAAACTTCGTTCTTCTGAAATGTACAGTAGTTTGAATCTCGCTATAAGAACATGAGGTATCTGGCTGCTCTCCTAGGCATCTCCATGAAGCGAGAGTGTCTCTTCAGTGGTTGACTCAACTCCAAGTCTGTCCAGTGACTTTCATACGGGGCAAGGTTGTTCAGACCAAGCTGCTTGATCCAGTCGGTGTTATGTCTCACTCTGCTCTCCCAGGCTGATTATCCGTCGCTGCATTGTGCGTTCAGCTCCGTTGATGTGCGTAAGAAGCTCGATCCGCACTTCAGTCTCGATAGAATTGGTGCATTGGGTGTTGGACGTCTTCTTTCATTTTGAGCCTTGCTGTATTAGCAACTACTCCTCGACGTATGTCTGCAGGGGCGATGCTAGCCAATGATTCCACCTTTGTCATAGGCCATGGTCTCTGGCATCTTGTGATAAGTCGACAGGTCCTGTGGAGTTCAGTATCCACTGTTTCATTGTGGCTTAAATTTTATCATACAGTTAGGCGTACTCCACTGCAGAGTAGCATAATGCTAAAGCAGAAGTGCGGATGATGTTTGTGTTAGCTCCCCAGGAAGTTTAGATCAATTTGCTTAAGATATTATTACGTGCAGATACTTTCATCTTGTTTTTAAAAGTGAGTCTTCTGTCAACAGGTTCGCCGATGTATTATGGATTATCGTTGTGGTGCAAGATTATTCTATTCAGAATCATGTTTAGCTTTCACTCAGAGCAAACTTTAGTTTTTAATGGGATTTTGGAATAAGGTTATTTTGCTTGTCGTGAGTTCCAAGAGATTCAAGCGTTATCGACGAATGTATATGTTTCATGTTGTGGAACTAGAAAAAGATCATCAGCGTAAATGAAGGACTTGCGGTGGTTGTCTGGACGTTGGTCATTAGCGTAGATATTAAAGAGTGGTGTGGCAAGAGCATTACCCTGAAGAAGATCATTATTCAGTTTACGCGGAAGGCTTTTTGTATACTGAAAGCTGATGAAGAATTACCTATTGCTGAGGTGTTTGTAAACTATTTTTGTAAAACTGAAACCCTGCGTCAGGTTGTGTATGTCTGGAAGAAGTTTCATTACGTCGATCATGTGATAAGATGCTGTCAAGTCACCGAAAACTATTCCAGTAACTACACCCTTCTCACAGCAATGTGATTTGGTCTGTCCAGGAGCGGGCTGCTCTGAATCCTGCTTGTTGGGGTATAAGATTATATCCCTAATAACTGGGGAAAGAAGATTCAGAAGCATTCTCTCGAAAAGTTTGTTGACGTCACTGGGGAATGATACGTAAGAGTGAGAGAGAGAGAGCGAACGACACCATCTGACAGACGGCGTGGTGCGTTAACTTTAACAGCTGGCTAGCCCTACTTGCGGCTACTTTTATATAGGCACCACAAGCTTTTTTGTTATTTACATGTCTCTCTTTGAAATGAATTGTAATTTATCTAAAAAACAAGTTAACGAATTTTTTTGAATATTGTTTTTGAAAATTTAATTAAAATTACTTGCGGCCATATTTTGATAGGCAACCCCGCAGAATCGTATTCTGCTACTAATAATTATACATAAAAGTTGCATTTCAATCACATAACAGATGGACGTAGAAATCATGCAGCCGGTTCATGGACTAACAGATTATTGAAATCGGGAAAGAACATGAGAAGGCTTTGAACATTCATTCGGTATGGTTCTCGAGGAAGTTCACTGACAATTTATTGGTGCCTTTTGTTTTAAGCGATCCTGATACTGGAATTTTGTTACCGTAGTCTTTTTTTTCTCTCCGCTCCATTGTCCTGAAGTCGTTGATCTCGATACATACAGTGACGTGGCCATACGTGTCATCCCCTTGGACATAGGAGCAGTGGCGGCTGGTGGGTTATCGAACTGGTGGTGCACTTTACTAAAATATTAAAATTAGAAAATGCAACAAAACAAAAATTGACATAATATATGTTTATTTTTTATATATTAAATCAATACGACGACATTTTTCTGAAGCGAAATGTTCAATCACCTTTTTATTAAAATCGGGTATTGTTTGTATGAATTTTTTTTCAATACTAAGCACAGAAAGTGCATTTAGCCGATCCTGAGACATGGTATTTCGGAGAAAAGTTTTGATTCTTTTCAGTGTCGAAAAACATCGCTCGCTCTCTACTGAAGTCATTGGTATAGTGCACAGAATTCGCAATAGTTTCATTGACTCTGAAAATGATTCAGTCAGGTCATTATTATAGAACAACTGTAAAATTGCAATTGCACTATTTGCGTTGTTGAAATCGTCGAGACTGTATATTGCTGATAGTTCGTTTTTCAACTTGTACTTGTCCAAAGCTGCATAGGTGGAAACTGTGATCGTGAAATCTTTGTCGGGAAAAGTAGAACGGTATGTGGTAAAGTTCTCGCAGTAAAATAATTTGGCTGCTATCAAATGATTACAAAAATTGAATCTGTCTTTCACTTGAGTAATAATTATATCGCACACTTCTTTTGCTATAACAGAGCTAGACGATTTAAACCTTTTTTGAGGCGGTTCTTCAAGTTGATCTATGGTGTTAGGTGCATTTTATATACTGATTTCAAAATCATTCATACAGTTTTTTATATGAACCAAATCAATATTTCTTTTTTGCATTTGTTTGAATAAAATTTCACTATGTGGCAGAATAGATTGAAAAAAAAATCAAGCCAATATAGAAAAGTACTGTCGTTCAAATACCTTTGAAGTATATCAGCCTGATTTATAGAATCGGTATCATTTTCCGTTTCTATAATGGTGGTCATGCATTCTTTTAAAGGCTCCCTGTAGCTATGTACTGATGCAACGGTCCGCGAATTAAAGTTCCATCTCGTTTGCGGAGCAGCTGGAATCTTCTTTGATACAATAGTTTTCAAAACATCCGTACGCTTCGGTGATCGTGAAAAAAACTTTGGAAAAGCTTGAAGGTTAGCAAAAAATTTCTGTACGGTTTTGTTTTGACTTACACTTTTTTATATTATTGAATTTAGTTGGTGGGCGTAACAATGACCGAATGAAGCATTTGGATAGACGGTTTTTACTGTAGCCTGTACTCCACCAACATTCCCGCTCATTACAGCGGCGCCATCGTAACATTGTGCTATTAATTGTTGCGGAGTTATTTGAAGTTCCCGTAATTCTCTTATAATAACAGAACTAAGTCCTTCAGCAGTATGGGAATGCGGCGTAAGATATTTCCAAAACCGTTCGTGAACCTGTCCATTTTCTTCGTATCTTAAAATCATTACCATCTGCATAGTCGTCGATACATCGGTAGTTTCATCAGCTTGAACTGCTACGTATTCACATTTTGTTATAATATTGGACAATTCTTTGTGGTATACACATAAAATTGAGTCCAAAATATCGTTCTGAATAGTTTTTGACGTGCCTTTGAAAACTGTAGACGACGTGAGATGCTCCTTCATGACCGTATCCAACTCTGATACAAAGTCTATTAATCCACGAAACACCCCAGCATTACTAGACTCAATAGTTTCATCGTGACCTCGCAAAGCTAACTCAAAGGCACTACAAAACTTGACACAATCGATAAGACGTGATAAAATATACCTGTTTTTATCAACTTGTTCATTATACTTTTGGATATTGCTTCTATACACAGAATCTAGCTGATTACGAATGTCGACCGTGCCTAACACAGACAAACTCATTACATTTTGTAGGTGTACTTGTGAAGAATCATGTTTTTTTTTATTTTTTCACTCAAATGCGTCAAATCCTTGATTCCTGTTTCTGTCCAAATCGATTCTCCGCCAAAAATAACGCAAGGAAAACAAAAGAATGTATTAAGACGCTCACATCCACACAACCATTTCTTTCTATTATATATTTCACTTTTAAAACTTCGTGTAAATGCTTTATTTTTCGATTTGCACTCTTGTTTTAAATTTAAAAAGGGCCGTGGCGGTCCGGCCAATTTTATGTTCACTTTATTTTGAAAAGTTCTGTTATTTTCTTTAATATAATCAATGTTTATGCTCATTTTCACTGACACCATACACAGTATAGAATAAAAGTTCTCGAAAAAAATCGAAACAAAAACTAAAAACAATTATTTACGGTAATATAAATAAACAATTATTAGCGCGTCACACATACAGTGAAACTATACTGATAGTCTAATAAGGAGATGTCAATCATGGCTGCCGTCGACTCGCGCGCGCCCATGCCGGCTGGCTCGTCAAACATCGGGTGCTCTCGGCAATCCTCGGTTGGCACGTGCGGCGCTCGACAGCCGACTCATTACTCCGTACGTTTCTATGAACTATCTTTTGTTTCACGCGTCAGGCGTATTAACGCGTATCACCTACAAGTTGTATTAGCAGTCCTCGTGCACTCGCCGAAGCGCACGAGAATTTCTTTACAGGAAAATAAGTCTTAATAGTTTAGTAAAGCGCTCAAACTGTTTCACCATAATTGGAGATTTAATTTTTTATACGTTTTTGTTTTTGTATGTTTAAAAATAAATATTAAAATGGTAATATAAAAATAAAGATGAAGTAGGTACTTAATATTTTGTCATTTTTAAATCTTTTGGATTGGTGGTTCAGCGCACGAGCGCACTTAAGGTACAGCCGCCACTGCATAGGAGTCCGCCAGATTAACGCCTCGTTCTACTATGTAACTCATTTCTTCCCTGCCATAAAATGGTGATAGCATACTTTCGTCTTCAAGGCAGAAATTGCACTTGACATTATGCCGCCCCCCCCTCCCCTCTCCCCTGCGTGACACTTTTTGCCGTACTGAATGGTATATCTCGCCTGTGTCTCTAAATGCATTCGTCCGTCTTTCACCTCCTGTCCTGATTTATTCCACTATACGACCGTGTAAGTACCACTGTTTGGCGCAAAACCAAAGAATTCTCTTCCTATTGGTATATAATAGAATGCAAGAAATTTCTGTTCTTTCCCACTGGTCCACGAGGGTAATTTGTGGCTTGCTATTCTAGCGCCGACTCAGTTGCAATTCTACACGCACAGCTTTGCCGCTTATTACTTCAGTCTGTGCAATTAATCCATGTGCACAAATATACAAATTTCAATAAAATAAAGTCATAGTGCACGAGATTACAGTCAAATTCTCCATTTCCCACAGTTTCAAAGTGCCCACTTGCGTGATTTTCTGCTGATCTCATTTTGAGAGCCTCTACAATTTCAAATAAAAAACGGTTTCTTCATTACACAATTGAACTATCTACACTATTTTTTCAGATTTAACTGACTGAGAAAATGTTTAAAGGAACATGATTCGTTTATCGACATATGTAAGACCAGTTACCAGCTTTGGCCGAATGAATTAAGGAAGATATAGAGAAATCATATTTATGACTGATGTAAAAAAGTATCGTTTGGCTTAAGCGAGCAGGGTGTTACTTTAACCAAGGGTGTTATTATAATCATAGAATATGCAGTTACTCTCAATTATTTTACTTCAGGTGGCAGAGTGCCGAGAGTCAGGGGAATGGCTTAAAATAAAGAAAAAGCAACTCAAAATTGTTAATGACTTACAAAGGTGGTAGGAATTACGGTTTTATATTTAAATTAATAACCGGATGCTTTTCACCCCTGAAAATAACAAAATCGGTTTCTATTTGATAGGAAACATCCGAAACAGCTACTGTTTAATTTCAGAACAGCCTAACAATGCAAAGTGTGATTTCACAGGATCAAGGAAAACGCGCGGCAAGTTAAGAATCTAAAGATGCACCTTGAAATGGCACTGTATCGAATATTCCTGTCCTAGAGATTACTGCAATTAGGTTTTCATTAGGAAATAAACTGATTTTTTTTTCAATGGACGTTATATACGAGGGCTATCCAGAAAGTAACAGACGTTTTGATCTGGTGCGGCAATGGGAGGGGCTAGCGCCACCATCTTGAAGTCAGAGTGTCCCTACACTCAGTACGCAACCAGCCGTGGTAGTTTGTGCATCGTGCCTGTCGTACTTTGTATACAGTGGAATTTTAAAATGAGCGCTTCAATAGAAAATCCCGCCAGTTGTGAAGTGCGAGCTGTGATAAGGTTTTTGTTGGCAAAAAATCACAAACCAATTGAAATTTATCGCCAGATTTGTGATGTGTACGGCCAAGGAATAATGAGTGAAAGCCGAGTGAGGCAGTGGTGCATTGATTTTAAAAATGGCCGAACCAATGTACACGACGAGGATCGCAGTGGTGGGCCTAGTCTTGTGAGTGATGAATTGGTGCCGAAAATCAACGAAAAAATCCGTGAAAATAGCCGTTTCATGATTACGGAACCCTCAGAACAATTACCCCAAATTTCACGGAGTTTAGTTCATAAAATTGTGGTTGGTTACCACAATCAACTCAGAGACGCGCGATACAAAACAAGCATCGGGGAAAACTCTGCCAGAAAGTTTTGTTTCTCCACGACAACGCTCGTTCACACACAGCCAACCGTTCCCCAGAGCTCTTGGATGGTTTTTGGATGGGAAGTTTTCAATCATCCGCCGTATAGCCCGGATTTGGCACCGAGCGACTACCACCAGTTCCCAGTGATGAAGACGTGGCTCGCGACGCAACGCTTTGCCACTGACGCTGAACTGCATGCCGGTGTAAACCAGTGGTTGAGCTCGCAGGCGGCAGATTTCTACAGAGCGGGTATTGAAAAGTTTGTACCACGTTATGATAAATGCCTTAAATTAAATGGCGATTATGTAGAAAAATAGCCTAAGAGTTTACCTCCAAAATGTTTATAATAAAAATTGTTTTTTTTTTTCACTTTGTTTATTTTCTATTTCAAAACGTCTGTTACTTCCTGGATAGCCCACGTATGTGAGCAGTATCGTGATTAATTCTATCTGTTGTGGTGAATTGAGTTTTTTAAGAAGTTGGTGAAACGGCCTGTATACGCAAGAGAAGGTGGTTAGCCTATATGCTCAAACAGAAATGGCCTTAAAATGGTATTCAGTACTATTAAATTATCAAGTAAATCATGTCAATTTCAGGGCTTGTTAATAACTATGCCAGTTCAACAGAATACATTTCAAACAAAAGCATCTCACGATCTACCAGTGTAGAGAGTTTTTTACTTCTGAAACGCGTAATTTATCAGAGAATTTGGCAGCTGACAAACCCTCCGCTGGCTGACGAAAACCGAATAAAATCTTCAACTAGAGAATTCGAATTGGGGCTTGCTCAGCCACTTGATACCAGGAAACAATGTCATTTAGTAAAGGTTCACTGAATTACGATTAATTGTTTTAATTTTTTATTTAAAAAAAAAAGATTAATAGAAATTCAGTGCACTGGCAAATTTTTGTTTGTATTCAAATAATGTTCCCTTGTTATTACTGTATTTTCAGTGTATGATAAATCTAGTGTGTTGTAGACAGTTGAAATTTATTGCACTGTAACACTGCAAGTCTGATCGTCTCAACTCGTTGTCTAACAATACATCTCTAAAATTTCGCTCATAGACAGCCCTACCGTAAAATATTGCTTCTGATTAAAGTTTTATCTAAATTACCTCATTCATTTTTGTAATAATTTGTTCGGGATGCGTATTTCAGTGTTCGATGGATGTTTGAAAATTTGTCTACCTCAAAAGGCGATGTCATCAGCACAAGAAACATGAATTTTTAGGAAGACTTAGTGATCGTCTATATGTTAATACAAATCTTTACACTATCATGTGAATTAATTCAGTAATGCAACATAAAATAATCCACCACTAGGATTGATATTGACAACAATTATTTACAACTTTAACAAATTCATTTTATTTTTATTTTAAAGGCGTATAACTGGAACCAACTGGCATCATTCACTGTATCAGACACTTGTCAAGTCTTGTACGGCTGTGAGCATGAAACACTTATCGAAAAAGCTGTCGTCACTGAATCTTGGTGCTGCGTACTGCATAAGCAACTGGATGGCATCCATCCCGAAGATGATGAAACGGGAGATGCTTTCATCATGATGGGAGCCCAGTGTGTGGGGTCTCCACAGTAGGGACGCAATGCTTGTGGTACTGCCAGCCTGACTCATCTATGTTCAGGAATAAAGTATGTGAGATGCCTCATTTCTCTTTCTGAACTGCTGTTTCCCACGAATCTGTGGCACCAAATTCTAAGAAACTATTGATTTTTAAAGTTCGTTGAATGTAAATTGGAATCTTAAAGCTGACAAATAATAACTTGAGAAGATCTCGAAACAATGTTCACACAAACAAATAACAATTTTATATCGGAAAAACTTACAAGTATAATTAAATGACTCGACTTTCTGATGATTCACAAAAATTTTGTCTCAGGAAACTTGTCGACTTACATTACGTAGTGACAGGTCTTCTTAGGGGCCACCCATAAATTACATCATTCATTAAGGGTGAGAGATGGGTCAGCAAAATTTGACAAGGTGGGGGATGAGTCGTAAGCTTAGTGACGTCACACGTATATTTAGTATCACTTTTTGGCACGTGACGGCCACGCGAGTTTCAGGTTCGCTGTATCTACGGTGTCGCACGTCGACCACCTTTGACATATGCGGAAAGGCTATACTGCCTTTGAGGCTTTGACATAATATTACTTATTTAAACTATCGTATGGCATCTGTGGTGCATACTTTTCATCATGCAAATCCTCTAACCAACACAAGCAATCACATAAGAGGCAACAAGAGGTTTTCGTCCTCAAAGAATTGCAGCTAGACTTGAAATTTAAGTCCTTTGTTTGATAAACGAAGACGATGCTATATGGTTGAATGAAGAAGATGATGACACATCATATGTACCTAACATTATACAAATCGAGAACGAAGTTGGCTGTTATGCCAGTTAAAAATAATATAAAGGAAAGGATTCAAAGTCAATGGACACAAGATGATGATTAAATTTTGTATCGTTCATTTGCTTTGTTATGTTTTATCAATTTTTTTAAAAAAATGTTTGATTTATTGTTGATTCTGTGAAAAAAGTATTTTAAATAGGAATATATAAATAATTATGGAAATGCTGTTTTAATTTAATAATTTCTTAATTTATAAATATCTGACGTCACACCAGGGTAGGACACACAAGAATGGAGAGGGGAGGAGGGGCTTCAAAAATCACAAAAGTCGTGTGACGTAAATTATGCTTGGCCCCTTACTTTCTGTCTGGCAAAATGTGTGATTACCCGTTCAACATGAGATGACGCTCCTAGTGATGTAGTTATCACTTACACAATCGTACTATATCTACTTCTCCTCTGTCTCCCAGTAAATAAACAATATACTATTATACATATTTATCACTGTTTCCAGCTTAGAAATCGAGTATATTTTCAGGATCGGCTACAATCTGTGAAGACCTCTCAAATTGGATGCTGGTTTTTGCTCTACCTGTGCGTCCGCCGTTTAATTATACACCAAACGAGTGATTTCTCGAGGACCACGGCAGAGCTGTAATACTTTAACAGCTATGTGAATTTGATACTTTGTATTTGTTGCACGGTACGAGTTTGAGCGTCAGGTGATAGCTGTGGGCCGCAGATAACGTCTAGCACACTGGCTAATGGCTCTCGCGTGTTGCCTAATGACGGCCATTAAGACTGCCGGGTGCTACTGCCTCTGGCCTTACACGACTACCTGCACACGGCTCACCGGACTACACCGAAAATGTTACCTGCTGATGCTCTGAAACGTGTACCAGATTTTATGCCTCGCGTTACACTACAATAAAGATTCTGTAAAAAGAAAAAAATGAGTCTAAATTACCCGCCTCATTGGTTGAGATCGTTAACATATCATGAACGTGACTGGCGTTCGACATCATACTGAGCGTTGCTGATAATCATTTCCAAATCATCAGATTGTGTTCCAAATCCGAAACTCATTGGCAATGCGCTGGGAGTAAGGCATACTACAATGTTGATGGTGATTCTACGATATGGATGTAGAATTTGGACAACCGTTAGGTGCATTTAGGGAGAGTAGCACGGAATCGGCTTAAATTGAGTCTCACCCTCTTCTTTCTTCCAATTCTCTTCCACAACATAAACCTCGTTTACATTAATTATCTCTTATTACGAAGATTGGGTCACATTCTGGTGACACAGTTGTAATTGTTTCAGGGGATTCTTAGGGGGACCGCTTCAGTACAAATCAAGAAACCCTAAACATTGTTAATTAATAGTTAAACCACAACGTGCTTACAACAAATGAAAAAGAGACAAAACCTCTTGCTTTTCGCGCAATGTAGCAACACGATCATCAGACCACCTAACTCTCAAACTCGACCGTCCCACATGCAATAATCATACTAAAAACACAGCCTGTCACACATTAACACACTATGATTACTTTCACAGTGGAGAAGATAACAGGAGAACACAGTTTATCTCTCAGCGTTGCAAACTCACCTACCTTCGTGTTGAAGAAGTGAAACACAATCTAGCTTAGTGAAAACTTCACCCCTGACATTCCTCTTAGTTAATAAGTCGATTTTGAGACACCTTCTGTTTCAGTGCTGTGTTAGAACCCTATGACCCTTGAAGATTGCCATAGGACGAAGTACGAGGAGTTAAAAATCACAACCATAAGTGGTGGTATTTATAAATGCTTAAATACTTGATTGAAAATATCGTCTTTAAATCGAAAGCATGTAATAATTATGCAACTGATGACGAAGTACGAATTGCGGCAGTTAATGTTGCTTTTCATTTTCTCAAAAATACACATATTACATTATAAAAAATGCTCATTCTATTGAATAAGATATCATAAAAGTGTACGAAAATATACTTCTACCGTGATAAAACTCGCGTACAACTACTTACCAGTTTTGACGAGTGACGAAATTATGGTAATGCCATCGCGTTATTGAATCTTTAATAGGCATTTAGGTCCTCATTAATCCATATTGTAGTTCGTATCTTACCGTTTCAATCTATTTATTAACAGGTGTTGCTTCCTCTAGGAAGGATACCTCGCATACAAGGAGTTGAGTATCTTGAATAACGTACAGCTCTGTGATTGAGTGGGCTCTTTGGCCTCGTGCCACAGATTACAGACTAAACATCTACTAACTCTGTTTATTTCTTTGGTTTAACCATACCTAATTGTTTCTGGACTCTAACCAAGAGTTAACATCCCGTCTTCTGGACCGAGAAGCACGTGTTGGAAACATGTGTCGCATTTTACTTCATTTATGTTACTCTTTCGAATACAATTGTAATTTAAATTTGAAGGTCTCTAGTATCTATTGGTGCTTACATATCCCTTAAACTTTACGAAAAAATTAATTTTCTAGAAATTAAATGGCGGTGCCCAGTGCTACAAAATTACACACTTTTATTTGCTTATATCAAAAGCAAATCAACAGGGAAACAAGGAAGGCAATTCGGAAGGTCTACTCATAACGCAACAAAAACAACCAGGATCTTTCTACATAAAATGGAAAACAATGGGGAAGGACATGTAACGTACCTGATAAGGTACGTACATCAGTAAGTGCACCGTGTATTCGAAAATACACGTCTGAAACTACAGCGGAAAAAAATAAAATGAAGCAACGCATAGGGTAAATTCTTTCAGTCTTTGTTCTTGTATGCGACCTGCAAAAAAAAAAAAAAAAAAAAAAATAATAATAATAATAATAATAATAATAATAATGATAGTGATAATGATAATGATAATGAAGGTAGTAATATCTATTAAACCACGGAAATTCTTACAATGTTGTGGTTACTTTCACGTAGGCATATATCAATTTTTTAATCATTATTTTGGAATAATTCTAGGTATTCAATCTGTTTTTTGGCTGAGTCATAATGAATATAGAAGCACAAAATGTCTACAGATGCCATTTTTCTTTCCCTATAATTTCCCTTTTTTGCCATTGTCCTATGCCACATATGGAGCATGGTGGGTGAGCGGTTAACGCTCTTGCCTCGTATTCGCGAGGACGCGGGATCGAATCTCCGGTTTCCCGAAATCACTCCAGTCGAAGGCAGGGTTGGTTCTTTTAAAAGAAAATGGACCGAATTCCTTCACTTTGCTAGCCCCCAGTCTTTTCCCGCTTGTAATGACCTTGACGACGAAAAGGCCTAAAGCCATAAAAAAAACACCGAGCTACCAGACTCCTTGAGCCTTGTTATGACCATCTTTTGAACGCCGCTCCTGTCAGCAATTTTTATAGATGCTCATTGTGTCCTTCACCATTGGCAAAGCTTGCTGTGTTATGTCAAAACCCAGCAAGGACAGTGCCGAAATGAGCGCAATCTAAGAATTTCGTTAGCCGATCGCAAGAGCACACGAATTTTTATCATAACAGTGTAATCCGCTGCTGCAAAATACAAAATATGACGAGTACGCTGAGTAGCGTATATGTAAAACTACTGTATGAGAGAAATATTGTTCTGAATAATCCATCTGCTCGACCTTCCCTTCATCTTATCACCTTTAGACTCAATTTAAGACACGCATTACATTCCTTTTTTAACACAAATTACTCGTTTGTCTGAAACTGGATTTTGATTGGATTGATTTCGAGAAATCTTTTTTTTTTTTTTTTTTTTTTTTTTTTTTTTTTTTTTTTTTATTGGCCTTTGGTCTTGCCGACCATACAGCCATCTTCTAGTTTTACAATTCCTATATACATTTCAGGCTTGTTATCTTTACTTACTTTACAGCTTGATACTAAAGTTACATAATTCGTTGTAAGTTGACACATGTCTGTAATTGTGATTTACATTTATATAATGTTTAACTATATTTATTAACTAAATGGCTCTTAATTATATTTCCCTAAATATCTATATTAATGCCGTTTGAGCTTTTATATATAATAGGAAGTATACTTCCTCTCTTATTGTTATATTTATACAATTTAAAAGATTTAAACAAGGTTGGATTGTACATAGTTATTTACATAACAGAGGAGCTTAATTCGGTTAATACAGAATATACACAAGAGTGTTGGTGTTTAATACATTACAATTTGATGTTTGCTTCACTAAGGAAAATAACAATCGCCTTGTATACATCTTGTCGATTTGAATTGAGCAGGACAGGTACGGAGACGGGAAGGGGAATTTTAATCTTTACCAGACTTGTGTATAGGTTTTTTGTGGGTAACAGGTTGCGGCTGCAGGCCAGGACTATGTGATTTATATCTGATATCTCTTCTTGGTCCTCCGGACCAAAAACGGGGAGTGTTCCACTCCGATTTTGAATAGGTGTTGAGGGTAACATCCATGTCCCAGTCTCATTCGAATAATAGATGTTTTATGCCTTTACTTAGTGTGGAATTCCCGAACCATACTTTAGCTGGAATATTAGGTTGGATTTGTAATATTTTCCTCTTTCGCATTGTGTAGTAGCCCATGAATTGGACCAGATTCGAAAAGCCTCTTTTTTAATAATAGATATGAAATCTGTATGTGGAAGTTGAACGTATTGTATATCTTCCTCTATTGTGCTTGCCTTGGCTATGCGGTCGACTGTTTCATTATGCTGAATACAGGCATGCCCCTTTATCCATAACACGTGTATCTCCTTATTCTCTGTCGAAGCTGTGTACATTAAGTTTAGTATCTCTAATAGAGGTTTGTTCAATCCGTTCCGCTGTTTTGAGTTCTCAAGTTTTTGCGCCACGCTTTTGGAATCTGTTAGAACCAGTATTTTGTTGTAGCGTTCTTTTCCGTAATTAATAGCTTCTCTAACAGCTAATGTTTCGGCCGTATATATCGATGTTTCAGCTGGTAAACGCACTCTCTTCGATTCGTGAAGGAAGGACAGAAATAGGCATATCCGACTGCGTCCGTGGTTTTGGAACCGTCCGTATAGATTGTACAAAATCTGGCCAGGTTTGTTTCAAAAAACTGTTTGTCATGGTATTTGCTGAGCTGCTTTTAGCGATCCAGTCTGGTAGGTAGAATATATTTGGTTTATATCTCAGGGTATTATAGTGAAATGAGAACAGGGGAATTGTGTCCCCTTGGGAAACTAATGGTATCATGTGTTTTATTTTGGTGAAGCACTGTGCTAACATGGGCATTCGAAGTCTGGTGGCTATATCTCTTCTTTCCTGTAATGATATATATTTATTACTCTTTGTATCACGGGGTGATTTGTTAGAGATGCTCGTCTCGTTAGATATACGCTGGATGAGAGATGGCGTCGTATTTCCAGTGGCATTTCCCTAGCCTCTACTAGTAAGGCATTTGTAGGGGAGGATTTCATGGCTCCTAAGCATAGTCGGATCGCCTTATATTGTACTATATCCAGTTTTCGGAGGATATATTTGGGTGCATTTCCAAAGATAGGGCTTCCGTAATCGAAGACAGGTCGTATAATAGCTCTGTATAAGTTGAGAAGAATAGTTGGGTCCGCTCCCCACCATATGCGCGTTATGGCTCTTAAGATATTGAGAAGTCGTTCGGTTTTGGATATAATGTGCTCTATGTGTTTCTTCCATGAGAGTTTACTATCTATATATAGGCCGAGATGCCTGACCGATGATCGTACTGTGAAAGAGTATGGGCCCAATTGTATCTCAGATTCTCGATATATTCTTTGTTTCCGAGTAAAGATCACTACTGATGATTTCGTAGATGATATGGTTAAACCTAAGTTTTGAGCCCACTCATGAAGCTTGATAGCCGCTTCGTGTAATCTCCTGAAGTTTATTCCATAAGATGGTGACACGGTGTATATACACACGTCATCGGCAAATTGCAGGACCCTTATTGATGGACTAAATAGATTTTCTATGTCTGCAGTGTATATGGTATACAGTATGGGGCTTAGGATTGCCCCTTGTGGTAATCCCTTTGATATCACTCGAGGACCGTATAAAGAATTGTCTTGCAGTCGGATGTAGACAGTTCTGAGATGGATCAGATTATAAATCCCGCGTAAGTATATATCGGGCAGACCCAATTTTTGAGCTTCTCGATTAATATTGGAATATGTACGTTATCATAGGCTGCTGATATATCCAGAAATATGGCCGTAAGGTAGCCTTTATTAATGTATGCCTGTTCAATATCAAGGGTAAGTATGCTGAGATCGTCCGTTGTGCTCCTTCCTTTTCTAAATCCAAATTGAGTCTCAGGCAACATGCCATGGTGTTCCAGCCACCATTCCAGTCTCATTTTTATGATGCGTTCTAGGGTTTTTGCTATACATGAAGATAGCGCAATTGGCCGGTATGAGTTAGCACTATTTATTTCCTTGCCAGGTTTGTGCACTGGGATAATAATTTGTGTTGTCCATTGTTTTGGGATCTCGCTTTTGGCCCAGATCTTCGTTAGTAGTTGGAGTAAGACTACCTTAGCGCGGTGTGGGAGATGGTGCAGCATGGAATACTGTATGCTGTCTATGCCAGGTGCCGTGTTTGAACCGGTTTTAAGGGCCAATTCCAGCTCTTCCATCGAGAATGGCTCTTCTAGTATGTTTAGTTCATGTTCTTCTTTGTCATAGATTGGTGGGTCTGTAGGTCCGGGTGGTACCGTTGGCGGAGCTATTATGTTTGCGAATTCTTCTATCCAATTTGATGTCGATTTTGGACTCTCCGGTTTTTTCCTTAGTCTGTTGATCATGCGCCATACTGAGCTCATTGGTGCTTTACTGTTTAGATTGTTGCAGAATTCTCTCCAACACATCTTTTTCTTTTCCTTTAATATTCTTTTTGTTTCGGCCTCTGTCTTTTTGTATTTTAAGTAATTTTCCCAAGTAGCTTCGTGTTTGTATCTTGTGAATGCTAGCTTTCTTTTTGCTACCGCTCTGGAGCAATCTTCATTCCACCAAGGCGAGGGGATGTGTTTTTCCGTAGATCTTGGTTTGTGTTGAGGAATAGATCTTGCTGCCGCTTCATTTATGACGTTTAGAAATTCCTCATATTTCTGGCTAGTTGTTTTGGCGGTACCCACCCTATCTATGTTTTCTTCAATTATTTGGCTGTACTTGACCCAATTTGCTTTTCGTGTGTTCCATTTGGTGGTGGGAAGGATAAGTTGTGGTGTCTCTAGATGTTTGGTTGTCATTATAATGGGGAAATGGTCTGATCCCCATACCTGTTGAATATTTTCCCAGTGAAATTCCGTGGCCAGCGACGGAGAGCAAATTGTTAAATCTATTACAGATTTCCGTAAGCCAGGTTTGGGTACCAAGGTTGGAGATCCATCGTTTAGGATGCATAAGTTGAAATCGTCTATGATTTCTAGAAGGGATTCCCCAAATACATCATTCCATTCACATCCCCAAGACGTATGATGTGCATTAAAATCACCACATATCAGGTATGGTTCTTCAAATTGCTGTAGGAGGGCGCGCCACTCGCTGGATTTGATTTTGGATTTAGGTGGGCAGTATACTGAGACAATAGTTAAATCCTTATTGTGGCTTCGCATTGCAATTGCTACTGCTTGGAATGAGTTTATTTGTGTATGATCTATATGGATTGGTGTAAAGTGGATAGATGTATGAATCAGTATAGCTACTCCTCCTTTCCCGTCTTCTCTGTCTTTGCGTACAAGATGGTAACCTTTGATGAACATATTTGTCTCTGGTTTGAGCCATGTTTCTGTTAATGCTGCGATAGATATGTTGTTTACACTAAGTTCCCGTTGCAACGATTCCTGATTTGCTTTGACTGACCGGGCATTCCATTGTAGTATCTTGATTTTCGGTTTTTTGTTTGAAGTTGTCTGAAAGGGTTCTGCTTCACTGCTTCTGCCCCTGTGCAATTTCCACTGTTGTTGTGGAGGGTTGGTCGAAGTGTGAGCCATTGATTAAGTCTTGTGTCTTATGGATTCCTGATTAAAGTTCTCTTAAACCCCTTTAGTACTGTGGCTCTGTATAACTGGGCTGTACTAATATCTCTATAGACTTTCTAATCTCGTCCAGTTGTAGAGTTTCTATGCCACTGTTTGTTATGTGTCTAGCTACTTCCACAATTAACTTAAAGATTCCTTCTATTAATTTATTTTTGCCGTTTGTATTGCTAGGAGGGTTTACATGGTTTTGTACCTTGGGAGGGTAAGGGTTTTGGCCTATAGGCGATAGCGGCAGTTGTGGTGATTGATACCATAGCTCCCGGTAATCCTGTGTTCTGTTCCTTTGGTGGGTTGTTTTGTATGCCCTACTACGATCTGGAAGTCCCTGATTATCGCAGTGTTGAGTCAAGCCTGGGATACTCCCGGAGGGGCAAGATTGTTGTTCTCTGTTATTGTGTGTCACTATGGTTTCCGTCGGCTCCACCCAATTCCCTTCTGGGGTAAGTAAGAAATTTGTTTGTGGTTTGTTTATTTTGTCTCCAATGATTTGCATTGTTGATGTCCTGCCTGAATCTTGCTGCCTTTTGTGAGTCCTTGTCTGATGTGACATTTGCAGATAGATCGGTTGTTGCTGTTGTTGTGGTGTTAAGGGTGGGAATTCTGTATAGCTACTAATCGGTATCGGGGTTTGGGTCACTTGAGCATACCCTCTCGCTCGCTGTTCTATATTAGGGCCCATGTTGCTTGTTGTGTATGCTGATGCTACTTTTGTTTCCCGATATTTCAGATATATTGGGCAGCTTCTGTCTGTCGCGTAATGGTGGCCGCTACAGAGGGCGCAGCAAACGGCTGTCGTATTGCTACATTGTGTTACCAAGTGAAAGCCAGCGCATCTACTACAACGGGGTTCACGAGTCCTGCATTGCTCCTGTCTGTGACCGAGGCGTAAACAGTTCCCGCACTGGATAACTGGTGCGACGTACGGTTCCACCGAACAACGTGTGCCCAGTATAGTCACATGTGAGGGAAGAGTTTGTGCGCGAAAGGTGACTAGGCAGACCGGGATGGGGGTCACTCGCTCATCATTCCTCTGTGATCTTTTGGTAAAGCGTTTTATGCGAACAACAGGAAAAGGGGAAACTATTTCTTCTTGTAGTTCTTCTTCACTTAGCGAAATATCGACATTCCTAATAATGCCTTGTTTTTTAATCAAAAAGTTTGGTATGTATGCTTCTATATTTATAGTTTTCAGAGTATCAAGTTGGACTATGGAATTGGCTGCAGCCGCTGATCTAGTTTCTATTTTAAGCCTGTTTCTTCCAACAGTAGAGATGTTTATGATGTCCCTTTTGTATGAATTATTATATTGAAATAAAATTTTTCCTATCGTCATTGGGTGCAATTTTTGCAACGTTTCTGTCCAAGCTTTCTATAAAGATGTAATACGGACCATTATCTGTACTACTATATCTATTGTCTTTACTACGGAATGTCTGGGTTGACGTATGAGGCTGCGTCTGGTTCAACTCGGAGCGATCTGGGGATGGGGGGGAAGCTATGTCGGGCTCAGCTGAGACTGGTGACCCCGCTTCATCACTTTCCTCCATCTGACTACATTGTTGTAAATCAACCGTGTCCTTCCCCGATTCCTGTTTCTCTACACAACGCCGCTTAGCTGATTTGTTGGACTCACCTAAACTTTTTTCCATTTCTCCTTTGCGAGGCATCTGGTGCAGAATGGGTCCAGAAGTCATATGTGAGTCAATCAGTAGGGCTTCACTCTGCCCCACCTCCATTTCCAGCAGCGGTAGATGCTGCTGCTCTTGTTGTCCTGGATGTTGCTGCTGTTGCTGCGGATGTTGCTGTTGATGTTGCTGGAACTGCTGCTGCTGCTCTTGTTGTCCTGGATGTTGCTGCTGTTGCTGCGGATGTTGCGGTTGATGTTGCTGGAACTGCTGCAGCTGCTGATTTTGCTGCAGTTGTTGTAGTTGTTGATGCAGCTGTTGTTGCTGTAAGTGTTGCAGTTGTTGGCGCTGCTGTTGTTGGGGTTGTTGTAGATGAGGTTGTTGGGTAAACGGCTGTTGTTCTCCTTCCTCCACACTAGGAGTATGTGCTTGCATACTGTTCTCTATCTGAAGCTCACATGTTTCACTTATTGGGTAGTTTACTGATTGTATAGGTAATGCTGGTTCATTGACATAACACGTCTCTAACGCCGACTTAATAGTCTGCCCCGTGTCTAACGGGCCAGACATCTTACAGTTTTACCACAAGCTATTCGTTCACTGCTTGTTGCACTTTATAAGTTTTAAATATACTTTTATCACGACGGTACAAACACTTTCCGTAGTCGCACAAGGTAAACAATTCGGACTGACTAGCGCGCTCGCGGACCGATGTGACCTGTACGGCGATCAGGAAGTGACTGTCGAGAAATCTTTGAACTTCATAGTTTCGACACCAGGAGGGGTTGTGAATAGGATTCTTTCCTTGTGTACCTTTAGCGACCAAAGCAGATTGATGATCAAGTGCGACGTGGTCCGACGACATATCATTCAAAAGAGGCTGAACATATGTTCATTGCACTTTTTTCTTCACATTAATACAGTGAAAATAGTTGTGATTAATGGTTTAACATAATTGTGTCGTTGATAGGAACTGCACGGCAACTTACTGCATTAAACGTCTACACTGAAATATTTAGATAATTTAGATAATAACTGATGTAATAAAAACGGGAATAAGTCTATATTTTCTTAATATTGTAAGTGATTAGAATAAAATCTAATGAAAAATTCATGGATGGTTGCTTATAAAACACTAGCCGTGTCTGCTACTTCCTTGTACACGCTTCACTGTGAAATATACACCCTTGAATCACCGTGTTTGGAATGAACTAAAAGACAGAACAGAAGTAAAAAAGGAGTAACAGAAAACCGAATTTAGAGGAAAATTACGAAAAAGAATCATTTGCTTAATAGAATAGGGCCTACGTACCTCCATTTCATAGTTAGTTTGTAATTTGAAGCTTGTCTTAACGTTGACACACTGTCACAGAACTGACGAAATAATCCAAGTGGGAGATGATAGTTGTTTGTCTCTGAGACAGCTTTCACCCACTTTGCATTTCAAACTAGTGAGTCTTCAGGCAAACGAGGGCGTCGCAACGGGACCTTTAAAGTCTGGCAGAGATGTATGCTAATGGACGGCTACAGAGACGCAGGAGCCAAGTGTAATTTACATCGCCCTGGAGACATACGAGTACTCCTCGCTCTGTCATCTTTAGTCATTTCTACAGTTTGAAACAGAACGTTAAAGGGAAACTGGTTCCCGCACTTCCTTGAAGCAAACGTGTAACAGTGCCTTTGATTTTTGTTAACTTGCCGCATATCAGCCTATATCGTACCCTACTTTTCAATTAGCCACTTTTGATTGCCTCACGGCGAGGTGAACAGAAATTCTCACAAATATTTTAGTATCAGAAAGAAACTAATTGCGTATTGAAATAATACGTCTCTCGTATTTTAATCAGTAAAGTCGCCGAAGGTTATTGGGTCCAAGGTGGTGTAAATTATAACCAAATCCTTTGGTTTAGGAGCCGGCAGATGCATTGACATTAAGAACAATAACACCGCAGTGTTCTTTATTTATATTTTCACTTTGCCTTCGTATATTACACAAATTCCAACGAAGAAGCACGTGCAGAGATATATTTTTTCCATGCTCCGTGGCGGCAAATATAGTTCAGTAAAGTCTTATTTGTCCTTTTTACCTTCCATTCAATAAATGTAAAGTAATTAAATTTTAAATTTTTACTTTAATGTCATATTAATCTGATCAACAAATAAAATTTTTGTAAGAATAGTTTTTAAATTCACAGATCAAATAATCTTTTTGCGTGCATAATTTTCTTCATTTAATTTGAATTTTTGTCATTTATAGACGATAGTCACTCTTGCCATTGTGCCTAGTGATAATAGAATTGGCAAGAAAGTGTACTTCTAAATTCCATAGATCCCAGTTTGCTTGTCACTAATTTAAAATAAACGAAACAATTCACTACGACACTATTTATTGGATGTAAGATTCACTTTTTATCTGTTCTTATTAGTTGCGACAGGAAATCCGTTACTGAAAATATTTAATTAAGTTTCCTGCTCATGTATTTGGAATAACTTAGTCATTACAGATAAAAATTGCATGGCACTTGTGGTATGTGGCGCATTTATCTCAGGAACTCCCATTTATAATATTATTTCATGGTTTGTAAAGTTGCTGGCAGTATCTACTATTCTAAAAATTTATTGTGATTGTATTTTATTTACTTGAAGTCAGAGCAGCGTGGTAAGTGGCCTAGTATTATGGAATAGTTTAGAGTTCGGTGTTTTCCACTGTAAGTACAGAGGGCATGGACACGTTCACGGATTAAGAGCCTGTCGAAAATGTTACAATTGATTCTTTGGTAAGAGGCTGGCACAGAAAGTCATTGCAGATAATAGACATGGAAATCTAACACCAATCGATGAAGGTGTTGGAGTTTGTACACTCCTGGAAATTGAAATAAGAACACATTGACGCCGGTGTGTAAGACCCACCATACTTGCTCCGGACACTACGAGAGGGCTATACAAGCAATGATCAAACGCACGGCACAGCGGACACATCAGGAACAGCAGTGTTGGCCGTCTAAGGGCGCTAGCTGCGCAGCGGTTGGGCACCGCCGCAGTCAGTGTCAGCCAGTTTGCCGTGGCATACGGAGCTCCATCTCAGTCTTTAACACTGGTAGCATGCCGCGACAGCGTGTACGTGAACCGTATGTGCAGTTGACGGACTTTGAGCGAGGGCGTATAGTGGGCATGCGGGAGGCCGGGTGGACGTACCGCCGAATTGCTCAACATGTGGGGCATCGATGTTGTCGCCAGTGGTCGGCGGAAGGTGCATGTGCCCGTCGACCTGGGTCCGGACAGTAGCGACGCACGGACGCACGCCAAGACCGTCGCATCCTACGCAGTGCCGTAGGGGACCGCACCGCCACTTCCCGGCAAATTAGGGACACTGTTGCTCCTGGGGTATCAGAGATGACCATTCGCAACCGTCTCCATGAAGCTGGGCTAGGGTCCAGCTCGCCGTTAGGTCGTCTTCCGCTCACGCCCCAACATCGTGCAGCCCGCCTCCAGTGGTGTCGCGACAGGCGTGTATGAGGGACGAATGGAGACGTGTCGTCTTCAGTGATGAGAGTCGCTTCTGCCTTGGTGCCAATGATGGTCGTATGCGTGTTTAGCGCCGTGCCACAATCAGGACTGCATACGACCGAGGCACACAGGGCCAACACCCGGCATCATGGTGTGGGGAGCGATCTCCTACACTGGCCGTACACCTCTGGTGATCGTCGAGGGGACACTGAACAGTGCACGGTACATTCAAACCGTCATCGAACCCATCGTTCTACCATTCCTAGACCGGCAAGGGAACATGCTGTTCCAACAGGGCAATGCACGTCCACATGTATCCCGTGCCACCCAACGTGCTCTAGAAGGTGTAAGTCAACTACCCTGGCCAGCGAGATCTCCGGATCTGTCCCCCATTGAGCATGTTTGGGACTGGATGAAACGTCGTCTCACGCGGTCTGCACGTCCAGCACGAACGCTGGTCCAGCTGAGGCGCCAGGTTGAAATGGCTTGGCATGCCGTTCCACAGGACTACATCCAGCACCTCTACGATCGTCTCTATGGGAGAATTGCAGCCTGCATTGCTGCGAAAGGAGGATATACACGGCACTAGTGCCGACATTGTACATGCTCTGTTGCCTGTGTCTATGTGCCTATGGTTCTGTCTGTGTGATCATGTGTTGTATCTGACCTTAGGAATGTGTATATAAAGTTTCCCATTCCTGGGACAATGAATTCACGGTGTTCTTATTTCAATTTCCAGGAGTGTAGTTCAAGAACGATGACAACAAAAATAAGAAATACGTATTGTTTTGAATTTTGAATATTTTCTGCGTTCTTCTAAGTATGTGTATCCTGAGGTTCAATGCTCTTTTAATACTGTGATTTATCATAAAATGAATTTCGAACAATTTTTGCTGATCGATCGTAATTCATCATACTATTACGATGGCAATGAGGATCTAAGGATCTAATATTTGTTTTAGTGTGTATTTGAAATTATAACGAAAGTTACCTGTATTTTATTAAAGTGGAAGTTGCTCAGGCATTCATTCACGTTTTTAATGTAGATCAAGTTTGTCTGGTGAGATTAGCTAAAGTGAAGCCACAGTGAGGAAACTGTCCAGTCACAACCATTACTTGGCAATCAGTCAAAAGAACAGTACCAAGCTCTAACTGTTTCTGCTGCAATGTACCTGTCACAAAGACAACGAGGGGAAGAAGAAATTTCGCTCAGAACACGTGGGCAACAGTATCGCATACATGAAATGAGACGTGACGCAATTTTCATTAAAACAAGCAGGTATCAACTTTGTTTTATCGAAACGAAACTTGGATTTATTTACAAAAATAAAACATAGATGTCTGAAATAAGATTTCTTGAAACAGTGAAAGCCCGTTGCTTGAAAGTGAAGAAATAGGAGAAAATTAATTATATTGCCCACCAGTCATACCATTTCACAGAACACTACACTGAATGAAAACCAGGTTCTGAGATTACCAGTGAAATCCATTTTGTTTGAATAGAAGACAGTTAGTTGTTGATCTGGGAATCAATGGTTTGGTTTCAGAAGAGACTTTATAGTATGAAAAATAACCGACGCAGGACTAAACAGCGCCCACATGGAGTGAGGAGCATGTGCTGTGATGGTTCTCTGTGGTGTGGGGCCATCCTGCTGATTTCCCTCGGCGGCCAGTCCAGCGCGCCGCGTGCAGAGGATGCTATGGGATCCCCGCCGCACTACACGCCGTCTTAATTACTCAGTTAATTCACCGCTTGCGAATATCAGATGATCCTCCTCCAATAATACAAGATATACTCAATCTTCCTTCAAGGTGACAGTGAAAGAAGACTCTTGCTAAACCGATTGTACCCTGTATTCTGTTATGTTACTTTGAATTAATGACACATGTGCTTCACCTCACGCAAATGTAATATCGGAAGTAAATCCTTCCATTACCCAGCAAAGTTCGGTCTTCTATATCCTTGTCTCCTCCAGACAAGTCATTCTACCAAACATATTTTTATTATTATTAATTTTAACTGCGATGGAGCTAATTCCCATAGAAATCCAATTCATTTTTTAAATAAAAAAATTCATTTATAATTGTAGTGTTAAATTCCCCCCCCCCCAATTCACTTTTCCGATTTACAAATTTTAATTTTAAATTCATTAAGCGTTTTTAGTAAATTATTTATGACTTCACTTGGTAATTTGTACCATTCCCTGACATCCTTGCCAACAAAAGAAAATTTTTTCATTCCCTTATGCATGAAATCGAGCGTAAGCTTGTGGTCATGGTCGCCTTTCACCTTCTATGCACTATTCCTAATTTTTTGACCAATATCCCTCTAAGCCCCATTACTAACATATGCGCTGTACATTCCTAGCACTATCTTCACCCTCCTCCTTTCCTCCTATGAATCTTAATCCAACTCCTGTATCATATCAGTTACTGACTGGGTCTTCCGATAATTTGCACAAACAAATCTAGCTATTCTTCTTTGCACGCCCTCCAACTCCTGTATTTGAAATCCAAAATGTGGTTCCCAAACTATAACACCATATTCAACGAATAGTCTGACCAAAGTTTTGTAAGCCAATTCCCTAACTTCTGTGGTACATCCTCTCATCACCCTCTCCAATAATTGAACGATTTTTGTAACCTTTTCTTACCACCTACCCAACGGGCTCTGCCCGTTTGAGTTTGTTATCAAACGTTATGCCAACATATTTTCACTTCAAGACTTTAACAAACAATTCTGACCCCACCCTATAATCATAATTAATCTTCAATTTTTTTGTACCTAATTAGCTTACTCTTCCTGGGATTTATCTTCATTCAATGTTGACATACCCAAGATATTCTACCCATGTCACCTTGCATCTATTCCGTCTTCACCTGTTTTGATCCTCTTGTATGCCACTACATCCCTGCAAAAACATAAATTCTGACCGTAACCAATCAACACGATCATTCATTAGAATAATGAACAGCAACGGTCCCAGTACACTGCACTGGCACTTCAATGCTTACTTCCACCTCTTTTATTAAGTATTTCCTACTCGAAATTTTGATTTCTGGCTTTTAAGAATTCCTCTACCCAGCAAGTAACTTTTTCATCCAATCCCATAGATTTCAATTTATTTAAAATGATTTTACTGCTCACTCTGTCAAATGCCTTAGCAAGATCTAGTGCCACACTATCAACTTGGCCTCCCTTGCCCTATTCATCAGAAATATCTTGCATATAGCCCACCATCTGAGATCCTTGCCTAAAGTTATGTTGTCGATCTGCAAACCAGTTTCCTTTCTCACAGACATTGTTGGTATAGTTGCATATCACTTTCTCCATCATTTTGCCTATCACTGATGTCAAACTAATTGTCCTCTAATTTTCAACTCTATTTGTAACCTCTCCTTTATGAACCGGTACTACTATGGATCTTTTCCAATCCTCTGGTAAGCAGCAAGACTCCAGATTCATTTTAAATAAAATTTCAAGGTAAGGTACAATATCATATCCCACAATGTTCAATAAATCTGTAGTAATATTCTACACAAGCCCCTTTATGTTTTTTTAGCTGTCTGAGTACCTTGTGCTCCTATGTGGTCGGCTGTTGAAATTAACTTCCTAATTTCACTGATTTTTAATACATTGTTTTAAAGCATTCTGCTATATTATTACCTCAGGAAATATCAGAGCTTTGACTGTTGATATCTAACCAGTCACAGGAGACTTAAGAAGACCTAACGCCGAAATCTTAACCTGAGCTGCTTGGTTCTTACTGTTATGCGATAATAAATACATTGGGATGCTTCCAGAAATAACTAAACAGGAGGAAAAAAATGTGATCATGTTTTGTCTCGTGTACCAAAGCATTAGAAATCGTCAAGTATAAATCAAAGGTGTATAGATATATATATATATATATGGATATTATGACTGTTAGTCAATAAATCGATAAACAAACGGCTTTACATTAACGGTAATTATATGCCCACAGATTTTACTGATTTCAACGCGAGTAGCTGTATGACTCTACAAATTAAAGAGACATGATGTTGGACCTGGAAAAATAGATGCCTTTTTATATTTGACTAAATGATTTTATTCAACATAATTGTATTTTGAAAATATTAAAATAATTAATAATGAAGATAAGCCTTTATCCAGATATAATTCACACATGTATAATGTATATGAAACTAGAACGGTTAACAATTTGAGAGGTTTTCACATGATGCTGGTAGTACGTGAGTGGCAACTGTTTCTCGATATTTCTCTCAATGAGTGGTTTCTTACCCAGAAATTCTCATAGATTTTGCGACAGTGCAATGTCGTTCATTGTTATTTTATCCACAGTGTCATCACAATGGGTGGATACTGCAAAAATATTTCTGAACCGTCAGTAACTTGTGATGCTTGACAGTATTTTATTTGATGTTCGCTAGCAACCATTAAATTAAAGGACCCTAAAACAAATTGTTTAGCGTTGTTTTTGAACAAATAAGGCTTTTAGATCAGTTCAACATAGAGAGAAGGTATTCATTCACTTCTTAATCGCAGCTGCTTGTTGAAACGTGAATGCATATAATTAGACCAGTAAACGGAAGTAACAGTTATCTCATAAATGCTGTTTTACTTTATGCTGGGCAGACTATGGAGGATGAACGTCTCTATCCTGCCACAAACCGCGCATTCTGAGGTATTATGAATGATAAATTAGGTAAAATTCAGGTGGCGAAGCGGGAATTGTTGATTCTTTGTAGTTGTGTCTACGCTTCAATGACTAGAGAAAGTTCTGATATAGTGCGGAACGACGAAATGGAAATTTTCGTAGATTTTTTTCTATTTCCTGCTTAACTTTTTGTCTACAGTCTCCAAGCCGTCAACGGTGAGGCGTATCATTTGGGTGACATTGGATCGTTCTCGGTACAATCTCCACGATTTAGGATTTCCATATTAACCCGAGATCGAGCAGTAAAGTCCGAAGTAAAACAAGGAATAAAACCGTGTTAGTGATTTTGTGAACATTTCAAATATATTTCGCACTAAAGTTCTCGTGTTGGTGGTCTTAACTTAAATTAGATAATAACATCTGTTCTTACATTCAGACAACCCCTTTTGTTGCTAACATTTGGGTTAGTAATTCCGTTAGACTCAAACTTCATTTGACAAAGATGAGATACAACTCAGAAGTGTTTTTACAGTCGGAGTAATTTTATGCAGTGATCAATGTCTGATTTTGTATACACAAAATAAAAATTTTGCAATAATTTTAATTTTTAAGGAACTTATTACCTAAATTAAAACACACTTAAATTTGTGAGTTTACACATTAAGTATTAACCTCGTTTAGAAATTAGATTTCCCTAGTCGTTCCTCAATATATTTATTTAAAGATGTTTCACAAAATTTCTTCTTCTTCCATGTGAAAAGAATATTAGTTGCAGCTATTCGTAAAGTTCATGTTAGTGGATCACCTGAAGTACATAGTACCCTCGATTACACCAATAGGAAAACTGGAAGGGAATTTACCTGTTTAGTTACATTTCACAACCACAATTTCACAGATAATCTTTTTGCAGTTGGAAGGACTTTAAAGAAGCTAAAGTTAACAGTGTTTAGCAAATTAAGCATCAGAAAACAATAGCGTTTGTACCATTTGTATTAGTCCATCTTGCTGAGGGTATTTTTGTCTTATGTTAGTTCGTACGAGTTATATGAGACTAGGAACATGTTTCCGTTGTGGTTGCGTTATCCCTGTTTGTATGTTTCGCTGCCGAATGTGTTACGGGCTGTTCTTCATTCTGTTGCTTAGTGTATATGAAGCAGTACGTGCACGTGATACGAATAAAATACTTCTGCGTTCCATGTGAGCAGAAGAAAATTTCCCCATGCCGGAGTTACTGAAGTTATCCGGAGATGACACCATGCTCAATGAAATGTCTAAAAATTCAACTGTTCCAAAACCACTCTGCATCCCACCGAACACGTAGCAAGATTGATGAGCAGTGCGCTTGCGTGTAGAATTCAGAAGGACGCTGTTTCGAATACCCATTCAGATACGGTTTTCCATGGTTTCCCTTAATTACTCCAGGCGAATGCCAATATTGTTCCTTAGAAAGGCCATGACCGAATTCCTTCTCGTTGGTTGCTCCCATTTCTCTCTCGTCTCTGATGACCTTAACGTCGAAAATGCGTAAGGCCCTAAGACGAAATATTCCAAGTTTGCTTTACAGCCTGTCGCAGTACAGAAGAAAAAGCGCCTCTAGTGCAGCCGAACCGAACAGTTCACTCTGTATCAAATGGAGGAAAACATCGTAACGTTAGTTACTGCCTCAAACAATAGGTGTAAATGATGGGCTCACAGCACCGAACCGTATGATAATTAATGATTGACCTTTGTCGTAATAGCCTCAGTCGACATGAGAGTTGAACGAATCACGTGAGAGTTTATCCTTGAAGCACTTATTCGTATTGTTCTCTCTCAGCAGAAGATTAATGCCGAGCACAAATACCAAACGGTTCGCTGCAGTTCGTTGGAGTAACGCACTTCAGTTTGAATCCCATCCATGTCTCTCTTTAGATCATATTTTGAGTCAGGGATCAGTAAAATAATAAAAAAATTGATATGAATTTTAAGAAAAGTTACAACTGGAAGATACCGTTTGGAACTATTGCAGTTACCTTCAGCAAGTTATCGTATATAAACGTTTTTAAATTTTTTGAAAATAAATGCTAGTACAGTTTTCCCTCCTTCGCGGTAAATGGGATTTGGCTAATGTTTTCATTAGAACAGTTATTAATGGACATTCCTTTTTTAGTATTTGTGTATACAGTACCCACGGTTTGGTCTACTGTTGAACTATCCGAAATTATGGGGGAGAGAGGGTGTCCGAATAACTTATTTTTCGGATATCAGATCATTAACGAACAAGTTTGCACCAGTGTCATAGAAGGAATATGAAACACGAGACAGAAAACTGTACTATATAAGTACACTGTGTCACATGTATTACGAATAGAATAACACAAAACTTACAATGTTAAGTTTATTTTAACAGTTAAGTATTTTCATAAAATTTTGCCTTTACTGCAGTATTGCTTCAGAGTAGACACTATATTTTTGCCGCTAAATCTCGCAAACACTTTGTATACAGCAATTGGACTGCATCGCATTCTTGTTGTTGTTCTAATCATCTCATAGCCCTTTCAAGCCAGTGAAAGGCTTCCTCCCGGGATGGTCCCGTTTCAGCTCTTTTTCGTCGTCACAGAAGTAATTGTCGTCGATCACACTGGCTATGATTCCATCGCCCGTCAATACCTGATAGCTAGGATCATCGGCGTCACACTCTATACAGTCTTGAATGTTTTCCTGGTCACATTCTTCAATTCCTGTAGATTTTTTTAACCAACCAAGTCAAACCTAGCATAAAACGTACTGGCCGAAACTAATAGACAGTTCACCTAAATGTTAATACAGTACTTACACAAATGTCATAATTATTATGCTTCCGTTGTAAATAATAGTCTTCTGAACTCTTAAGTTACTTATTCATCGACACAGACGAGTTCGTATAAGGCGGTTAGCAACGAGTTGTGCTGCACAAAGAGCTCTTTTGACGAGACATTGCGCGGGCAAGTTGAAGGTCAACCGAGTTCAGAGAACTCCGCTTATCTCTGCACACTTTAATGGCTCAGGGGTCATTTCAGACAATGCATGCAAATTCATTTCCGCTGGTCTACGTCCATGGTCAGAGTCGTCTACCTCCCTAGTTAAGGTGAATGAATCCACAACTCCTAATATACTCCGTGTCTAACGCTATTTGTTGTTTATTGTTTCAGATATCCAAAAAACCAAACAGAGCACATGAAATTTTGCTAAGGATTACTTCGCATGTTTAACCAGCAGGCGTTCACGTACCTTCATCTTACTTAAAATATTAATTGCTACCAACAAAAACAATAAGAAAGAAAAAGGTGTCTCAGAACATAGGGAAAAATTATGAAAAAGATTCTCGTTTCATTAAAATCACAACAAATTTGAAATAGCCACACATTTTTCATTTCCCTTTATATTTTACGTAAATACCAATAGATTCCATTTTAGTGACCATTATTTGAATAGGGTGGTGTAGTAGGGGGCCCACATTTTTCGTATCAAATACAGGAGTTGGGCGACAAGGGACGGGGGTTACAAAAAAGAGTTGCTGGAGTACTTACTGGAAATTACTGAAGAATACAATCGGTAACTGATATGATAAAGAAGCTGAAATTGGATTCACTGGAAGACAAGACGAGTTTAGAGAGAGTGCTTCGAATGTGCAAGGCTTATATTGGTGATGAGGCGTGGAGAAATATTGGTTAAGGAATTAAGAGTGGTGAATGAAATATAAAAAAATGATCGTTACAGACATAACAGTGTGGAAAAATTTTCTTTCGTAAATAACAGAGTCAGGGATTGGAATAACTGACCATGTGATGAATAATTACCAAAAATGTTCAAAGAATTTAAAAGTAAAATTCGCAGAATGCAAAAATAGACGGGTACAAGAAAGAAGTAAAATGGATTTGTACGGAAATTTTCAAAGGAGCGAGTGTTTCGTCACTATTAAATTATTTATTTGTTAAAAAAAAAGTTCTAGTTGTACTTATGTTTAACGAGTAAGCAACGAGTATGCCGTCATTTAATCACTGTTTACACAGCATTATTTATAATAAACTGTGTCTAATTTAAGCAAAGATTGTGATGAGTGTGTTACGGTGTTGCGTGCGTTCTTCTGGTTGGATTCCAAACAAGTGCGTGTTCTAAATAAGTACGTGTGTTCTAAGTAATCATTGTATTTTCTGTGTGCCGGATTAATCTGTTCGGGTTATTAAGTGTTCTATAATACATGTATTCAGTAAAACCACTCAATTTCTTATGTCATTCTTCAATAGTAAAAGTCTCTGTTGGAAGAAGAATATTTTATCTATTGCCGATTTGTACTGAGTAATAATACGATAATTTTCTTATTTGTTTTTTCTTTTATTTACCGATGAGTGGAGTTTTACGTATGACTGTCAATGTATTTTCTGTTTCATATATTTTCATGAAAATTTCAACAATTTTTAATGCTATCTCTATATAAAGATTTTAGCTATTCTGATGGAAACTCTTCAAATTCCTCCTGCTCTGTTTCACTTTCCAAATTCTATCCTATATCATCTTCATTTTTTTCACACCACATTGTAGAAGCCAGAGATTATATTTATCAATTCTTTCTTGTCATTAATGTGATCTTTCTTCTCTTCATCTTGGGAGAGGTTCCACGTCAGTTAACTCAGCACTAATGGATATTATTTTCATTTGAACAAAATTAGGCTTAATCTTGCTACATGATGCGCCTAGTTCTTGTATCTATTTACAAAAAGGCATCATGCTATGTCCGTATTTGGTTATTTGGGGAAAGAACGAAAATGGACGAAATAAATTTCAAACTCCTTTGTTCCAACTGATGTAGTCAGCTACATTTTAAATGAATGTAGCGAAATATTTGTGCATGTTTGACACTAGAAATGGGAGGCTACAAACGGAGGACTAAAAAACTTAGCAATATTTATTCTCTGCTCCGATATTAGTGAATATAGCAAAAATAGCACCTTGTGTCTCACCCGGTATAATGAAATGAAGAGTAAGAGAGTTGAGGTAGTTACTATTTAGTAGCTATCTCAACTCGTTAGTAATATACAATATAAATGTGGTCACATCCAATGTGTTGCTAGCTCCAACAATTTTAGCGGCAGCGTGATGCGTTGATTGGAGCTGTGAAGCGGAGTTGAAAAGTGTCACATTTTGATTTTTGCACCAAGTGACTGGTGTCTGAACTACTACGGACAAGATATCTATTAATGTTAATTTGGCACGGAATCGTAATTGTGCAAGGCTGACCTGCACTTGCCCGTCATTTTGAATTAGGCGTAGGAACCGAAGTGGTAAGTTGTCAGACACTGAATAAAATGTAAGTTAGTTCAATTTACAACGAAAATATATGTCTTCAGACGATCACTTAACATGGTGCGAAATTTTTAAAGTATGACCAAAAAACGTCTTCATTCATAATTAAAAAATTATAGTATTTTTAAGCAAATTAATTTGTGAAAATCTCAGAGATTAAAAACCATGTTCTCTATCTTGGCGTAGGTACTTTTGTGAATTAAATTGAAAATATTGAAGAACTATTTTAATTTCGTTTTTAGTAATATCATGGGACGTAAGAGTCACCATTACTGAAGAAATAAATTCTTTCAGTTGGAACTGTGCACTTAAAGACATTGTAAACCTTTGACAGTAAACTTACACCCATCCCCCGTTTTCTCCCTCGTACTAATCCTGCAGCAGAGGGGATCTACGGCTATGTTCCCTTAATGTTATGACGTCGGCGTTTGCAGATGTAGTACTAAGCCTTCCTTGCTGGCGAGGCAGGGATTATCTGTTAATACGATCTCACGGGCGGCTTTACCGGCAACCATAAAACCGCAGCAGCGGTTCATTCGTTTCCCTGTTGAACCACTCCACATTATCTGAGTTGTTAGTTGAGAGCAAGGACCCTATCAATAATTATATTAACTATTATACTTTAATTTGAATAGACCATATGTCAGGCCTCAATTTTCGAATACATTCAACTTTCCATTTCATATATATTAACCTTCAATTCTTTCACTGACATTTTGACACTCATCTAAATTTTCCATTTCACTGCTTCTGGTAATTTCTTCAGTATTTTGTTTGGTAATTTATTCAAACCTACAAAAGAAAATATTCCCACTCCATTATACCTAAAATCAAGTTCCAGCTTGTAATCACGGTAATTTCTTCCCTTCCTTGTACTACTACTAATTCGTATACCAACACCTACACAAGACTCGTCGCCAATGCCTGTCTTATACACTGATCAGCTGAAACATTATGACCACCTGCTTATTATTGTGATAGTCCATCTTTGAAGCTCAATACAGCAGCAATTGGCGTGGAATGGATTCTTAAAGTCGTTGTTAGGTTTGCGTAGTTGTCTGGCACAAGATTTCTACTCACAGGTCACGCAATTCCACCAAATTACGTACCGATGCGATGGTTTGTGGCCGCTGCGCCTGTGAACGGGCATCTCGGAAACGGCGATGATGAACGGCTGTTCGCGTGCTACTGGAGTAGCATCTATGCAGAGTGGTTAAAGTAGTGTAAACCACGGCTGGGTTACAAGGTGGTGGACATCCACGCCTCATTACGGAACGTGGAGGTCGGAGGCTTGCCCGTTCAGTAAGTTGGGATAGGCGACGATCAGTGGCATGCCTGACAGCAGAGATCAATGCTGTTGCAGGAACACGTGTTTCGGAGCACACTCTGCTGTCAGATCTGCCACAGATCGCCACCTCCCCCAACGGGCAAGCCTACGACCTCCACGTTCCGTGATAAAGCGTGGATGTCCACCGCCTTGTAGCCCAGTCGTGGTTTCACCGTTATTCAACCACATTCCATAGATTCTCATGACAGTAGCACGTGAACAGCCGACCAGACTCTTGTTTCTGAGATGCTCGTTCCCAGCCGCAGCGCCCACAAACCATCGGCCCGTAATTTAAGGGAATTGCGTGACCCCTTTGCACAAACATCTGGTGGCAGACAACTCCGGAAACCTAACGAGGACTTTTAGAATCCATACCACTTCGAATAGCTACTGTATTGCACTCCAAAGTTGGATCACCATATTAATAAACAGGTTGTGATAATGTTTTGGCTGATCAGTGTATACTTTGTAAGTAGGTATAAATAGAGAGAGCGCTCTCACAAAGGATGCCGCCCCTATTGTTCTAATTGGATACATTGTATCATTCTATTGTTCTCCCCCCTCCCACCTGTCAATCATTTTCACACCTATTGTTCTCTCCCCTCCCACTTGACTAACCACTTGACTTGAGGGCCACTTGACTAACCACTTGACATGAGGACCACTTGACTAACCTCAGTTACACCACTATTGTCCTTGACCACGCCCCCTTTTCCTCCCCTCCCCCTCCCTCCCCCCTCTCCTACACTAACCCCAGCTTCACCACCCTAGTACCAGCTGTCGATTCTATTGCTCTTTTGCCAGTCCATATTCGCCTGGAGTGATTTCAGGAAAACGAGAATATGGATGCTCAGACGGGGATTCGAACCAATGGATGCTCAGACGGGGGTTCGAACCAGAGGTAACCTCAGCTTCACCACCCTAGTACCAGCTGTCGATTCTATTGCTCTTTTGCCAGCCCATATTCGCCTGGAGTGATTTCAGGAAAACGAGAATATGGATGCTCAGACGGGGATTCGAACCAATGGATGCTCAGACGGGGATTCGATATTTGGTATCTACATAAAAAAATCAATGTTGTAAATATGTAGATAAGTTAGGGCGCTGAATATTTTTATTTTTTGTATCTACTTCTCAGTGGATAACTTAGGACTGTAAAATTTCTGTATCTACTTCTCAGTTTATTAATGTTGTAAATATGTAGATAAGTTAGGACGCTGTAGATATGCTTGTATCTACTTCTCAGTTTATCAATATGTACATAAGTTAGGATGCTGCATAAAATATAAATAGGCTGCTGTTAATATTTTTGATTAGAGTTAATAAAATCTTTTTCATTTATTTTTTCATTGGCTGCTGGGGGGTGCTGCTGAATTGCTTTGTATGACATTTTTTTAAATATAGTGTACAGAAGAAATGCTGTACATAGATTTTAAGTTTGCTGAGCTACATGCTCATTTGCTTTATATTAACGTAATTGGAAAAAAAAAAAAATTATTTGTAAAAATAGGCTAAGTGTACAGAAGTAATGCTGTACATAGATTGTAAGTTTTGCTGAGCTGTATGCTCATTTGCATTATATTAACGTAATTGAAGGGAAAAAAAACAACACAATTGTTAGAAAAAATAAGTTTATTTATTAAGAAAAAAAATGTATTTTACATTTTAAATAAATCTTTTTTATGAATCCACGTGTTATGTGATTTATCAAAACCCAACCATTTCACCAAGATCATATTTTTCCTTCTCTTTATCACTCGTTCAACCAAAAATGTACTTGTAAGTTTTGTTAGTTGTAGTTCTTGCTGGTAAAATGCTCCTGCAATATCTTTACCTTGATAATCTTTAAGTAAATAAGTTACAGGATTTGTTAATTTTACTTTACTGATGGTAAAAACTTCAGTTGACCAGTTAGGCAAGTAGCCTTTCTCAAACTTTTCTTTAAATCTACTAATTCTGACATGGTCACCAACTTTGAATTTTGCAGGAGTAGTCATCTTAATATGGCTGTACACTGTTGAAAGTAGTGAGTTGTCTTTAACATCGCATGGTTTCATCTTGATGGTGCTGTGCCACTTATTATTATAATCAGACATTAACTGCGGAAGAAGTTCAATCCACCTATGTGAACCACGTCTACTGAATTCCTGCCACATTGCATTCTTGATTGTCCTGTTGAGACGCTCAACTATTGATGCTTTCAGATGGGTATATGTTGAGTAGTGATTAATGCCATAGTTAGTCATGAGCGTCTTAAACTTTGAATTGTAAAACTCACTCCCGTTGTCGGTCTGTAAATTTTTAGGAACACGATCACCAGTTAGTATCCTCTTCATAGCGTCGGTAACCGCACTAGCCGTCTTGTTCTTGAGAGCTAGAGCCCATGCATACTTTGAATAAGTATCGATCACCATCAGTATATACTTGTAGCCACTGTTTTTACGCGAGTATGGGATCATTTCTACAATATCAGCTTGCCACAGATCGTCAAGTCCTTTGATTATCACACGCCGTCTTGGGAAATTCCTTCTTGCCGGTTTATGGAGTTCCGCCACAACTTGATCCATGTTACACGATGATGTCTCTCTCACGAAGTTCTTCAATCAAGGATAAAATTTCGTTGGAGTGCGCCGTATGTCCTGCTGATGCAGATGCGGTAAGTAATTTTAGTCTTTCAACGAGCTCGTTCGGATCGTCCCAATATACATATTCCTTCATGGGGAGAAGACCAGAGCCCGACTGATGGTCAAGCTTAGAGATTATGTTTTTATACTTACTAGTCTTATTTTTCAAAACATTGTCGGATGGGTCAAAGTTTACTCTGTGGGCATTCGTGTTGTTCAATATTTCCAAATAGCTTTTCAAGTCTTTGTCAGTATACGGTATGGGGTTTTTTACAAACAACAACCTCATTAATCCTTGTGTCCGCTCATATTCATTACCATCGATTAGAATAACGTCTTCGCCAATAATCACAGGGGAGTTTCCAATCATTAGTGAATCATTCTTCTTTCTGACACCATACACTGAATCATAATCTCTCTCACGTCGACTGAGCGACTTCACGAAGTCATGGATCATGCCAGAAGACTGCTGCTGCTGCTGCTGCTGATGTCGCGGAGGTAAGAAAACATTTTCCATCTTATCCGTCACAGGTCTTAACGAATCTTTGAAAAATTTTTCAGAATCAATTTGACCAGTTTTCAATTCAAGTAACTTGCGTCGAATAGCATTCCTGGCTTTTATGATACCACGTTTAGTTGTTGACGTATCCATGTTTAAGCATCGAATGAAGCTTATTACAGGTTACTGTATTATTTTATATGTTAAAGTCACATGTGCTGTAAACGGCTCGTGGGGCTCATATGCGGGGAAAAAACTAAGTTTATCGCCTCGATTCACATGGAGTACTCCTCCTTGATAGTTAACGTATACCCAATTCAATTTTACGTCAACCCTTTTTGGTTTGTCTACTGAGAGGATCATACCATTGACTTGGATTTCACGATAATTTCGACCCGTATCCAGTATGTAAGCATTATCTTGAAAGTCACCTGTTGCAATTATAGTTTCAACCACAGTCATTTCCATCGATTTTAAAAACATTAAACCATCATTAATAGCTTTGTTGGTATATCGTTTTGTTACCACATCGTCATCATCGATGGGGTCAGCTACATGTTTTAATATTCGACCCTGACAATCCAAACTACCCTCCTTGGTAAGAAGTATATGTTGAGGTGGGTGCACCAATATCCTCTTGCCCTGTATCGATGATGTTCTACCAAACTTGTCCATGGCTGTAATGATGACTAGTACCTTGTGAACTTGGCTATTTATTCAAAAATGAATCAAATCCATTGCGGTACCGTCCATGATACATGTCGCTGTCCTTGTCAATAACCGCAAATCCATGCTTGCTTGTATTCCAGCAGGAACCACATAGGTTTTTAAACTCGTTGAATGGCATGTCAGTATTAACGTGGTCATTGTAAATGTGCCTGAGATTCATGTCGTCCTGTTTAAATAGCACGATCAAGTTAGCGTTGTCTCTAACCAACTGTTTTGGTATCCGGCTATAAGTCTGGCACAAATAGAACGAATCTACTGACCTATGCCTACCCATACAAAAGTAATCACGTATGTTATTCTGCTTCTCACATGAAACATCGTCAAACACAAAAACTGAATTTGGTAGAGCTTCAGTAGGCGGGGGTACACTCTGATTATCGCTAAATGTCAAATACTTAATTCCGTTAATGGGTTTTAGTATTTCACCTAACAACTGATACTTTGGTTGGTACAACGACTTGGAAAACACATACACATTTTCAAATCTAAGTCCGTTGGGGTGCTCCAGCAGGGATAACACGAGATTGGTTTTGCCGCAGTTTGATGGCCCACACACTATCGCTCTCACCGTATCAGGAAATAGCGGTCCATTCTTCTTCTTCCGCTTGGAGTTTGTGTCGGCAATATCTGCATTACTCACTGGTAATGTTTCCCGTTGTTTGACGAAACGCATATTGACGGGGATCGATTATTGCTCTGGCTATATATAGGCGCACGAACATGTAAAAGCAGTTAGTCGATAACAATGCCTCCTACGAGGAAGACGACGAAGAAGAAGAAGAAGGGTCGGGGTTTCTTAAACAAGATAATCGACAAAATGCCATTTGAAGCACACATCCCAACATACCAGTTCTGTGGACCGGGGACGAAACTGGAAAAACGGTTGAAACTCGGTCAAACGGGGATCAATCCACTGGATGCTGCATGTAGGGAACATGACATTGCGTATGCGCAGGGTACTGACAGACGCAATGCAGACCGAGTACTTGCGGAGAAAGCTTCAAACAGAATGAGGGCTAAAGATGCAAAGTTCGGTGAACGGGCAGCTGCATTTCTAGTTAACGGCGCCATGCGTGCTAAGTTAAAATTGGGCGCAGGCATTAAAAAGAAGAAGACGAAGAAGAAGGGCGGCATCCTACCTTTAATTCCTATTTTTGCTGGATTGTCAGCTGCCGGAGCTCTTGCTGGAGGAGCCTCAGCCATCGCCAGAGCAGTTAAAGCAGCTAAAGAGGCGAAAAAGCAGTTGTCCGAACAGAAACGACACAATGAAACCATGGAGGCAATTGCTATGAGGGGTAAAGGTCTTTATCTGAAACCGTACCGAAAGGATGGATCGGGATTAAAGAAGAAAAAAAAAAGTCGGAGCAGCCGTTGACGGATGATGATATACGTAGACATGTAAGGCGTTTGCGTATACCTCATTTTCGTGGCGTCTTCATGCGCGATGCATTACCTAAAAAAATTCAGGAACGTGAATGTGGAATTGTGAACTTGGACAGTGCTGAAAATGCCGGAACACACTGGGTAGCATACATCAAGTACAAGGATGGTGTAGTGAAATATTTTGACAGTTTTGGTGACTTACCTCCACCATTGGAATTGCAACGGTACTTTGCAGGTAACAGAATACTGTACAATGTGCAGAGACACCAGGAATTTGGTACACACATATGTGGACATTTGTGTTTAAAATTCCTGCATCAGAATGCATAGCATCAGTCTTGCATGAACCTTGGTCGGGGTAACACACATGTCTGTGACACTCTGCTTGTCCGGCAATAGTTCGGTCTTGAGCTGTGATTACTTTCCACCGATAGATTTGAGCGAAGGCGAGTATACAATCGGATTAGTTGATTTTCAAACATACAATTCGATTCCGAACATTGATGAGACAAATAGTAAATTTCATTACTCGAAGAATAAAGTGATAGCTATACCTACAGGATCGTACGACATTGACGATTTGGCAACTTATTTGGCTCGGCACGCAAATAACGAGAAACTAATTATTAGAGCAAACAACAATTCACTCAAGTGCGAGATACAAACACCTGTGGAAATAGACTTCACGAAACCAAACTCAATTGGTTCACTGCTCGGATTTTCGAGACGTATATTAAAGCCTGGATTTCATACCTCAGACTACACTGTGCAGATATTCAAAGTTAACGCGATACGTGTAGAATGCAGCATATGTACTGGAAATTACGTCAACGATAAGCTGGGGCATACACTACACGAGTTTTTTCCAACAGTACCACCAGGGTACAAGATTGTAGAAGTACCTGCAAACGTCATCTATCTCCCAATCACTGTGAAAACGCTTAGCAGCATTCACATTAGAGTTGTAGACCAGGACGGCAATTTAGTGGATTTCAGAGGTGAAACTATTACTCTGAGACTACATATAAAGAATGGGCGCTCGTTATAATAAGAAGCGTCAGACTCCAACAGTTGTCAGTAGTGAACCGACAGTGAAACGGTTAACACCTGCTAACGTGCTCTTCCTACAGTCGTTAGGCTATACAGTGAATAAAAATGGATGAGGTGCTTGATATAACTTCCAGTGTGGAATTTGGCGAGTCGGTGACGCGTAAACAGTTTTTGAGTCATCAGCCGCATACGCCAACAACGTTTAATAATAATGATGAAATTCGGATACCTATTCAGAACCAAGATACATATACACTGCCAGGCGAAAGTTACTTGCATATTGAAGGAAGATTTGTCAAATCAGATGGATCAGGAGTTACAAATTCGCTTCTCACATCCAATGCATTCGCGTTTCTATTTGAGGAAATTCGGTTAGAACTTAATGGAGTTGAAATAGACAGAAATAGAAATGTAGGTATCACAAGCACATTGAAGACTTTTATTTCTGCTGGTCCTCAACAAATTGGTATGTTGAAGAACGCAGGATGGGGGCAACGTGATCTTGGAAATGGCTACTTCGATGTATGTATCCCGTTGAGTATGCTTTTGGGTTTTTGTGAAGACTTTAAAAGGATACTGGCAAATGTGAAACAAGAACTAATACTTATTCGATCTAGGGACGATACAAATTCATACGTGCAGGCCAATCCAAACCCTCAGAAAAGTAAATTTGCCATCAGTAAACTGGCATGGGTGGTGCCTCATCTGCAAGTTAGTGAAAGAGAAAAACTGGCATTGCTTAAGATTGTAGATAGTGGGAAGCCACTTCGCATTAATTTCAGAAGCTGGGATCTGTTGGAGTACCCGCTGCTTCCTATAAGTAAGTCTCAAATTTGGTCTTTGAAAACATCAACGCAACTGGAAAAACCTAGGTTTGTAGTATTGGCATTTCAAACAAATAGGAAACGGAATGCCGAATTAAGTGCAGCTATCTTTGACCACTGTAATCTCGCCAATGTCAAAGTGTTCCTAAATGACGTTGCATACCCGTACGAGAACATGAATTTGGACTTTAAGAAAAACCGAACAACACTGTTGTATGACATGTATGCAAGATTCCAACAGGCTTACTACGAACGAGACCATCCCTCACCGCTACTAGAGCGAGAAGACTTTATTGCCACTGCTCCTATAGCTGTAATAGACTGTTCACATCAAAATGAGTCGATAAAAACAGGACCTGTGGATATTCGTATGGAGTTTGATAGCACTGACAATTTTCCAGCCTACACCGCCGCATATTGTCTAATCCTTCACGACCGTGTAGTGGAATACATACCGCTAACAAGTGTTGTGCGTAAACTCACATAAAACCAGATAGCGCCCATCATCACCACCCAGTATCATGCCGACCATCTTCCTGGACGTGCAAGGATTCAAGACGAGAGATGGAGCGTTTATCTTTAAGGAAGTTGCCGTGTGTGTAGTACAATCAGACATCATTATTGCTACACATTGCATCTCTGTAAAATCACCAAGACGTGGAGGTAACGACCCAACAGTGAGATGGTTGACACATAATTACCATGGAATACCTTGGAATGCTACTGGTGTTACGTTCAGTAGACTATGTACTATTTTACATGCAATCACCAATACAGATGACTCAATCATATATGTTAAAGGACTGGAGAAGGCTCGATGGTTTCAGAAGATTATCAGGAAGAAAGTCTGCTACAATATAGAAGATTTAGGATGTCCACCTCTACGAGAACTCAGGAAGAATAATTTGATTAAACTTTGTAAAGGACATTTATTTTGTAATGCTATATGTGCTGTTGAAAATGTATATTTAATTGCCCAATGGTGGGTGAAATAAAAAGAAATCAAATCAAATACAATGCATTTTTTATTTATACTTTTTATACATGTATTTTATTAACAACATTTTTCTTTCATATTGATGTACACATCAGTTCTTGCACTTATTGTCCACAGGCATTATATATGGTCCACAAACATCATACCCAGGAGGTGTAATTCTTAATTACAATGTTATTAACATCGGGTAATACAAGCAAATTTTTATATGCAATAAGTTCATATTTTAGTAGACTATAATCCAATGACGAACTTGGTGTCACTTGAGCCACACTAAACATCGTTAATGTACATATCAACCAGTTTTTGCACTGTGGCCATATTAAAGTCTCGTAGCACTTTACTTGACAAAATGTCCACAAATTCTATGTAGTATCTTGCAACTAGATATCCCCACCTCTTCTTGACGGCCAAGGCGCTGGAAACTGCAGGCTGCGCGTCGATGATGTTCTTCCAAGTCGAATCTCCGAAGTAGACACCGCTGGCAGGATCGGCATTTGGGGCGAAGTATACTGTTTTCACCCCGGCAACCGTACGGCAGGAGACGGTATGCTCACCAAGAGGAATGTCGGACCTGGTCGCTCGCTGTGTTGAACAAATCTGACACAACGTCCAGTACTTGAGTCAGCACGACCCATTCTTCATACGTCAGTATAACCTTGGTGCGGTATCCAACTTTTTCTAGCACTACTACTGGCTCAAATTCGTGTTTGGACGATAAACCTATCGTCAAACGCTTTGTGTCACCGGCGTTGAGCTGATAAACGGCCGAAAACAACAGTACTGGGCTAGACATGGCTGAACACTGAGGTCAGCAGGCCGGTCGGGGGCAGTCCTGCTTGTTGGAGCGGTGGTGGGGGGTGAGCATGTTCAAACCAGTCGATGAAACGATGCAGCTGGGTCGCTCAAGTGGCCTAACAAAAAACACCAAGGGCAGCTGGTGCTAGGGAAGGCAGGTGTTCAAACAAGTGGCCATGATTGACAGGTGGGGTCGATCAAGTGGCCACTCGAGTCAAGTGAGGGCAGCTGGTGCTAGGGAAGGCAGGTGTCCAAACAAGTGGCCATGATTGACAGGTGGGGTCGCAAGTGGCCCTCGCGTCAAGTGAGGGCATGGTGCTAGGGAAGGCAGGTGTTCAAACAAGTGGCCATGATTGACAGGTGGGGTCGCTCAAGTGGCCCTCAAGTGGCCACGATTGACAGGTGGGGGAGGGGAGGACAACAAAGGACCGCGACACACCTGTGGTTTAACAATAGTGGGGTAACTGAGGTTAGTCAAGTGGCACTCGAGTCAAGTGGCCCTCAAGTCAAGTGGGAGGGGAGAGAACAATAGAGGTGTGAAAATGATTGACAGGTGGGAGGGGGGAGAACAATAGAGGTGTGAAAATGATTGACAGGTGGGAGGGGAGAGAACAATAGAGGTGAAACTGGGGTTAGTCAAGTGGCCCTCAAGTCAAGTGGCCTAATTAGCATAACAATAGGGGCGGCATCCTTTGTGAGAGCGCTCTCTCTATTTATACCTACTTTTGTAGAGTTCCACGACGCTTACATATGAATTATTATGAATTATCGAACAAAATTCTCTGCATGTGTAGCCGAGTGTGAGTGTGCACCGACAGTACAAGTGCCGTGCAGACGATAAGGGCGGCGACCACATAGGTAGACTACAAGTAGCGTCAGACACAATGACAATGCGCTAAAAGACCAAGAGCCTTAGCTGGTGGTTGACAGCTGTAACGCCAGGGTAGGAATCTTGGAGTTTTGACGAGCATCAAGTGAAGACGACAATCCAAAAAGTTTTTAGTGGCTCCGGATAATGTATCATAGACTCAAGAAAAAATACGGAGTAAATTAACATACTCTCTGAGTATAGTGTGGTGTGTTAAAAGACGGTATGGCACCTGACAAGGAATGTCTGGGTCACATGCATGAGCTAACGAACGAAACACTAGCGTGTGATGTGATGAACGGAAGCGATGCCTATCCAATGAAAGACAGTAAACATATTAATTGTAATATTTGTTAAACTTCACTGAGGGAAAGAAGATTTTCTGGCTGACGTAGTGGGATGCCATTTTCAAGGCATAAAGCAGAAGGGAAGAAACATTCGATAGGCCACAATGCCACAGAAAATATTCAGTCGGTAGCTGTGCCTCCGACTTTGCCTCAAGAAGACGATTGGTCGGCGACGTATAGTCCGACAGAGTAGGCCTGATACTATCAGACCGTTAGTATCAAGTTGGAGAAAGTCTTTAAGTATTCTGCAGTGATCGTGTAGCGGCAGACGTAAAGTGTAGATCAACTGTTGAAAAGATATTGTTTTTGTTCAGACTGATGTCTAGTGTGCTACGGAAATGTTTATTGATTTGCTCAAAGTACAAATAGTGGAGGAAGCAATGCATTTCCACCTGGGAATGTGAGTGCGACGGACAAGGTGTAAACGAAAACAAAAATTCAGTCCCATCCAAATAACGCTCTGGTGATGCGAATAGCGCAGATAGCATCTACCTAAATTTGGCAGAGCTAGCAACAACGTAAATGACCTGCTTCAATATACACGTCACATGTCAATGCCGTTTTGTGCTATTAATTTTGATGTCGATGGAGGGATAGTAAATTCATTTAGTTTTCATAAATGATAATAGCCATTTGAAATTGCTTAAGTCATATGGTTAAAATATCCCTACTCCCGGTATTCGTTTTAAATTCCAGCACACCCTCACTCTCCTACTCTATTCCAATGATTCCAAACAGATCTCCTTTATCATATCAGATACGGAATGTTTTCGATAGTAATGGCCACAAAAAAGCACCTGTTCTTTCCCACTCTCTCCAGCTCCCATCAACGATACCCATAATGTGGGTCCCACATTACACCGCAATATTCTAATAATAATATGATCAGGCTTTTGGGACCCATTTCTCTCATTTCCCTATTACTTACCCTCATCACTATTTACAATAGGCTAAATGGTAAATGCTTAAACTTCTCCCTGTCACTTGACGAAAGCGTCTGTTTTAACTGAGCTTATTACAAAATGTTATTCCAAGATATTTACACCAATATTCAACCACGAAAAACGTAAAGTTTTGTTATCTGTTTACCCAATATACCCAATAAGCTGGCTCTTCTTGCGATAAATCTTCATCCCTTGCTAGACTGATCCAGATCCCCAACCACAGTTCTCCCCCGTGTTAATCCTGTTATATTACATTATGTCTTCAGCAAACAACTTCTGACATAATACACTAACTAAATCATTAATAAGAATGATTTTACATTCTATTTGGAACTGTTTCTTTAAGAGTGAATTGTCAGAACTTTTGATTCCTGCCAAATGTAAATTTGTACTGAGAAATTAAATATCTGTTTCAGAAGTAATAATATTTATCTCTGACTCGAGACCTGTTATTCGAATCTCTTCGTTTATTCTGGAATCATAATGCCCTTCCATAGTCATTGTCTCCAATACACAGAAAATGTTACTGTTTTTTTTCAAAAACCGTGAGTGTTTATGGTAGGATAGCTTCTTATTTTCTCATTTTGAAGTAATTATCATAATTCACCTCCCCAAACGTGTTGAAATAATTGATGGTTACCCAGTGAGGGATGCCATATTACTCCAGAATTGACTCACATAACGTACCGTCAACTTTTTCATGAGTTCTTTCTAGATTATTATCATTTACCCCCTATAATTCGGATATCGAAACTCACTTGCAATCGTTTTCTAACATCCTTAGTAGAAACGGTCTGACACTATATTCCCGCAATACTTTTTACCTTATTAGTGCCATCAAAGAATAAGTGGAGTAATGCGATTAGTTTTTTTGCACCAAACAGTACCCCTATTGTTCTGTCTGTGTGTAAGATGTGCCCCAATTAGAATACATTTTCCACCAGATAGAGGCATTCCCTATACACAGAGTTGTGAGATTACAGCGTTGCATCAACTTACATATTCGCCTGAAGTCTGGCAACCAGCCGTAAGAGAAAGGGGTCAGTACTGAAAAGTTTTAGTTAATTTTATGCTTACTCATTGTAAACACGTGGTGTCGCACCCTGCATTTTTTTTAATAAATACTTTAATGTAACTAAACCAATTGTAATTCTCCGTAATTGAATATTGGGACACGTAAACGTTTACATCCTTCAAAAGACCCATACATAGAAATGCATAATACAGGTTCTTATCACAAATACCAATTTAAATGTAAACAAAAGAATCTACAACAAATGTAATTACAGTGGGTGCCAACGAATAATAATTTGGAATCACTAGCAAGCTTTAAAATTCGTTTATCTCGTAGTCAAAATGGAATCTCTACTTATGGTTGCTATCGGGTCATTTAAAATTGTGCAAAATTGTTCGGGGAAAAAAAACAAAATTCTTAATCCTTCCTTTAGTGAAAACTTTACTCACTTCAGAAACGTCACTAGTATCTGGCCAGAGAAATAATCTGACCACTTAATTTCGCCATTACGAAATTTAACAGTTGATCGTAGACTTGTCCCATGCATGCTGCGAAAAAAAAAAAAAAAATTCTTCATGGAAACATACCACCAAGCAGCATTTCTAACCATAACTTAATAATTGTGGAATCCAGATAAGTGCAAGACCTGTTTCTTCCTAAATTACCAGAAAACATCTCTCATTTTACACGTTTGTTAAATATCAAATTCTAAAAATATTTTTTCCTCAAAATTTCTTTTAGTTTTGAGCAGTGGCGTAGCTTGGTCAACAATAGCCCCGGTGCAAAAAATTTATTTTGGGCCCTCAGGCCAGACGGGCGACCTTTTTCTTTTGCTTTGTGTGCTGGTAGGGGCCCCCTGAACTGAGGATGGGGGCCCTTGAATTGTTTTTAGGGGCCCCTGAGCAGTGGTTGGACCCCCTGAGCAGTGAGGGCCCTTAGTGAGGGGCTCCTATGTTCTCAGGGCCCCTTAGACGACGGTAGAGCTAAAAAAAAGAAAAAAAAAGGTCGTCAGTTTTCCTGTGAAGGCTCGTGGGCCCTCTAAACTGCGCTTGAGGGCCCCTAGAGGTGCACTTAGGGGCCCCTTGAGGTATGCTTGGGGGCCCCCTGAGCGTGAGGGCCCCGGTGCACTGCACCGCCTAGCCCCATAGTAGCTACGCCCCTGGTTTTGAGTATTAATTACATGCAGATGGGTGTCTGCCAGGCTAATAAAGTGTTTATTATGTTGTCAGGTGTGCTTCTCGCTTCCATCTTGACAGTATCGACAGAAACAGATGTTAAGGTAGAGCCTTCTGCAGACGCGTCGCTTTTTGATACATTTTCAACTTTCAGCAGGGTTGAAACATCCTATATTTTTAATTTTTTTGCAAAGTATCATATTCGTTGTTTTGCGATAGCACCTCCACCTACGTTGGAGGTTGGAACTATATCTTTGTGCTGCACTGTTAAGGTTTTTTTTTATATAAAATAGACGTGTAGATTAATAAATGGTTATCCAGTCCCATTCAATTTACGACGTGTATATTGTTCTCACTATAAATTTGGACCCTGTTTTATTGGGGAACCATTTATGGTACGAAATTGATTCCAATCGTAAATTTGGGCAAGCAGAGATGCACGTAATCAGTTTTGCTTTTAATCAGTTCACTAACTTTGTAAAAGGTTTTTTTAGATGGCATAGTGTTGTAGTTTTTAAGATATCCACCATGTGGTCATGTTCATTCGTATTCAAATAACTTCGGCATCGATAGTTATTATTATTATTTTTCGGTTAAAGAAAGGCTGCTGTCTTCGCCTCAGGAATGGTAAGACACTAGTATATCGTGTGGAAAATATTAAAATCGGATTCACGTGAAAACAAGTAATATTTTGTTATCATTACCAGATTTATCGTGTACTGTGTTGCACGGAGAAGGCCCAAAAGTCTGATGTAAGCACAATTATCACTACCTGGCTGCCCATCAGTAAATGTCGATGTAGTGAGACATAACACTTGTCACCTGGTCTGTATTACCGCACTTTGAGCAGAGTGATAGACGAGCAGCCCTCTGTCCCCGAGACACGGATTGCTGCTGCGTTACGGGCTGGTGACACTTGATGACGCAAGTAATTAATTAACGTCACTGTTATCTGGACTTCTCCCTCCTTCCATCTCCAAGGACGTAATTTAATCTCTGCAGTAAGCTTCACAAAGACTGGGCTTAATTATATCCCATTCATGATGAATTGTATACCAATAGATTTCCTGTTGACTGGTCCGTTTACTTGATACAAATGTCTTTAATGAGATGTAATACAATCCACATTGGTTGCTTAGATAAATTATGACATCCCTAATCGATTCCCATAAGAAGCACACTATACTTACAGCGCAAGATGCAACATTCGTGTTATATTTATGGTATAGCTGTTGGGTAGAATTAGACATAGCGATCCGTAAGCCCGGATTTACATGTAGGGCAGGCGATATTAACAACGGAACTATGGGTACATGGTTGGAACTGTCTTTATGGCACGTTGCTTTCATTACTTAACGTAAGCAGTACTATGTGAAAAATCTGAGAATCCGACTGATAATAATTTCTTGAAATACGCATTCACGCATCAAGTCGTTAACAAACCAGCCTTTCGGCATACAATGCCACAAAAACATACTTTTCTTTTGCATCACTGAAAAATCAAGAAAATCTGGCACAAAGGCAGACATAAGGGGACGATATAAATCTTTGGGTTCTTCAGCACAACATTGCTGATTGCCTAATTTTTACTTGATACATATTTTTTTTTATTGTAGTCTTAGGTAGCTTATGGAAACCTAAATAATTGAATGATCTTTTGTGACTGAGTCTAGAATGCTGTCATTAAAGTTAACTACAACTTCATGTTATCAGGCAGCCACGAAAGTTGCTACACAAACGTTTATTAATTTGTTTTGGGGAATACCTGAATCAGATGCAGTTATTACCCATGATGCTGTTAATCGGTCAGTCATCTTCGTATCTTGGTGATTTCATTGCTCATTTCATTCAGCACTTGCCGATCTGCGACTGGGATGATTGTAAGTGCCACTGAGTTCTTCAATCTTTTGAGAACATCACATAGTCAAAGTAAGTGGCTTTGAATGTAATGATTCAGGCCTTTAGTAACACTTCTGGCCTAATGATCTCCAGAACCTCTTGGTTTGTGAACCTGCTGAAGCTTTCTCCAATACTACCACCCAGTTCTTCAATCTTACTGCGATCGAGTTTCTTCCCTGGTATCATGGCTCGAACCGATCTTAATTTGATATAAATTACTCTTCCGAATCTAGTGCATTGTGCTACGACGATCGTTTAGCTCTGGAGTGCCTTTCACACATTACCAATCTTGGAATATGGATAGCAAAACTTCTAGACAGATTCGACTACTTAACAATATTCGGCAGCATTGACAGCTAAGTTTCCAGCTGTTATGATCCATTTCAAATAGTATGAAAATATCGAGTTAAAATATTTAAGGTTAAATTCCAGTAGCATCAGATTATTTCAGTCATTATTGTAATTGGAGCCAACATTTCGGCCAGGTGCTGCGATACCTTTAAGTGTTGTCGACCAACAAACAGAAGTTAGTTGCATGAATCGATCAAAAATGATAAGGTGGAGCGGTACTATAATACAACAGAATTCACCAAAAATTAATCATTTGAACGAACGCGCACCTAACAATAAAATTTTATGTAAATCTAAAGTATAGCACTTTGGCGAACAATAAATGTAATTTTGTATATCTAAAAGAAAACAAACAAATGAACGGACTCATAGAGAATACACAAATGATTTAAACAAAAAGTCAGTGTCTTTGTAAACGTAAAACGCTATTGAAACTTTAGCATCACTAAAGTTTTCCACTTATTTTCCAGACCACCATAAGACTAAATGCAATAGTATATTGGAACGAACAGAATATGCAAACATTATAAATATTATCAGTTGAAAGATAACGCCAATGTTATTTGTTGTTTTTTTTGTATTTTTTAATCTGCTTAACGTCTCTCTAATAGCGAGGTCTTTAGAGACGGGAAAGGATGGGGGGCAAGGAATGGGAAGGAATTCGGCCATGGCCTTTTGAAGGAAGCATCCCGGCATTTGCCTGGAGTGATTTGGGAAATCATGGAAAACCCAAATATGGATGCCCGGACGGGGATTCGAAACGCTGTCCTCCCGAATGCGAGGCCAGAACGCTAGCCATTTCACCACCACTCTCGGTAACGCCAATGCAACTGTTTAATTTAACAATAAATAAATTAAACAGTTGCTTGGCGTTATCTTTCAACTGGTAATTAATTAAGCAACTGCGGAAGCATGGCCTTTAACAACATTGCATTTTAAATATATCTGGAACCTAATGTCATTTTAATTTAATTTGCCTGCGGTGAGAAAAAATAATATTTAAGTCTTGTTGAATAGTTGCAAACATTAGTTGGGCTGAAATATATTACATCGTTCTTATCTTTTCGAATCAACTTTCACTACACATTTCATTCATATATATTTTTTTTTTTCACCTTGGATAGCAAATCAGTCCAGAAGGAGATAAACCAAACAATTAAGATTGTCTTCTTCCATAATTTCATTTTCTCTTTTTGAAAAATAATTTTTGTTTCTCTCATACTTTTTGATCTTGACGAAGTTTTCTAACCACAAATAATTTTCATTTAGTTAAATATTGCCAAATTATTTTTAGGTATTCTGTACAGTTTCTGCTTATCACGGAGCTGTTTCAAGCTGAGAAGTAGTTGTCTCAAGAAACGAGGACAGTACTGAAGTGGAAAACAACTGCTGCAGTTAAGTAGAAGTTCTGGTTTACTGTGTGAAGTGCTACGTCTGTATTCGATGTATAGTCGTATAAACCTTTATGGGGCATTAAGTATTACAAGATGGAAAAGATGGGGACGCTGTGAATAGTCTGTGTCCCGGAAGAGAGTCGTTGACACACTTTGCAACGAAGTAAGCCACAGATCCTGTGTAGCAGTCCAGATAAAGAGATCAGTTTCCGCACTGGGAAGAGCAACTAAAATACCTAAACTAAAATAACTTTTCCTTACTATTTTACTGAGATAAAGTAATTTATTTTTAATTTCTTCATCATCCTTAAAATAACGTCTTTAATAACTGAAAGTATGAAACCGTGTCTAGAGACGCATGTTGCCACATGTTAACATGTATGTTTTAGAGAAATATCCACAACTTTTACGTAAGAAGAACGAAAATTTAAGTGTAATTTAGCATATTAATCAAACCATCAACTGAAGAATCATTCGTCTAGAATAACAGATTCTTTATTACTCAGATGAGTCATTAGAAGGATGCATTTTTTTTTTCTTAATGGATTTATTATTAGTTGTCGAATACTGTGTTATACCGAACTCAAATATCGTAATTTGTTCGCTTACATTATTTTTTCCCTTTCTCTGTACGGCAGTTCCATGACACTAAATTCATCTGTCTGTTCTTAACATGTTTTTCCCCTTTTCATGAGAATTATTTATTTCTTTCACCAAACGTTCAGTTTCATCATTTTTTACTTTCTATAATTTTTATATTTAATTTTCTTTCTTGCTTACTTCTTTCGGTGAACTATATTCGTTACACTTCAGTTTTTTGTAATTTGCCTCTAAAGTGTTTTTCCCTAATTCTCTTTATCTAACGAACAAGACATGAAATGTTGTAGTTTATTGTTCTTTATATTAGAGTCTCGTCACTTGGGACGTTTTAGAGATTTCCGAACGGAAAAAAGTTTAATAATTCGTTATTTCTAGCATTTCGAGTCACTGATCGATGAACCGGCTGTTCTTCGTGAAAGGACTTAATTGATTCGTATTACAAAAGCATTTATTTATCTACAAGAAATTTGTGCTCCATAATTCAAAATGAATTTTCTTAGTAGATCACAGTTTCGAAACTTGTTTATCTGTTAAATCATACATAAATGCATAGTACTATATAAGAGAATACAGCAGGATTATTTTTGTAAAATAAAAAAAGTGCGATGGCCGGGAATCGAACCCGGATCAACTGCTTGGAAGGCAACTATGCTGACCATTACACCACCATCGCACATGTTTCGAGAACGCTTTACAAAGTGTAATGAGTGGATTGGTATATATCTGAAAGATCATAGGGTGTGTGTTATAAATGCCCTTTTAGTAGAGACGAAAAGAACAAACTATACCTACCTTCATTTACAGTGGAATCAAAATTTTCTCAAGGTATCGACTTGAAATTGTTAGTTTGCGCCAAATAACGTTACTATTGCCTAATAACATAGTAGACCATTATTCATTTTCTTTTATTAAATACTAATTATCTGTCATTAAATTCATATTATCTTAATCTGCAGTGTTAAGAATAACTTAGAACAGGCACTTTTCCATGAAAGTTCTGTCATATACTCAAAACTAAAACGCGTTCTACTAGAAACAGTTCTAAAGATATAGATATATTGACCCTCAAGGATTAGTTTCTAGTCCTCTGATTTTTCCCTCTCGTATATGAGGAATTTAAAATCACGGTGCAGTTTGCGAATGATATTATCATATCTCTAACCAACGAATCAAAGCAATCTCCTTTAAAGCAATTTCATCATTAAATTAATTTTGACTTTAACAAATTTTAATTCTAAATTTTTCCAGTGTTTCCGTTAAAATGCTGAGTATTTTTCTGGGTAATTCATTCCAGTTCCTAACTTCCATACATACAAAAGAAGATTATCCGACTACTTTACGTCTAAAATCAAATGTCTATCTTTCGGTCGTGGTCGTCTTTTCTCTTCACTATACTACTATTTCTTCTACAATTATCAAAACCTCTTCGCCATTATACGCCTTTATACATTACGAATACTCCCTTAACCCGCCTCCTTTCATCCAACGACTCCCACTCAGCTTCTATATCATATGAGTTACTGGTAGTATTCAACAGTCATTGCGAAAAATCTCCTCTTAACTGTGTATCTGACACCCTATATGTGTGTCCCATATCCAAGATCTTTTCACTAAATTTCTTCTTTCTTTGTAAATCTCCTCACCCTCTCCATTAAATGAAGGATTTTGAAACCTATCTTTATCACATGCCCAATGTGTCCAGACGTGAGCTTAGTATCAGATTTTATGCCAAAATATTCAAAAAGCAATTCTACTATCACGCTGTAATGATAATAAACTGAATCTTTTTGGAATTGTTTCATTCCATATTGTTTTACCCAGCTAAATATCCATTTCAGATCCACTGCATCAGTTCACAGTATTCTTTCAATGTAATACTATTATAAATATATTGTCATCAGCAAACGATTTAACTATTGACTGTAAACCACCAACACAATTATTCATTGAAATAACGAACTGCAGTGATCCTAATAAACTTCCCTATAGTACTTCCGTTTTTTTCCCACCTCGTTTGATAATAAGTTTCCTCCCTAACTCTTTTCTTTATAACTTTTAATACCTCTTCCACCCAGCAAATTGATTTTTTATCACCCCAAACCTTTTACCTAAACCCAACGTTTTATGACTCTCTCTATAAAATGATTTGGAGAGATCAAGTGCTACACTATCAACTTGCCCTCCCATGTCTGCTTGATCGAAATATCTAACATGTAACTGAAATTCACATCAATAACTAACACGGAGTGACCATACCTCCCATGGACTCCACCTGAATGTTCGGGGCAAGCAGAAGCTAACGCAACTGATTGCCAATAACATCAGGAGAGGCAGGTTGGATGTGAACCCCGTCCCAGTGGTAATTGGTGGTAGGACTCAGTCTTTTTTAGGCCAAATGTCAAGAGTAGGAAGAGTTATTTAAGAAATGTACATAATGGTATTACAGTAAAAAATAAAGAATGTCAGTCTAAAATAGCTTTGTTCCATCAGAACATTAGGGGTATCTCAAGCAAACTTGATGAGTTCATAATATCTATAGAAGAAACCCAAAAATCATTGAATCTTAACATAAATATCGTATGTCTGACAGAACATCATTTGAAGAATTCTGAAATAGGTCTCCTCCCTTTTATTGGATATAGATTAGCTTCTTGTTATTGCAGGTCAGAGATGAGAATGGGTGGTGCAGCAATATATGTAAGCGAAAATACCGAGACAAAATCGTTAGATGTAAGTAAATACTGTATAGAAAAAGATTTTGAATGTTGTGCAATACAGTTAGAATTAGAAAACAATTATCTTATAGTGCTGACAGTTTATAGGGCTCCCACAGGAGACTTCAGTAAATTTTGTAATAAACTTGAGGCGGTTCTAATAAACTTATCACGTACTAAAAGGGAAATTATCCTCTGTGGAGACTTCAACATAAATTTTGCTGTAGAATGTAACCAGACAGATTATCTTCTAGGAATGCTTAGATCATTCAATCTCTATCAAACTGTAAATTTCCCAACTAGAACACAAAAAGATAGTAGTACCATTATTGATAACATTTTTGTAGAGCACAATAAATTAGAAATATATGAAACAGTTCCAATGGAAAATGGTTTGTCAGACCATAATGCTCAAATAAATATTTTGGATGTTGTGGGAAATGAATGTAACAAAAAGAAAGGATTCGTCAGAGTTAGGCCATTAAAGAACAATTCAATAAAAATATTAAATGATGAACTTCTCAATGAGGACTGGAGCACTGTTTATAAATTAAAAGGGGTAAACAATAAATTCAATTACTTTCACCAAAGGTTTTCAGAAATTTACAAAAGGTGTCTCCCTACAAAACTAGTTCCAATTGGTCAAAAACGAGTAAACAAAAATTGGGTTACAGTTGGTATTAAAACATCTTGCAGACATAAAAGGGAATTGTATGTAAAAGTTAGGAATACTGATAATATGCTTCTCAGACAACATTACAAAACTTACTGTAGAATTTTAACCAAAGTAATAAAAGAAGCTAAACGTTTGGCCATAAACGATGAGATTAGTAGTTCAGATAATAAGATAAAAAGTGTTTGGAACATTATTAAAAGAGAAACAACTGTATCATCCCTTGAACATAAACCTATATCTATAAGCATTAATGATAAGCTTGTAACTGACCCCTCTTATGTAGGAAATGCTTTCAATAACTACTTCTTAACAGTTGCTGAAAAAATAAAAGGAAAATATATTGGGAATATGGATGCTATAGCAATACTTAAATCCTTGTCACCAAAAACAGCACCTATGTCTATATTTCCCACCAGTCAAAATGAAATTGAAAAAATTATTAAATCCCTCAAAATAAAAAGTCATTTGGTTATGATGAGGTTTCAACCCATGTAGTGAAACAATGTAACACCAGCATTAGTAGAGTTATTAGTCATATTTGTAATAGTTCTTTTGAAGAAGGTATCTTCCCTGACTCACTCAAGAAGTCAATAATCAAACCGCTTTATAAAAAGGGTGATACCTCAAAAATTGAGAATTACAGACCCATTTCACTTCTACCAGCATTTTCAAAAATCTTTGAAAAAGCAATGTACAGAAGGGTGTATGCACATTTACAAAAAAATTGACCTACTCAGTAAAGTACAGTTTGGTTTTAGACAAGGCGTTTCAACAGATTCAGCAATTTTTGCTTTTGTAAACAACATACTGGAATCAATGCATAAAAAATCAAATTCCCTAGGTATATTCTGTGATCTTGCTAAGGCTTTTGACTGTGTTGATCATGAAATTCTACTAGGTAAATTAGACCACTATGGAGTTAGTGGTAAGCCAGGACATTGGTTTAAATCATACCTGGAAAATAGAAAGCAATGTGTATCACTGAAAGATGTTAATACAGGAGATGTTATAAACTCAGAATGGGGTATAGTTAAATGTGGTGTGCCTCAGGGTTCAATTCTTGGTCCTCTGCTGTTCTTAATCTATATAAATGATCTCCCACATATACTAGGTGATAATGAACACATGGTGCTCTTTGCAGATGATACTAGCATATCCTTGAAAGACCCATCAGCACAAAACCTCGAAAACACAGCAAATGAAGTTATAAAGAAAATTAACAGGTGGTTTAATGCCAACAAACTAATACTTAATGTAGAAAAGACACAAGTTACTTCAGTTTGTTACAAAAAATAAAACAAAGGACAGCTATAATGTATTATCAGAAGGAAAAGCAATCGATGAAAGCAGTTTCACAAAATTCCTGGGTGTATATATAGATAACAAATTGAACTGGAAACAGCATATTCAACAACTTCTTAAAAAACTGAATTCTGCAACATTTTCACTGAGGGTAATATCTAGAATAGCTAATATAGAAACCAGAAAGTTAGTATATTTTGCATATTTTCATTCCCTGCTCACTTATGGCATCTCATTCTGGGGAAACTCGTCACAAGCACAGAGGGTATTTAAATTGCAAAAGCGTGCTATAAGAACTATTTGTGGAGCAAACCCACAGACACCGTGCAGAAATCTATTTAAAAACCTGGGTGTTCTAACAATGCCAGCACAGTATGTATACTCTGTATTATCATTTGTAGTAGAAAATCCTGAACACTTCAATCTTAATGCTGACATACATAGCCATAATACTAGGAATAAATATAATATTCACAAGGATTACAAATCACTGTCAATTGTTCAGAAAGGGCTAACATTTACTGGAGCTTCCTTATTCAATGTATTACCAACAGAAATTAAATGTTATCTACAAAAACCCAACTACTTTAAGTCCAAACTGAAAGAGTTTCTGCTTCAGAACCCATTTTACTCTGTAAAAGAATTTTCTTCTTGGAATTTGGTAACTAAGAATGACTGATAAAATAGTATATATGGTGTATGGAAGGGGAAGGTGACAAAATTATCCACAATTACTAAAATGATATATTGGTTTTTCTTTCTGTTGAAACTTGACAAATGAACTAATTACACTGTTTACAAAATTTCACTTATATATAGTAACTAACATGGGATAGCATGCACTCAAAAACTGCTGTGAAAAATTATCATATTAACAGGTTTTTAAGTAATTGACTGCTTATGAGTTGTTGGTAATATAATTGATATTGCTAATAGGTGTGTGTACTGTTCCACATAAATAGCAACTAACATAATATAATATGTAGTCACAAATTACAGTGAAACCTTACATGGTAACTGGTTGGTAAGAAAATAACTGGTTATTAGATGCTGGTAACAAGTGTATACACTGTTCCACATAATAAGTATTAATTAACTCGGGATTGTATTTGTAGATTACAGGAGATATTGGTTATACTAATGGGTTGTTGCTAACTTGTTGTCAATATATAATAATATTATCAATTATATAGTAATATTGACATTACTAATAAGTGTATGTACTGTTCCACATCCCCGAGATTATTCTCACATGGGATCAAAGTGAACATATCTATCTATCTATCTACTTTGCCGTTTTGCAGATTAATTCCTTTCTTCACAGGCATTTCTGTTGTTGTTACATCTCAGTCTCTCCAACAACTTATCTACCACTGATGTCAAAATATTAGACCTTTTGGGGACTGCACCATTTTAGGAACCAACGCGAAAAACTTACCAGAAATTTAATTAAAAATGCCGACCTTTTTATATTATTGGTCTCCAGTCCTTTTTGAAGCGGCACTACTATGAAACTTTTGCGATTCTTTGATAAGCATTCTAAGTAGCATTTCAAGACGTCGTACTATAGCGTATTACTCTATATTTAATTCATATGAAGTAATATTACATTCATCTCCCACTTTTCTAGCTTTCCTAATTGCTTCCTGACATATTTCAAATTTTTTAGTCTGTTGCTTTCTGTTTGTGTGGAAAACTCTTCCTCTGATCTTCCCCTTCCTATACTCGACTGGAATAATTAAAAGATAATTCAAAGATCTTATTAGTACAGTAATAATTTATATATTAATACGTGAAGCGAAAACTTCGGATCTCTTTTTAAAAATATTGAGCGCACGGAGGAGTGTGAGATTCGGCATTGTTAAAGTTTTTATGGAGAAGAAATGCAGAAAGCTAAAACTTATATATAATATGTGTTAAAAACACAGTAAATTAAATAAATTAAAAAATTCGTTGTTTGCATTCAGTTTTTTTAAATGGCAACGGCACTTAGTGATTCCGCCAATGTCTATGGTCTTTGATCAACAATAAAAAAAATTATAATAGCATAATTAATATATGTGTTACAAACACATTATTAATTAAAAAATAAATTCGCGAGCGTGTGTGTGCGTGAAATCGGATAGGAGCCAACTGTCTAACGTGTATTCCCAGCATTGAGATACTCTGTGGTCTTTGGTGAAACAAATAGTCGCATAAAGTAGAGATTGATCTTTGAACTTATAAAACGAACATTTTGAAAAGGATTCTGCCAGATATCACGTGGTCTTTGGTCAAAGAAAAGTCGCATACAGCAGAGATTAATCTTTCAACTTAAAAAAGGAACATTTTTTATGAATAATTTTCACGCCAATCCAATTGAATATGTTGTTTTTATTTTCCGACGAAGGATGTCAGACGAATAAAAAGTGCGTACATTTTATCATTTAAAAGGTTAAACTTTGAATAAGGGTCTTTTGTTTTTTTGAATTTCAGTAATTTGATTATTTTTTTCCATCCAGATATTCGCACCTAATTCTATTATACCTCTACATAGAACATTGAAAGGTCGGAGAGACAAAGAAAAAAAAATACCTATTTGCGTGAAATTCAAAATGATAATAGGCCAAATTTAAATAGTGAAAATAGTACACAAAATGATGAAATTAGTTTGATGGATACATTGAAATGCGCACTAACTGTCATTCCAAGAAATTCTGATAGTTTAGAATTTACGATGTAGGTTGTGCAATGAAAAAATTTCTAATCAGAAGTGACTTCAAATGAAAGGACTGCATTCACTTCATGTTGTCATAAGGTTAAAGCAGTTTCACCGGTCTTAATTCAAAATGAATATTTTAAATCATTGTATGATGGACTAACTTCAAATGAACGATCGATAAAAAGAAAGTAAAAAACATTTTGAAAACGTTCTTAAATACAATTCATTATTTGGTATTGTTAGTTCAGATACAGTCACGCGTGGAGTGTATCATTTTAATTTTATATATATTGCAGGGAATTAAGGCAAAAACTCAAGCTAATAACGTATTAATACACGCTCGCAGCCCACGACGTCAATGTATACGGTATATAATATGTCTACGCTCGCAGCAAACGCAACAGAACAAATTAAAAAAAGTATATATAATGATTAATGATTGTTACTCTTTCACAAAAGAAACTTAATGAATTACGGTCGAATTTCGACACTGGCTGATCAATAGTAATAATAATTCCGTATTGGTCGTAATGACCTGGGACAGAGTTTCTATTGGCTGCGCATTCCGACGAGGGACCCACATTTTGTAGTGGAATCCGAACCACAGAAGCTTTCTGGCGCACTTCGCATTACACAGCAAGCTATGCCAGAAGTGAAGGTCGGGTTTAGCTCTTTTCAAAATTCGCGGCGAGACAGGGATTCGAACTTGGGACTTTTCTATCTCGAGTCAGACTCATTAACCACTAAGCCACCAGATCACTCTATTAGTACAGTTACTTGATATCCTTGTATAACGGTTAACTTGTGCTAGAAATCTTTTGTCTGTTTTTTGCTTTTATTTGCTTAGTACATCTCGCATACAAATTACTACTTCAAACCGTCTCTCGCTGTTAATTTAACAGTTTAGTTTACCTCTTATTGGTATCCCTGAAATCTCCTAGGGAAGAGAGTACATTTTGAGTCTTTTTTTATGCATTAGACGATCTTTAACGTGTATTTTCCAGTTATATTGTATAACAATAATTCTTTCTTCTACCTTAAAGAAAAAATCATTCTCCACCTTTCTCTCACTGTTTACTTAAAGAGATTCGTCCGTATCTGGACCAATATCCTTAACTTCAAGTTTCACGCGCATACACATTTATTCTGCAGTTCCACATACAAAATATTGCACTCAATTTATTTATTTATAAACCCCGTTTTTCTGATAATACTCAACATAGTAATCAATATAGTATTTTTTTTCAGCTCAACTCTTGCCGCTTTAATATATTTCTATTCATTATATCTTGTTCAACTCTTCTCGTGTTATATTGTAATTTCTCTTTGTCATTGGGTCTCCTGTGGCCCTTCAACTTTTTTGCTTGCTGTCAAGGATGCTGACAAACAGCACAATGCTATCAATACTGGTATTCATGAAAATTCATACAATTAATAAAATTCATTTGCAATTTCATAAACGCTTGCAAGTTAGTGTAATGTATGTTCATTATACCCGACTTTTCACATATTCAATGGTTTCTCCTCTATCTCTACTCCTTCAGTTACTTTAACAAAGCCTTAGAGATTTCTGAATGCATCAGTTAGTAGTCATCCTCCATCCATAACTTAATTCATATGTTCATTTTAGCTTTGTGTTGTTAAGTTGCTTCAAATGTTCCCACTGCCTGGCCATCCCTGAACTATAATGTATTCTCGTCTTACCAACCTCTTTAACAGTGTAACCTCCGAATTATTAGTAGCCCTAAAAAATTAATTAATTCAGCTCAAAAAGAATAACTCTCAGTTATAATGTCTAAGGGAAAAGCATTGAAAGTAGTTTCCAAATTCCGAAATGTGTATCAGCTTATTCTCTAATCAACACACCAAATAAGGATTTTTTCAAATATATATATATATTACCTTAATTTCCGACAATAATAGTTAGAATATCTCATATGTGAATAAAATGATATTTTTTTCGTGATACCATTTCAGTTCCTCTATGGCAAATCGTTTAATGTTAAATCTCACCAAGTGCAGAAACTTGCTTCAGGAACCATCCACGAACTTTGTTCAAAAGTCTTTTAAAAATATAGACAAACGTACAACAAAACGAAACATAAAATCGAGCGTGGAAATGTTACGGTTGACTTTACCAAAAATCGGGAACATCATACTTCGTACTGTCAACAGGTTATTCATTATTTCGACAATTAATATACATGAAAGTTTTGTTTTAAATTCAGTCGCCACGATCAGTTTACCAAAAGCTTTTTATTTTTTGTCTTTTAGTTTCACTTTTTTTTCTCTGTTTTAGTTCTACGAAAAATGCGAACTTCTGTTGTTAAATTACATTTTTATCCTATCTTTTCAATGGAAAATCACCATTTGACCAGCGATCGAAATAGTAATCCACGTTTAATCAAAGATTGCAGGCTTGCAGTAAACCACAAAAACACTTCTTTTTCTAATAATAAAGTTGTTTCGACATTCTTTTCTGACTTAATTCAGGTAAGTTTAAGAGGTCACTTTTATATACAAAGAATCAATTTTGCAGCACTTCCAAAGGTATCACTGGTTTTACGCAATACGTTATTACACTGCCAAACTTAACCAGACATCAAAAGGTCCACAAAAATCGACATTTTAGGAAGGTGATATTATGTTGTATTCTCAGAAATTCCGTTACAATAATATTTAACAGGAAGGGACTAACGAACAAACTCTAAAGTCAGGAGAGGAAGATAATGAGGAAGATTTTTGGACCAGGAACAGTGACAAAATTGCGGATGTGGTCAGGAAGATACGTCTGGCACTTTATGGAAACGTCTCCAGGATGCATCCTGGAAGATTGTCCAAACAGATTAGCACGCTCTGGCTGAAAAGAAAGACCAAATCGCTATGACTAATAAAATTGAGCGAAGACCTGTGGGAAGGGGAGTGGAGGGTAGGGGCAGAAAGAGACTTTGAAGATCAAACATCTTTCAGGAGGATGCTTAAGAAAATGAGGTTACAGATCAAACCACAAAAGAAGAAGACAGTTGCTATTTGAAAACTGAAAGGAAGAAGCAGCACAGTCAGGCGATGCATAACTATTGGGCAAACTACAAAGTTCTCCCCTAGCGGTACAGTTGTATGTTGTGCTCCTCAGTTAGCTTATATGATAAAAGTACAGTAGAAGAAGTCACGAATAAATAATAGTCTGCAGTACTTACAGGAACAGATGTCCTGCAACCTGCAGTTTTCGATTTACGCACACGGTCTGATCTTCTTCTTCTTTGAAAAATACTCGTATTTGCATTTAGTAAGCGAGGTTTGGTGGTTTTCTTCTTGATCTACCGAGAACACTCCTGGTGTTCCTGTTAGCTTAAATCTTCTATTTATAATCTCGATCGATTTCCTATTTACCAGGTCATACAGACTGAAAAACCTGGGGAGCAAGGTACTCTATGGTATGAAAATCATCGAATCATCAGCAGTAAAGCCAGGCATCGTTCTAATGATTGATAAATAGGTCTTCAGGAAAGAAGAATAACAAATTCTGCAACGCAGGGCTATTTACCACCTATCATTATCATGTACCTCATTGATTTATTTTGTCTCCTGTTCCACGTGGGCTATGGGATCAAAATCGAACAAATAAAATTGGTGAAATGTTCCTCGATCAATGACACAACTTCGCAAGACTTTTTTTTTTTAATGGCATTCGGCTACTGGGCCATACAGCCAGCTCAATGTGATTTGTTGCTATCAAGTATCGGACTCGAACCGGCGACCTTCGGTACGCGGAGCTAGCACTCTAGCCCCTACGCTACCGTGGCCGGCCGCAAGACTGTTGACAGGTGATATAATCTCACCGGTATTACATACCAACGTCAGCAATGTGGAGTACCAGATAGGGAACATCTTGATTTCTGAGTTTGTCCAAAAGGCGGCGAAAGTCAAATGAGTCAGAAATGTAACATCACAGCGCATTTTCTATTTGTTTTTAATGGCAAATGTTAAAAACCACACAAATACGTTCTTAGGCAACGTACTCTTCATATACATACATATTATACGTAATGGCAGATAGCAGTTACAGAAATTCTTTCGTTCGGCCAACGTCGGCCTCTATTGTTATTTCGTGCACTGTACCTTCCTCTCTTACACCTTAGATTTTTGAGAGGCCAGGAAGTAGAATGGAGCTGGCGTCTGACAGGATTATGTGTGCCGAAAATTATGTCAGCACCGTTTTCAACATAAAGCTTTTGCGTTACAATTTTGCAAACAACTAATTGAAGCACCAGTTCAAGTAGTTAAATATCAACACAGGATATCAAACATCTTTTTATATTTACCGGTAATAATTAGTGATTTTTTTTGCCTAGCTGTAAAAATAGACAAAGCACTCAGGAAAAGACTTGGACAAGTTTTGTATGAAGTGTACCCCTTTATGGGGCAGAGACGTGGACACTAATACGAGAAAATGAAAAACGGCTAGAAGCGTTTCAGATGTGGATGTGGAGGAGGATGGAGAGGATTAGCTGGGTGGATACAATAAGTAATGCTGAAGTGCTGGGTAGGGTTAGTGAATGGAGAAAAATACTCCAAGTCATAAAAGAGAGAAAGAAGAACTGGATGGCACACTTGCTGAGAGGGGAGTGCCTGATAAAAGATGCCTTGGAAGGTCTAGTTTGTGGGAGGAGAATAAGAGGAAGAAGGAGGTGCAAAATTACAGACAAAATCAAGGAAAACGGCAACTACATGGACATTAAGAGATAGGCAGAAGACAAAAAAGCGTGGAGAGCAGCCAAGTGAAAACTGATGATGATATGTGCTGGTGCAGGCGCATATATGCTTCGATTCGTATACGGTATGTCAGGCACTCAGACACTTCTGGTGGAAAATTCTGCCAAAAAAAAAGATCGAATGTAACTGTATGTTTTCATCCACATTATTCCCTCGATCCAACTTGCTGTATTTAGCCAGATACTGTGATGAGAATTTTCTTGTCTGTGTATACCTATGTCATATGGAATCGTGAACATCATTCGATTATTACTGTGTTAAAACCTCTACGAGAAATTTGCGATTTGAATTTCTGTTTAAATTAAGTTTCTAGTTGAATCAATTTGAGAACTTCGAATAATTAAACTCTGGCCGCCTTCCACTGCTGTTGTGCACTGCACACAGCTCGTTCGCCAGCTGCTATTCCGAGTATTAAACAGCTAAGGCTATTTAAAAGAGACTATCTTCAAGCAAATGGTATCTAGATTATAAGACCAGCGATCAAGGAATTGTAGCAATGAAGATGATAAAAACTTTGACGCATATGCTTTCTACGAGACGAAGCATTATGTTGTTACTTCAACTCAGCATAAACGATCATTTTGGTGGAGCAATGTAGATAATTTGTTATATAAAGCGCATCAGCTTTCAGGTTTTTCAGTAGTTTTGTTACTGATGTCCGCGGTAAAAATATTTTCAGCAGTACTCCAAGTCAATCGTAAAGCTACATTGATACAAGTTATTATTAAATCTCAGAGTACAAATCAGTTTGGTCTCCTCAGGTATGACAGTATAACATAACAAGGTGATCTGGTTGAAGATATGGCCTTCCGGTGTTTTCTCTCCGTCAGCAGTTGCAGAGTGCGCTTGGCAGTAAATTCGGTTTGGCAGTTTTTCTCGTGGGCGGTATCACGTTTTGAGAGTCGTGCCGCGCGCTACGTGGCACAATGGACGACTCGTGGGGAATATCAAGTGGCGTCGCGCAACCTGATACCACAGCGCGCAGACCACACGCGGTCCCGCGGCGCGCTTTGACTCCTCACCCGCGCAACTACCACCTGCCGGCTAGTGCTGGCACGCCAACAAACAGAATGTTCGCGTTATCCACAGGGGACTGATAAAGACAAAGTTTAACATGGCCAAATTCAGAGATTACAGCACGACATCAAGTTATGGGTCCCTTGAAACAGCAATCGCCGTCTGTAGCATAATGTAAACGGAATTTCTGCCTGTAACATAGAGTCTTCTGTCTGCCAAACCTAAATACTAATTCTAGTGTTGGTCACCAAAGTCTCTTAGAATACAAGACATGGCAAAAATAGAACGGGAAATTTTTCTAAAAGCAGCGAATTTTAATGCGGCTTTAATTAATACTTTGTGACAAGCTTCAAGATATTTTTCGCTTGTCAAACTCTGTTACAATAACGTGTGTTTTAAAGTGTGTCCTAAACTATTCATCATGAACAATGTATTAACATGAATTTTTTTGTTTCAAACCGCAAATATGTGTTACAGTTAATGTTTTGTAAAGCTGCTTTGACGCTGAATACTGTTACAAGTGGTTACAACAATTTCGTAATAATTGTGAATCTGTTGGACACAGGAACGACCAGGACGTCAATAATTTTGTAAATGAATCCGTCAAAAACAACTGGTTTGGTTAATTTTATTTTTTATTTGATTCCCGAGACGCGTTTCGCCCTTGTGGTGTAGGGCATCCTCAGTGGCATGTAAAAACTCTTTACATGTGCCACTGAGGATGTCCTACACCACAAGGGCGAAACGCGTCTGGGGAATCAAATAAAAAATAAAATTAACCAAACCAGTTGTTTTTGACGGATTCATTTACAAAATTATTGTTCAACAACTGCGGGAAGATGGCCTATCACCATATTAATAGACTAGAACGTCCTTCGACATCAGAAACCAAGGAGAATGTTGAATGATTAAGAAGATTCACTGTTAGTAATGTTTTCGAGAATCTGAACACGTCTGACTGTTCCTTTGGGAGCGTTTTGACGATGGGTAAACGATGTAATCTTTCGTCACGACAACATTCCTTGTCACTCATCACTTCTGGTGCAAATTTCTGTCAAATAAAACGTCGAACGTTACAATGTTTTTGCACGCAGTTTATTCCCTAGATCCAACATAGTGTGATTTTTTGTCTTTCTTAAACTCAAAATGATCTCGAAAGGCAAACGTTTTCAATTCATTGAGGACAAAGTCAAATTATTACTTCCAGAATTATTTTAGAAAGTGACAAGAACGATGGGACAAGTGTATACAAGCAAAATGGGAGTACTCTTTGGCGATTGGTAGTAATATATCTTCACCCAGTAAATTTTTGTCGATTGTCACATTAACTGTACTCATTGGTCATAACCCTTATTTCAGAAGTCTACATCAGGGCAGAAATTACGGATAACCGCGACCGGCCATATACGAGAACATGTCCAACGTCATTGAATGTAGGAACGCTCAGACAAAGTGTCAAATGATCGGTGATAATCTACTAGTTTATTTCAAACGAAACTATTTATAATGGGACAAAGATAAGCTTTTTTCGTTGTTAGTTTATGTTTTAAGTCCAATTAATGAGACCGTACGCGTATATTTATTAATTTGTAAAAAAATTGTCACTGACATACACCAAAAATATAATATTTTCAAACTGATGTTATTATTTGCTCTTTTTGTTTAAAAGCAGTTAATGCTTTTTTTTAATAAGCGAAACATAAATAAAATATTTTAGCCTTTAATAATTTTTTCAAGTTTGTAGATTCTCCGAGTAGTCCTGTTCCACAGGCAAATAAATTATCCTTCTTCGTTCACTGACAAACGTATCGCCCTGCGGTTTTCTCCTTCCATAGGCGAGGCTTGAGTGTTTGCACAAGTGCTTGCCGACAGTCTCCTAATAAGAATGGGATGGAAGCAGGGAATTCCTTGCTAAGACAAATATGACCAACGGCAAGGGGTCGCAGAAAACGTTAGGACAACGCTCCCATGAAAACTTGGTATGCGACAAGTGTGTTTTAAAGTATACTTGCGTACTTGTGGTTTCAAAGACATTATGAGATAATGGTTCTGCTAGAGTGTAGAATTCATTTAAGACGCGAAATACAGTCTAAAACTACATAACAAATAATAATAATACAGAATAAAATATTCCGAATGGAAAACATCTCTTAATCGTATCTGGAACTGAGGAATTCTCAGATCTCTTCTTAAAATATGCCTAAAATATTTCAGTAGTCAAGATTTTTTTATGTGTACAATATCTACTACTCATACGTACATATCAACAGATACACAAGACAAAAATTTGTATTAAATAAGTCAAAAGGGAAATCAGTGAATAAATGCAAATGTTCTGTTAATATTCGGTGAAGAAGAGGTTTAGGCTAAATACAACAAACCATTGCTGCTGAGCAACAGATCACAGTTTAAAAAGACGAGCGTTATTAATTCAAGTATAATACTATGATGGAACTGAAAATTGTTTCAACAAACGTCCGTCGTATCGGACGTCAGAAGAAGATGGAGCGAATCAGGTTAAGAAACAGATCACACAAAAACTTTCAGATTCTTTATATTACTAGCAGTTTAATTGACTTTACCTATCATCTACGATAGAGACAAAGCAAGCGTACATAAACAAGAGACTGAATGCCTGCTATAGCATTAAACTTCTCACAGCTTACTTCGCAATAAAATATCGAAATGTGTACTCTTACTATCCAAAAACAATGACTGGCCGTCGACGTCATGATGTGACAGCTATTTAAAAGTAGAGTCGTTGTCTATTTTTCAACATAGTTCCCTCTGAGCTCGATCGACGTTCCCATGCTTTATGCCAACCATATAAAAAAGAAGTGGCCGAGGTATTAAAAAATGAGATCTGGTTTGGAGCGGGTGTCAGACAGAAACTTAATCATTTTCGACAACTCGTCTCTTCTCTTTTCCAGATAACTGTTTTAAAAAGATTGGCACAATATCACACCACGATGGTCTTACTCTCCGTTCGGTTGGGCTGATACCTGCGTTTGTAACAAGTGATCATACGTGAGCCTCTGTGCTAGGGGAGGTTTTCGTTTCGGTTTCCACGGTTTTTCGCAATCACTCAAGGTCAGGGTTTCTCAAAGTGGGGTACGCGAACCCCAAGAGGCTCGCGACTTGATCATAGAGGGTTCGCGACAAGATTTACGTTACGGTGGCTGACTGGCTGTCTCGAGTTTCCAAAACGCACAATGGTGAATTGAGACTGAACATGAAGAATATACTCCTAAAATTGACTCATCCTGCTGGAAGTAACAAGCCCATCAAACACATTAATTAATAACGTTAAGGTCTTTGTCACTGTATTACTTTTGTAAAATAAAAATTCCTGTTTTTAAAAAAAGTAAAAACCATTTTTTTAAAGAGGGTTCGCCATTGCCTGGGAAATTTTATAGGGGTACGCGAAGCTAAAAGTTTGAGAAACCCTGCCATAGGTGAATGCAGGGATAGTTCTTATACAATGCATGGTCGAAGTCCTTCCCCTTTCCTTATCCACAATCCCCTTCACCTTGGGTGGCGAGGCACTCGTGATGCCTACAGCAGCCAATGCTGTCGGCCGTGGGTTATCCTAGGGCGTCAAAAACATCCATTAAAAAAAAAAAAATTAGGAAATCTGAATAATGTTCTTACTTCCCTCATTAATTTCCTTAGATACCTTTACTTCCCTACAGAAGGAACAGACGTGATCTCGGAATGACTACTGGAGCTGTTCCATTACATTGCCTTGGCCTTCTGTCTTTCTGTCTTTTGATCATCCATTAAACGTTTCGGCACTTAACTTGCGGAAACCTTTATCATGTCAGAATGGTATCAACAGTTATTTGTTGTTGGACAGCATGGTTTCTTCTCAGTCTCTTGAACCATTAACCTTCCATCTCTCATCACCAATTCAAGTATGATGTTAGCATTTTTCTGAGGGATTATCTTTTCTCACTTGCTGCGTGGGAAACGTCATCTGTTAGAAGCACATTTTTTTTACTGCTGAAGGCAGAGGAATATACTCCTAATGCTGTTACCATATTCTCATGAATTTGTTTAGTAACATCATTTTTTACATCAATATTTAATCCTAGCATGACTTTCTTTATCTTTCATTCAATTAAACTCATACCTTATAGTCTTTCATCACATTAACTAAACAAAGCTGTATGTGACGATCTTGGATAATATTCTACAAAGAGTTAAATCATTTTGAGCAATTTTTTCGAACAGTTTGTTTTTCTGGTAAGACCATGAACTAATAAGACGGCCACCGAGCGTGGTGGGTGAACGGTTAACGTTCTGGCCGCGGAATTCGGGAGGACTTGATTTCGAATCCCAGTCCGGCGTCCAGATTAGGATTTTCCATGGTTTCCTCAAATCACTCCAGCCGAATGGTAGGATGGTTTCTTCAAAAGATCATAACCGAATTCCTTCCAGTTACTTGCCCCCATTCCTTTATAGCCTCTAACGAACTAGACGTCAACGAGGCGTAAAGCCACAAAAAAATAAGATGGCCGTTGCATATAATTCCTTTACATTAATAAATTAAAGGAAAAAATACTACCAATTATAGAAAGCATGGAGTAGGTCGTTGTACTTGGTGTTGCAGAATGAATTAAGTGGGACTTTAAACTAATTCACTTTTAACACCTTTGCGAGTTTTGGAACAAAACATTGTCATACTGTAGACAATAGATGTGATTGTTATGGTACCTTTATTCCGTACTTCTAAACAGGAATGAACTGCGCTTCGTCACTTGCTGCCTATAACCGGCTGCTGTAGATAGACCGAAGTTAAAGGCCTGACTGATATAACCTTGCCGTAGTCAGACTAGGGGTCAGTGGTGCCGAGTATTCTAACTGCTGCTGTTTTATACGAGACTAAAGCACAAAATTTTTTTCTTCAACAATTATTTATTCAATACAATGAAACTTATACACAAGAAAGAATGATGCTTCTTCTACAGTCCCTATTTTTCAACCTAATCTCCTTCTCGTTCTATGGCCTTCCTCCAGCGAGACACAAGAGCGCGTATGCCCAGGCGGTACCACTCCTTGTTCTGTTCACGAAGCGATTTCCTCATAGTGCGAATCACTTCTTCGTCATCCTCACAATGTTTTCCACGAATGGCATTCTTCAATGGCCCAAACAAGTGAATCTCCGAGGGAGCTAGGTCAGGGCTATATCGTGGATGGGGTAACATGTCCAACTCTGTTTGGTGACGTGTTCCAACGTCCTCAAATTTGTCTGAGGGCGTGAATTATCATGTTGAAGCAAATAATCACCTGGGTTGTTATGGCGCCCAAGTCGCTGGAAGCGCTTCTTGAGTTTGGTTAATGTGTTCATATATGCCTCAGAATTAATGGTGGTGCCTCTCGGCATCACACCAATGAGTATGACAATGATGGTTCAAGTCAAGTTTAACAATAATTGCAATCAAATTATAACACCCTTGACTACACGAATTATTAACATTATCAAAATCTAATTTCTATCAAACACAATGAATTTATCATCTCGGTATGAAACTAAAATAATCAACAAACCAAAGACTCATGGAAGAATTTACAGCAAATAACTATTTAAATATGAGCTTCGGCTACTACGAATTGAATGTCAGGAAAGTAAAAACCCCGAACATGCAAATCGCTCTGCCGAGACGCTAATTGGGTTTTGAGAGCGAAGATGAATTTTAGTGCAGTCAGTTCAAAGGTACGATGACTTTACCACGTAAGTCTGATCTCCGCGTAATCACCAACATCCACGATCGACCTATTCCTCCTCACAGACCGTTACCAGAAACATACAAAACTCCGCATGTAGCATCATATGCTGCGAGCTGGTCTCGTGTCCGTTCCCCAACGAAGTTGAGAAACCATTCCTCGAACTCCACACTGTCCAGCAGTGTAGCGTTGCCTCCTTCTGCCAGCCATCAAGGCCATGCTGCAGCTTGGCCGCTTCCCGGATTGCCTCACATCTCAACATGAACTTACATAAATAAATAGTATATTTAAATTAAACAATTTTCTTATTTGCTAGACACTCCCGCTCTTGACCTGCGTTCTCCATTCCACAGCATCCGGAGTGGGTGCATCATAAAAGTTCGTTGCTTTCTGTAAAAGTTCGTATTGGGACCTAACTAGGGATTGCAATCCAGCAAAGCGGGATCCAGCAATCCCGCGGGATCCCGCATCATTAGATAGCCTGGCGGATCCCGCACAAAATTAAGCGGATCCACAATCCGCAAAATCCGGCAAAAACGCGTGTCATTCTGCGTGACTCGCTGCTCCACTCGGTATCTATCGGGTGTATTGCACTATTTGCCTCTACCCTTGCACTTCGTATTTGACTTATATGAATAAACGTTTATTTTTGTCAACTTTCATCATTCTTAAGTAAATAGATCAAATTTTATGTATTCATTAATACTTACGTTTGTTTTGAGAACACATTTCTATAATTTAAGTTATGTTGCGAATTTAGTACGATTTTCTAACTATATAATAATTATTTTTTTATGTTTCGCACACGTCATCTGAACTACACAGTTAAAGGTCTTTATTCACGGTTTCATTATTCCTATTTTCTGTATTTGCAGATAAGGTAATTGTGACAACTCCCGGTATCGGCGGTGAAAATCCCATTATTCGTATATACGAAATTAATGTTATCGTAATTTTAACGATCACTAAGCTATTTAATTAGCATCTATCAAAAGGCAATTGTATATCATTTGAGTTATTGTTGTCTCGCCCATCGCCTCAATGCATTTGAAACACATGTTCTGTGACGAAAGCCGCCTGCTTACATGTGCCGCTCTGGCTTTCGATGAACCCCTCTTGGGATGATTGGTCAACCGCCACAATAAATTATTTTTGATTGAAATAGCATGCGTCCTTTCAACTCATTGTTATTACTTCGACTAAAGGGGAAAAAAAGGTACAATGAAGTCTTCACGGGTGTATCGCCGAATTGTGTTGTAAAAATAACATACTTCGACGACTACCTCCGCCATCTTCCTCACGTGTAAAATTTCGAATTTTTACAACTAAATCCGGCAGTACATCAGTGAGTCTCCTCTCATATTTAAAAAAAGATAAATAAATAATAATTTACACTCTAAAACAGTCGTTACGCCACATAAAGTAAAATTGAAATATTTGACAGTTTACGTCTTGGTGAGTAGTTTCTTTTATTAACAATGCATCAACTATAAGATCAATCAAGGATTTAGGAGACATAATAATGAATCCCACTAAAACAATTCTTGTAAAAGTAGGCCAAGTCTCGTGCTTGTGCAGTGACAAAACGTTATGAGATCTTGTTCTGAGCCAAGTCTACACTTTACAGAGTATATTCACTTCACTTTCGAAATAGAGTGCTCTCTCTCGGTGTTATGGAAGGTTTATTTAGAATAATAATTTTTAAAAAACTCTGGTGACTTGGCCATTATGCATAGGCCTACGATGTTTTATACTGATGTGATGTTTTGTGAGGCACATAATATGACTTAAGACTGAATATTTTCCATTTTTGATTGTTTATTTAAAAACTGGTTTAAATATTAACATAAAAATGTAAAACTTCGAAATATACTTAAAACATGCTCAAATATTTTATTGTCATTTTGCCAATAATATATTGTTAAATGTTAATTTTTATCATTTAACATTAAAATTGATAATTAATTTAATTAACAGATGTTTATTATTTAATTTATTAATGCTTTAAATAACTGGTTTAAATATATGCGTTAAAAAACTTTTGGCACCAATCCAGCGGGATCCCGCGGGATTGAAAACACTACGGGGTTGCAATCCTTAAACCTAACTCTCTCCTATGTTATGTCCTGATGCAGTATCCTGCGCGTGTTAAAACCCTAATTTAGCATATCTCTGTTTAAGCAGGTTACAGTTTCTTGTTCTACTGGTTTAGCAGATCCACGTTCTTCTGAATTTGGTAGACCTACGTCTGCCTATTCGTTAAAGTTAATTCACAGGGAGAAGTATAGTCGACGACAGTGGTGAGCATTCATTAATGTCAGCTACGGCGTACTCGGCTCAAGGGGTCGCCTGCCACTCTACCTGTCTCCGCAACACAGTAGCCTTTGGCAGGTAACGGGCTTCCTTTTAAAAGGTGGCGCTAACCTACGGCCAGAGGTTTGCCTCTCTTACATGTCATGGAGACATACAGTGTTAATTACTTTCTAGAACGTCTCCCTCAGCTCTGCATGACCCCTCTTTTACAATAACAATAAATGAGGAGTCAAAATAAGATTACACGGCAAGGAACCATTAGTAGAACAGGATTTAGTGGAACATTTTCCTGTTCACATTAGCAGCTGATCATCTCGTATTTTTAAACCATCTAATTGCATTAAACAAAGCCATAGTACTGTTCTAACGAGTAAGAACATCAGGTACATAACTCAAATATGCCACCAAATCATTCAAAGGAATCCTTGAATATCTTTGAATTCAATCTTGCAACATCTTTGAGCATATGAGCTCAAATAAAAAATATGCATCACACAATGTTATTTATAAATTTATTTAATATTTCCGAAGAAAATTAATAATGATAAGTGCAGTGCAAACACTTAAATATTGTGAAGACTCCACGAAAATGTATACCATATTTGAAAGGGGACATACAAAACACAGAATACTTTTTTTTTTCCAGCTGTACTGCTCTCTGAAGGGCGGCAATCTGAAATAAAAGTTGACGTGAGATTTTTATTGTCACTCCCTACCTTTAAATGAGATTTTGTAGGATCCCTCCCCCCAATATTTTGAGTTTACGTGATTAATGGGCGACCCAATACGGAATGCTCGCTGACAGTCGTAACATGAGCCTCCGTACCTGCAAGAGAACATCGATCTAAAGTGCTAATTTCGACAGTAGTTATGTCACAGTAACGACATACGTGTTCTTATAACTCATAAACACACTTCATTCAGCCAAGTGGTCCTTCAGATGAATTTTACAAGTCATGATTCACAGACGGGGAACATTCAGCTTTCAATTAATCTGTGTTCTTGAATTTAAATTAATACTGTAGTTTGTTCCACAATCTTCCTTTTTGTTTTGAGATGCAGTCAACAATGTTACAGACACATTTAAAGTATTGAATAAACACAAGTAATTTCCACAATATTACTTTAATTTTTAATTATATCATCAACTTTACTTCTGTAAATAATTTCAGGCGATAATTAATTCATGTTGTGTCATTGCAGGCTGTAAACTAAATTATGGCAGGAAGAACTCCTAAACGTTGTAACGAGCCGCGCTGTCGCCACGTTACAAGGTGCATTTTTATTATAGTATAAGTCATAATGTTAGGTAATTTACATAAATCTTGGGCGACCACCTAAATAGATTTTTGTTGTAATTTTATAAAGTACGCAAGATTCTAAGTGAGGACTGTAGTGAAATGGTGAACATACAGTGTATCTTGGTAAAGCGAATATTCAAGAATTATTGAGCTATGTAGGCTTGAAGCTAATCTTGGTCTTCCCGAGCCATGGCGACAGGACGTCGCGGATTTGGGGTTTGCCGGACCACACACTCTGCTCCCTGGGGATGGGTCACTCACCTGGCGGGAAAAGCCTGCCGCCCGACACCCGAATGGGCTCTCACCCCGGCGAACTTAGCCGAATATGTCCGACCTCTGTTAGATACTCTGGCCAAATCACATATCGGGGATATCACGTGACATTAGGTGCCGACCTGAAGATCCAATCCAAATGAGCGTATAACTTAAAATCCTGGGAATTTCTGTTATATGTGAGCTTCGAGACTACAAAGGGGCGGAGCGAGAAGTTTCCTCGGGGAAGAGCGACGAACTTCACTTCGATCTTCGAGTCCAAGCTATGCGAGTCTAGTCTGAGGTGGACTTGGAAAGTTGGCTTCTCTCGCCAACTGCCGCTGTACGATTTCTGGCTGCCAGCTTGCCTTGCTGGAGCAAGCTTATTACAGCAACACAGCCGGTAATGCGATGATGCGTATTGTCAGACCAGAGATGCCTATAGCCGACTTGTGAGATAATCTCACATATCGTGGGTCCGCTACAGACACCGCAGACATCAGACGCAGGACTACAATGGTAACTTATTACGACCAATCCATCTGATTGTGCATTCCGTGAAACAGAACCCTTAAACGACTTTGAGAGGATAGATCCATGTTCTCACTTTGTAATTGTAAAAACCCCTGAGCTAGCGGCATAATTTGCCAGAACTAGTTATTTTCGAATGATATATTGTTCATTCTGGCGCCCATGATTGTCTTTTTAACTGTAAAGTCACAGTATTATGATGCCTTTGTCTGAGGTCGTCATAACTTGTATTTTTCATTGTTTCCAGTTGTCATTATTTCTTGCATTTTGATTCTGAGATATATTTAAAAGTAAATATACAATTGTTTGCTTGCTCATGACGGCTAATTGTACCTCTGAGCGTTGCTTTTATGATTTTACCAATTTGTGTTAATGTTAACGGTAAATTCGCTCAGACTTGTAATCGCCAGTGATAAGAAAATAAATGTCATCTTATGACAATTTTTCCTAAATTCCAACTAACGTCGAGATTCTTGTAAAATTAATAAATTTTCACTCCTTCATAAAAATTAATATTAAAAATCCACAATTATTAATCATAAAGGTATGAAAGATAATTGTAACGTAGTTTGCCCACCAAGGCACCCACTACAACGTAGAAACCGTTTTTGATGTATGTTTGGATTATGATGAAAAAAAAGTAGGTCCTCAATTTTACAACAATTTAGTATTTCAAACAGTTCCTTTATCGCACTAAAGTAAGTTGATTTGTTAGAAACCACTCTTTATCTTTGTTGAAGTAGTTTGTTGCAGCTCATTATATACATTTTTCTATTTCGGGAATTATGGCCTTGTCGTCGGTATTTGATTGCAACGGAATTGCTGCTAAAAGACGGGAAAAGAAACGGCCATGCACTATACAAACGATCCTTCCAGGAATGAAAGTGAAGTTATTAACAGACAAAGTTAAGAAGAGAAGCGTTGTTCATATTTGTTTATGTGCCGCATTTATTCAGATTGGAGAGAGGTTATTCGTCCTGTTCTGAAGTAAAACAGAAGAAGAAAGAGAGTTCAGATACCATACTTGTCACAGAACATAATGCATTAATAACATTTTGTTATTATGTATCAACTGTGAATGAAAGTCGTAATACACTTAAAACTTTTTTTGTTTTATTTCTCAGTTATTCGGGAATAGAAACATGATTAAAGGACTTTGGATTATGGTGCTGATTGTAGTTAAAATATGATTTTGCTCATCCGGTCATGGCACGATCTTGGTTAGACCTTGCAAACATAACTAAAAAAGAATTACACTATATTTATTTTTAGCTGTTTCATGTGCAGAATATGCAGAAATACTTAATCCGTTTACTGTGGTAAATTAATTTAAAGTTTGCGGTTAGTTCTATATTCAAAAGTTCTCCAGTAATAACACCAAAATCATATTTTGAAAAATTTAATGATCTAATGTATAAGCGAGATTCCATTAATTTATTTTTTAATTATTTGTTTTTAAAATATGCGAAGATTAGTTCCCAGGTAGTTGCGTATTGGGAAACGGTTTCACCAAAATAAGAAACCCGAAAGCAAGCAAAAATTTTGTGAGCATCACCGCACAGATTACTATACTGAATAATCGATAGCCGCGACGGAGACTGTTTGGATCTAGTTAGTACGGAAAAATTCCAAAGGCTCTGTAAAATACTGTAAGATGCCTCCAAATTACTGTGAGACACGAGATTTATTGGTGATCAGTGACACAAGTATGACAAAACTGATTAAACAACTTTATGCGCTTTCAAGGTAGCATGTGACTTAATTGTCACGATTCCTCCGGTATTTGCATCCGCTTTCTGAATGTCGACACTTAAAGGTTAGGGGCTGAAAAGGGCCTGTACACCCCTGGCTCAGGCGGCTGACAAATGACGGTCCTAATGAGGCACCAACAGCCCGCGTACAGCCGTGCGCACGAATCTGGCAGCACATTCACAACACGACTTGGTACAACACGGCGCTATCTCTCCACCTAGTCACAACCTGGAGCGAATTTTAAAAAAGCATGATGAACCGACGATATTTATTTATTACGACAAAAATAATTAAATTGTTATTCCAGGTTCTGTGAGACTATTAAAACAGAGTTTCTTAAATGGAGACGAGAAATAGAATGTTTCTCGAAGATAGTGAGCTGAGATGGAGTTTATAATCTAACTTGGTGCCAAGCAAAGGTTTAAAAAGCGCCTCTCCTGAAAAAATAAATTTTCCTAAACCAAGATCGTTTGGTCAGTAAGTTTACAAGTGAAAAAGGGGTGGTACGCGCAATCTCCTCGGTAATACCCTTTCAAGCTATAGTGTGATGGCGAAGATTGCCGTTGACTAAGCGCCAAAGATATTACTGACATGCAGTTATTACTGTCATATACCTTCTTTACATCGACGTATAATTAATTATAGCCGTTCAATTGAAAGTAGAACTAATAGTTAATGTGAGCGGACGTATCTTTAGAGAAACAATACCTTAAGAATGGGGTAAAGCTAATAAAATGTAATTACAGAAAAGTGGGAAGTTGTTTTTGAACTATTGCTGTCATAAAACCATTTATTAACAAAAACTGACACACGATAAAATTTCGATCAGCTACGACCTTTCAAGTATTCCATTCTTCCATCAGGATTCTGTTGTCGTGATAAGGTGTCTTCATTTGGTGATCAGATCTCTCTGTTTAACTTCTTGAACAATTCTGCGGCACTAAATTTGAAAGACCTTAAAACTATATTCCATAAACACTTTTTAATGCTTAAGTACATGTATGACCAAATGATTTTCTAGCATGTCATAACCGAATTTTTATACTACATTATACCATTTCCGCCTATGTTTACTATACCAGAAGCAAAAGAAATACACACACTTGTACATTTCCTACTACAGGATGTACAAGATACTTTACCCACTCCATTTTGGTACCTACATTTCTTTACTTCTTATTTGCTTTCAATAGTATTTATTTCGTAATAGATTTTCAACGCCATAATTCCATTAAAAATGATTCCATATAATTTTCTCATTCGTGTAAATTACAGAATCACATAGAAAATAAAAATTCCTAATTTCTTACTCTGCAAACTCTTTGTTTGTCTTGAGTGCGCTCTGCTTATTCCTTGTACGGTTTGGATAACGTGAGAGACGGACCACAGCCTCGTATAACCCACGTCTCAATACTGCATACATTGTGAGTCCTTCATTTATTATCACTGAAGTTTGAGTGTTCTAAAAATTGCTGATAACTGTGTGTTCCATTTATTTTGAGAGAGACGTCCTCAGAATTTTAAATAGTATATTCCAGTTACTCTCTTTGATAGATTTTTTAGTTCTCAATTTCAATAAAAGTTACATGAATCTTATTCTTCCTTCCCATATAATACGTAGTATCGATAGAATTCGAAGTATTACGTCTTGGAAGTAAGTTGTACTTCCAGTAACTCATGTTGAACAATTCGTTTATGATATTGTACTGAGAAGCCGTCAGGCACATTCCCAAACAATATGTATCACTTATGAAGGATTACAAGAAGAAAACACCTGCCTTGATAGCAAACTTAATATTTAGCATAGCTCCAAAATGGAGACGATTATTAAAAATTCAGCGAGAAAACAGACTTCCGCCCGCTCAACGTCGGCCGATGGAACATGGGCGTGCACGGAACAATCTCAGCCTTTCCGAAAGGCCAGAGTGCAGTTCGTACGAGTGTTTCAATGGGTGAGGGCTTGTTGTAGCTGATATGTGGCTGAGGCAAGTGATCCCTGTTCTTGCATGATAACTGGGAAGCGAGACTTTTCCATTCTACGGGGCTACAACGGTCACCACAGGGACTGCCGGAGACGCTGGTAGTCTACCACCGCGGCCGACGCCGTCGTACGAGGTTATCGCTGGATCAGCTACCTGCCGCCACCACCTCGACCTAATCAGGAGTGAGAGGGCAGTGTGTTTCCTACGCATCCTACCTCAGGCTGCAGTGCCTGATAATTAAATTCACGTCCGCGAGAAGCAACGCCGAGGTGTGCTAACTGCGGCTCTGACCACGCCGCCAGCTACGGGGGATGTCCTGTGAAGAGAAGGTTCCAAGGCGCCATCAGAAGACGTCAGCGTCAATCCAGCCACACCCAAACAGCCGAAGGACCGGGCGGCCCACAGAAAAGGACATTAGGCCGCAGCAAAAACCATCCGCCGACCGACACAAGTGACCAGCGCGTGCATCAATGCTGCATCCATGAGCCAAAACGTGAACATCAGTTGGGGAAAATCGTCCAGTTGCTAACGCAGCTTATTACGGCGATGATCCCCAACTGACCACACGATCCCAATAGGGGGTTTTAATATAAGGACGCCTACGGCGTCCATAACCATTTTCCCCCCAAAAGTGAAATTAAAATGTGTCCCAAAAAAACACCCAACTGACACCTAGATGTTATACTGCCAAAGGTAGTGAAAAAAAAAAGTAGTTGATCATTTAATAGTAGTTAGTTTTGTTTCCCTCCTTATTCCTCTAATCAACGATTTTTTTTTTCAGTGCCACATGTGTTTATTAAATTGTACTTTAACTGCATCTGCTCTTGATTATTTTAGTATTGATAAGAATCCGTCCTATCTCCGGTATAAATACAGTATATTTAACTTGCATTTCTTGATCATAGATTTTTATTATTATATTTTTATTTGGCAATTAACCTTTAGGTCTTACAGCCACACAAGTGCTATTAATTTCCTCTAAATTTTTAGGCTATTATTTTTCACAAAAGTATATATTAAACGGTATATGTTGATACTTTCCGTGGCAAGTAAATGTTTTATGTTTAGAGGTAACTGGTTTCCCTCTTCTGAGAGTTCCTTCATAAAATTTGTGAAGCTGTTCCAGTGATTTTTGTATCCAAAAACCATATGGTTAACGTTGCATCATGCTCACAGTAAAACCAGTCATTGTTACATTAAAGCATCTCAAAGAGGAACCAATCTGAAGCGTTGCAACTAGCGCTCTTAAGAGTGAAACGTTACAATACAGTTACTAACAACCGATAATTTATTAATCTGATTTATTGGTAAAGATTCAACTTTAGATTCACAGTTTTTTCGATGATAGAATAGTAACAGTATCCATTGCGCTCAACAGGATAACCATATGTCGCAACAGATTTTCCCAGTGCTGGAATATGGAAGAAATACTTCATTCCCAGTCGGTTGATTTTTTTTCTTCCAGTCCGCTATTTTCTCAGACTCTCTTGACCATTCCGTCCGAGACCTCTTCTTCTGTCACACAAATATAATACACACTGTATTGTTTGTGGATTTCTACTAATACTCCTTTTTGTTCTGTCCCAAATTTTGATTGGCTCTCGAGGTTCTTCAAACTGTCCAGTTTTTCCCGTGGCGTTTCTTTCGAGCTCTTCAGTCCGTATTACTACAACATTTTCAAATTTCTTCAGATCTCCTCCATCTATGTCTAGATCCCATATCTCTCAGAGACTAACTAGATTGGACCACGTCTGGAATGAGAACGTTTCAGCGGCACCTGGTAAGGTTTCAATACCTGAGAAAATGCGGAAGGGTCGTCTGCGATGATACGATCAAGTACCGCGCGGCAACAGTACTTCAGTTGCGAGAACAGCACTTGATATAAGTCTGGAGGGTCGAAGGCCACGAAGGAGACCCAGGAAGCACTGGCTGGATACCTTGCAACGAGTCAGTACCTATCCTGAAGATGCACAAGGTCGATATAAATGGAATAAGAAGTCCAGACCGAGCGTGGTGGGTGAGCAGTTAATGTTCAGGCCTCGCATATGGGAGGACGCCGGTTCAAATCCCCGTCCGGGCATCCAGATTTGGGTTTTCCATGGTTTCCCCAAATAACTACAGGCGAATGCCAGTCTGCTTCTTTCAAATAACCATGGCAGATTTGATTCCCAAGTAAAAAAAAAGTAAAGAAGTCCACTAAAGTAGATCCTGCAGTGCGGGATAAAATCTAAGAAGAAGATTTGGTATCAACGTCGAGGTCATTGTAACCAGGAAATACTGGAAAGAATTTGTAGAAACCATGGAAGACCCAAATCTGCATGACCGGACGGGGATTCGAAACTACGTCCCGAATGCAACAACAGAGAGTTGCCGCTTATCCACCACACTCGTTCTAATATGCAGGTAATGTCCAGTCGATAAAGACTGAACACCTGAATATCAAACCCAACTGGTATATTCTCCCCTACCTTGGTGCGATAAGCAAATCCTGTTACAGAATATAATACACTACCCAATTATAATTATCGTTCGTTGCTTACTGCCAGTTTCACGCAACAAAAGAGAACAAAAAGCATTGATCGGATTTCACCACTATGCTTCTTATGAAGTTGCGATAGGCAAAGAAATCGCAATGTGGTAGTCTGCACCATAGTTATTTTCCCGGCAACTGTGGGCGCAGTGGCGGAGTCCATGGACTGTGGCGCTCGGGTCGGTGTTGGTTTTGAGCCGCGCTGCAGTGAGCGCACACACCGTGTGTTTGCATAACTAATGCAGCCAGACAGACAGACAGCCCGAACATTCGTCGCTGGCTGGAGTGCCGGCCGACCTTCAGCGCCGAGTCAACACGGCACACACCAAAACGGGAAACACGTGTCCGCTAGCTGGCGGGAACACAACTCCACACCACAATGACTTCACAAGTAACTCACAAAAACGCTGGTCGCGATAACTTTCTGTTAAAAGTATACAATGTTTGAGACTTGGTAAGAAGCTCGCGTGACTGCTTCATATCTGTTCGAAGCAAGTACTCCCTATTAATACTAACACTATTAAGATACTGGCCTTAGTGGTCATCTCAGCAAAGATAAAATAACTGACCTACAATGTTCTTTACAATAATTACCCGATTTGAGAAATCACAGCTAGTTTAAGGAGGTAAGTTTAGAAAGAAGATAGAGTTGTGGCCAACAGATCCATTAAATTTGATCATTAGATCAAAAAAAGTCACTTGTGCTATATACAAAGATCATTTCAAACATGGAATTAAATCTCAGGTTAAAAATTTAAGTTCTTTCTGAGTGGTGGAGTGTGGCAACGCTCTGGTCTCGCATTCGGAAGAAACGGGAGTTGGAACCCTCGTCCAGCCATCCAGATTTGGGTTATCCGTGGTTTCCCCAGATCACTCCAGGCGAATGGCATGATAGTTTCCACAAAAATGCTATGGCGGAATTCCTTCCCGTTCCTTGCCCCCAGTCCTTTCCCGCCTTGAATGACGTTGACGTTGACGAAGCGTAAATCCAGGAGCCAAAAAAATTTGAGTTGACGATTCGTATGTTCAACTACTCTGAAAGAGTGCAGTGCAATTTCTTTCATTCAGGTAAGATAACCATTATTCATTCACCTGATGTGTGCAACATACAAACATTTTGGAATATTTGAAGTAGCGAACCTTGGTTAAATTAGCTAAACTGTAGAACGTACAGGTCTTCACCACCGTTATACTTCAATACCTGTCGTTAAAGTTCCATTTGGTGAGTCGACAAGGAGAATGAAGGAACTCACATCAGACAAATGGTCCACATTTAGGCGACGAACCATGAATTCTTTGTATTGTTTCAAGGGATTTTTTTTTAATTGGGGCCTTATGACTCGTACATCGAGATAATTAAAGCCGTGAGATGAACGCGATCAAAGAACCCGTATGAATGAGGCCGTGACATGTGGTAGGAACCACCCAGGCTGCTCAAACTAAGTCTGCCAACACTGTAATGCAACTTGTTCTTTCATTTTGATTTCTGAGATAAGCTCATACGCTGGAGAAAGTAATGTTGCATGTCTGACGTTTTCAATTCAAAGTGTACCCCAAGCTACTTTACCCTGCTACGATTACCGGTGTAGGTTCACCAACGATAAGAATAGAGTGAGGAGTGGTTCAACACTCTGCGAATAAATGTCCGAGATAACATTTTAGCGCCTCATTAAAGCCAGGGCTTTTGTAAACAACATTATGACCATACTCGGAGAGCGCAAGGAAAACACTCATCATCTATCGCGAAAAAAGGGCCTTATTTATGTAAGACACAGCTGTTTGACCAGTTTCAATGTATGCTACGAATGTTTGTCTTACTCACCTCAACAAGGCAAAAATAATTATACCAACAAAAGGAAACTTCATTCGTCACAGGACTAGATTTAACACATGATTACATTACTTATACGACCGTTATATAACCAACACGGAACAATTTCCGTTGTGATTAAATAGATATATCCAATGCGGAAGTTATAATTTGATATTCATCTTGACGCAAGATTGATTTATATATTATACTAGGAAACAGTTGTTAAATTTTTTAAAAAAATATAGATAACCTATTATTTTAAACAATTAACAAAATATTACCTAACTATACTGAAGAAATGTATATAAAAAAGTTTTGTCGTTCTTTGCAATTGTATATGGATTAATGTATTGTTGTAACTTCTTATAATACAATCTAGGGCAGTAGTTCACTGTCAGTAACCTTGATTTTCTCTTCAACAGTAGATGCAATTCTAATATCTAGAACATTATAGGAATTCTATAGTACGTACTCCGTCATCGCTACTGGAAACAAAAAGAAATTACTCCTGATCAACTGGTCACAAGGAAACCCCCTCATGATAATTCCCACATTCACCTAGGTTTGGACATAATGTGAAATGACGAGTAATAAATGCGTTTTAAAAAAGAACAAAGGATGTCTACTGGTAATTACTTAAATCACGAAGTGAACATTTAGAAGAAAATATCGAAAAATCTTTGTTAATAAAGGCATTGGTGGTCACAGGAGACCGAGATTTTACGCCTACATCAAATCATTTCTTCACCCGTTGGTCTTTTTCACTATCATACAGTTCTCATTAACATGTTAGCTGTCTGTTACTTTCTCTGATGGTTGTATTAAACTTTCTTGCCACACATGCGCAATGGTAAGATGTCCTCAGGAATACTACCAGGTGTTGAAACGAAAATAGTAATTCCTTAAGTGATAGGACAGCAACAGCTCAATATCAACGTGTATAAATGTTGCACAGTTTTAATTCAATCTTGTAACACCGTCACTTTTATCATCATTACAAATACGCGTCTTCTCACAGTTTTCAGGTAGTAAGTTATCATGAAATGTCCTTGTAATGACACCCCCGACCCCGGGCGTAGGCGATTACCATAGAGGATGTACCATTCCACGGGAACTCTATTGGGAAGATGAACTGGGATTGTTTTCTAAGTGTGGATGACTTGGATAGTGTGCGAGTTAAGATAGAGTTGTATAAAATGAGAGATAAGAAAAGAGAGGGTGAAACCCGTTGCCAGCCCATTCAGGCTTACTCTTCCGAAAGACAGATAGGGGTCGCAGGTGCGAATCATCAACAGCACTGGCGTATGTCCACACGCTTTCCGCATTACCAAGAGGTTTCATAGTTCAACCAGGACTTTGGCCCACTATCTGCTGATTAGGATTGATCAGCACCACCTCTCCTACCTTGTCGGCTAAGTTCTGACGACGAAAATGTTTTCCACTACTAAGACTCGATTCAGCTAACCCGGACACCATCATTGTGCCGCAGCCAACTAAGCCGACGGAGAGATATATCATTGTGATATTTTAATTTTTACTTTGTCGAGGGGCACTATTATTTGTGATAAAAGGCCTGAATATTGTTGTACAGCGATGCTAACGAGTGACTTATATTTGGTGACAACAGGCACAAAATGACTCCCAACTACCCGACATAGCGAAAGGAACACGAACTCAGTTGTCATCCTGTTGAGAGTAGTCATAAGTAATATTTTTTTATTGAGTTGTAATATGCGTTATATTATGGATAATTAAATGTTGTGCTAATTCTAATTTATGATGTTAAAGACAAACAGTTTTCTTGATAAATTATAAGGACTTGACAGTATGAGGCTTCCTATTGCAGGCCGCACAAAGTGAAATAGCTTCCAATTAAGATCATTGCTGATAGCGAATTCTCTACAGGCGGCCGAACAGGGTCGTTTATTACTGGTCGCCACCGCAACTTGTCCTCCGTAATGAGCGAGCGCTACCAACTTGCGTTGCCGGCTGCCTCTCCATTCAGGCGCTGGGCAGCCTGCAGCAGCAGAAAACGGCTGCGCTGCGGAATGGAACTAGAATGAGTTTTACGCGGAACTTATTGTGTTCTACATACCTTACATACATTGCATTGTTAAATCTTTAAAAGCTGTGATACCTAACCTTTTCCCCCGCTTGATTCACTAAATAATTAGTGTTCTTACTTGAAATAGGACAATGTTCCAAGGGAACGGTGCTATATAACAGTGAACAATGTTCAGTTAATCTCTAAATATATTTAGAAAAGTGCGTCATTGGATCCACGTCTCTCTCTCTTCTTTTTCTTCTTCGTGGGATGCTCTGATTGTACCTTGAAGTAACTATCTTTCTAACACTTATCAGTCGCAGGCCCGCTCTCGTTAGTCAGATAGACCAGGTGGGCGAGCTGTAACTGTCGGGTCTTGCGTTTGCTAGGGCTTTGGGTTCAAATTCTCGTCAGGCATCCAAATTTCAGTTTTCCAAGGTATTCCGAAATCACTTTAGGCGAATTACGGGATAATTGCTTCAAAAGTGTTGTTCCTCATCCACTCCCAGCTATAACGATCTTGAAGAGCCGCGAAGCTCGAAGAAAAATATACGTAACTCGTACACACATATACAGAAACCGGAATGTAGTAAACTGCAAACAGTTGAAACATATGTAAATCACGTTTTAAAGTAAACATTTTTTGTACCGTTCAAATTTTGTGGCTTTACGCCTCGTCGACGTCATTTGATTCGGGAAAGGCCTGGGGACAAGAAACGGGAAGGAATTCGGCCATGGCATTTCGAAGGAAGCATCCCGTAATTCGCCTGGAATGATTTGGGGAAACCATGGAAAACTCAAATCTGGATGGACGAACGGGGATTCGAACCACTGTCCTCCAGAATACGAGGAGAGAGCCTTAACGTCTCTCCCACCAGGCTCGATGCCGTTCAAAGAAAAGCTTATTTGCATTGTGTTTGAGCAACATTTGATGTGTATTCGATCTTGGGTATAATTGTAATGTCTTAAAAACCGATACCTGTGTTTGGCTGTGAGATTGCTTATTGACACATGACCCATGTGTATCGCACCAGCGTGAGCACAACTGAAGTTCAATCCCTAGCCTAGGCGCTTCTCACTTCAGTAAACCCAACATGATGTCGAGAACATAACATTTGCAAAATCCACAGCACGAGCCATTTCGAGACGACTGACAAATACTGTAGGATTCGATTCTTAGAGGAGAGAATGATTGGAAAAGTCACTTACGTAAAATGTGCTTAACGACGCATTAAAACCTACAGTTTCCTGAGACTGTGGTCGGGTCGATACAGAACCAGAACAAACAGTGATATATGTATTAGTTTAATCTAGCACTGGAAATGACAAGATTCGGCACCGTGGCTCAGTGCGCTAAGGCGCCCCTCAATGGACTGCGAGGCAGGATCAAGTCCTGGTTCCCGCATACCAGGTGGCTGTCTGCAATCACGAACGAGAATGCCGATACGTTCACCAAACCCCGTCTCATAAACTACACATTACACAAATAAAAATACACTTAGCGCACACACAACACAGCTAGAAGTTTCTCAGACCGATGACAACACAACTTTCCTTCCCGGACGACATCGGGTTCAACGAAAAATCGATCAAATCTCCGCAGTGGCACTACATGTGCAAAGGAAGAAGTAGAAAATCTTTGAAATTGCCCAGCTAGTTCGCCTACGCATGGTGCAGCCTGGATAACACTAAATGAGATAGCAACTATGTTATGTTCCCCTGGATGTCTTCACATCACAGCCATCTTTGGGACAAATACCTGCTTCAAGAGGCAGACTATCAGCCATTTACAGAGAAGAGTTTAATCTGAAGACCTGCACAAGAAACGAAAAACACTTGCTGGAGGCAACCAATGTGCGTTAACGTTCTGGCCTCACATTCGGGAGGACGCCGGTTCGAATCCTCGTCCAGGCATCCAGATTTGGGTTTTCCATGGTTTCCCCAAACCACTCCAGGCGAATGCGGAGATGCTTCCTACCAAAAGACCATGATCGAATTCCTTTCCATTCCTTGTCCATGGTCCCATCCAACCTCTAATGACCTCGACGTTGACAAGGCGCAAAGTCATAAGTAAAAAAAAAAAAGATTAAAAAAAAACTGGAGCCAACCAGTCAATTTGTGGTATAAGATAACCGTTTATAAATCAGAGTTTTGCTTCTATACAGGAATTCAGTTCTTAAGAATACGATGAATACGATGTTGTCTTTTTACGATATGACAAATAATAATTTTGGCGGCTGAATTTGAATGTATGGCAGCGTTGTCGTGTGGACTTATTAGTTTGTTCATGGCGTGCAGGGTGTATCTACTCGTAGTAAATGACGTTGTTTGAGGTGTTGATTGAGAGGTTGCTAATCAAAACGTTTGGCAGCCTCACGAAGTTAGCTGTCGTGACAGCTGCTAATGGGTGGGGCGTGATGTGTCGGGACAGCTTCCTTCCTGCGGAGTGGGGAGTGGAATGTGTGGCGGCTCGGAGCGCACACTCCCAAACAAGGAAGCTCTCTGCTCACCTATACTAAAACTTCAAGTTATGTACCATGAATAACTAAATTATTAGTCATCTATTCAATTTTACAATTGCAACGTTTCCTAAAACAGGAAAGCCATGACTTGTAACAAGCGGCAATGAAATCTTCATAAATACCTCCGCTGTTGTAAGTTAATTGATTAGTCAGTCTTGTCGCGAAAGCCATAATAAACAACTCTCGGTAAGTTCACCGTAAGTTGATGCAATTTAATTACTTTTTTTTATTTAATTACTTTTTTTTATTATTTTTTTTACTTATGACTTTACGCCTCGTCGACGGCTAAGGTTATTAGAGGCGGGATGGGACTGGGGACAAGGAAAGGGGAGGAATTCGGTCATGGCCTTTTTGAAGGAAGGATCCCGGCATTCGCCTGGAGTGATTTGGGGAAACCATGGGAAACCCAAATCTAGATGCCCGTACGGGGATTGGAACCCGCGTCCTCCCGAATGCGATGCCAGAACGTTAACCGTTCAGCCACAACCCTAGGTGTAACTTAATTAATCAATCCTTAGATTTACAGGTGTTTCTTGTCTGTTCGAATGGTGATTTATAACAGCCTTTCAACCTTTTTCAATGGCGAACGCCTTACAGATTAGTCACGGACCCCTTAATAATAATAATAATTTGAAATTGGCTTTTTCGAACTGTCATTTGATAGCTCGACTCCCACCTCACACATTATGTCCAGAGTTCGCGTGTTATCACGCCTCCAATTTCGTTTTCGTAATTACTAATTTTATTTTTATCTTTATCCCTTTAGGATAGGTCCGCGGACCTCAAGTTGGCAAACCTTGACTTATAACTTTCACCAAAGTAGGATAGTTAATTTATATAACTTCTGAACAATAAAGCAGTTGTTGAAATATCAACACAGTTGCTACTCGTTTTATTTAATACTTAGTCCTCCGAAATCTGTGTAACACCTACAAATAAGACATTAGCTTCAAAAGATTCTAAAGCACATGACCAATACTACACAGATTCCGTACTGTTAGCTTCGTTTCAAGCAAACTCCGCAGCACCAGATCCCGGGGGCATAAATGGGCAGCACAGAATTTTCGAGACAAGTTCCAAGCGTCGCACGACACTTCAGGATCGTTAACAATCGCTCGAAACAATGCAAATACTGTAGTACACAAACAATTATAACTACTTATGATCAAGAAGAAACGTGTTTAAATTACAATTGAATCTATTTACGGACATTTAATTATAAAACTGTCAAATTTAAACAGTTACATATAGGCTAAAATCCTTTATTCTTAAAACACTGTGGCTTACATAACATTCATTATTGCAGTCTTTTAGTTTCCATCCATCTGACAATGCTCATTCATACGAATTTACAATTAATCGATATTTATCTCTCTCCTATACCAATGTACTTAATTCATACAGGTGAAAATAATAGGAATCTGATCTGATTGATTTTGCAATACACATGTAACAGCCACACACATTTCATTCTTCTGTGTGAGAGATTAAATTAACATTGCCAAGGTGAAGTCAGTGATATAAACAGTAGGTTACTAAAAATCTTCGTTAGGCAGAGATCTCATAAATGCCGGATTCCCATCTTATATGGCTCTGGATATTTCAATAAGTAACTTCTGAGGAGTTTCATTCTACTTAAATGTTAGGTAAGTTAAACCTGTTCTCTCTTCAGTTTTAAGTATTTAGCACTGTATCCCCTTTTCTCGAAAAGAAAAGAACTTAAAAAGCATCTACAGGTATCACATAGAGGAAGTCCCAATAGAATTACAAATTCCGAAAGCTTCTAAGAAACAAGCAAGTAGGCAGTTTCATAAAAGACAGGATTTAGATATAATGTGGTGTTTCCAGCCATAAATTTACAGAAAAAACGCAAATTGGAATTAATTATGGAAACCAGAAATGAGTTTTGAAAAGCGGCTGTTCGCAGAGGTAACAAACGTTTCCTGGAAAAAAACTGAAAATTGAAAAAACTATACAACTAGAGAGGATAACTTACGTATGTATGTCCATCCAGTGAAACAAACACCAAGCTTCATCTCTCATTACATGGGAATTGAAGAAATATTAACTTCTGCAACTGCGGGGTGAATTCAGTATCTCAGCTCAGCGAGATTTGCACTGTTATTTCCATGAAATCTAAATTAATCTGTATTATCAGTTATGGGAAGGATCAGAAATCTATTTTGAACTTCAGGTAATAAAGACGAATTTTTTGTTCTGAAACAAGTAAATACACAGTAAATCTAGAAGCAAAGAGTACATACTTGAATTGATTAACCTATGGAATAATTTTTTCACAACTTATCTAAATGGTTTTGAAATTAGAAAAAAGGTAAACAATGTATATCTTCTTCAAAAAAATTAAGCATAGCATAGTAAGCAAATAGACATAAAAACAACATCAGCTATAAAAATGTATTAAATCGTTGTTTTCGCTCGTTGACGGCAATAATTTCTCTCCATCCAAAACAATTTTCCACATTATATAAACAGAAACGGAAGTACATGTGAAGTAAATAATCATTATGGTGACGTACTGATATCAAGAAATTCCGAGAAGCAATGAGGTGGTGCACCATCTTGCGAGTAATAAAGGGATGCACCTTACTCATTTTCATAACCGGAGAATGAGAAATAGTGATGCATATTCATATACACTACAACAATGATGGTATACTACAGCTATGAGAACAAAACACATTCACTGTTGGGTTAGCTCGAAGGTGTTCCAGGGACTGATGCGGATTTTCGAAGTCATGAATATCTGCAGTTATTGGTATTTACGTGTATTTACATGAAATGTTGATTCATTACTGATGGTTACAGTGTTCTGTATTCGGCCCAACAATCCTGTAATATAACTCTACGAACCATCTTGCCTCCATCAGGAATTTCAAGGGGAAGCCTCTGCGTAGCTCTTCCCAAAAAAAGGTCGATATTGGAATGCCATTCCCGAGAGACGTACGTCTGGTTGTTTTGTTTGGGATTTACGGTAAGATTTCGCCAATTTGTTCAGCGACATCATTAAGTTATGGCCTAACTGGTGATTTCATATGCCGAATCGTACAAACACTATCTGAAAAGTTGTGAAGCATTGAGTATACTAGAAGAACCTTAACAGCACGCGATGTAAAAATTATGCTGAACCGTGGTCGCAGAACTCGTGACGTGAAACCAAAAACACTACGAACACTTTCTGTACCCGTGAAAGACGACATCTTCTCTGTCGCTAGCTTACTGGGTGACTGAATTTGATATTACGATAATATTAAACTGCAGGTTGAGGTGTTTAGCCACGAAATTATACCTTAATCGTTTCTGTAATTTATGTGAATAAATTTGTATGTACTTTCAGAAATGTTATTTTTTGAAGCTACTTGTATAGATACATTGAAAACTTGAGAGACAATTTATGAGTTGATATTTCACGAAAGTTGACACCGTTTTTCGTATAGTTACCACTAGTTGTTATGGTTATAAAACAAAGACTTCAATATGGCCGATTCGTTATTTTTTTCCCCCCTTGACTTGTCATTTATACGTAACTATCAGATCTCTGCTAAGTATATTTTACTTTAACCAGATTAGCTAAAAGAAAAATTAAAAGTAAAAGGTCATTAGTTGTGGTTATTAAAATATAGGCTCAAATGCCGACATCGAACCATTCAGGGATGCAACTTTTGGGAAGCTAAAAGCTAAAAACGAAATATCACTAAGCCCTTATTACTGACACCCGTGCGATTTGTCTAGCGTTTCAATACGTCTTTTACCAATAAATAAATTGACTCCAGAAGGGATAATGACCGGGATAAGGCTCTTATCGGCTTTTGATCGTAGATACTGCAATATATTTCACTACCACAATAATATTTTTAGTAAGTGAATTATAATTTTAATGATAAAATACTTTTTAAGACTTTTTACCAGACGAAAATTCATTGACGCATACAAAATTCATTGATGCAAACAAAACTAGGGACCATTTTGAAAATCTTTTGACAAATATGATCGTAGAGTTAGATCACTTCTGTGCACTATTTACTCATCAATGCTCTGCATGGTTTTTGCGATTTAAACTGTCCTGCTGCGTGTTGCACTTCTGCTCACTGTCTACCCGCGCGAGCTCCACAAGACAGTGTTACCAACTCAAACATTTTCAGATAACCTCATCAATGATAAATTAGCATACAATGGTTTTCTATATAAACAAAAGGAAAGGAAAATAAATGCGGTAGGTAAACCTGTCACCTCATTATGTGTTAAATCTTCATTGGCTTTAATGCAACCCATTTTTGTGATTACAGTATTTCCTGTTATCATCGTCAAGTCTTATCAAGCTTTAGCGGAGTCGGGGCATGCATGAAACTTTTCATTTGAGTTTCCAATCAAGGTTTACTCTTTGTATCTTGTTCTTAACTCAATCCAACCATCTTGTTGTGAGAATGCCTCTTGTCCTCTTTCCTAAAATTTTATTTTCTATTATTATTTGACATTTTTTTCTCCTCTATCGTCCTTAAAAGTTCAAACCATTTTAATTTATTCTCCTCTATTTCCTCATTCAGCCTCTACACTCCATTTCCTTTCTGGCATTCTCATTTCTCCGTGTTTATCACCTCGTCTTCCCATTATACTTATAAAAAAATCTGTTCACTGACTTGGATTTTGCATCCGTCTTTCCCACAGTTCAAAGTTTCTTCTGCTTGCGTCATTATGGGGGATTTCTGCATATTGTATAATATTTTCTTACACTTTACCGGGACTTGGTTCTACGCCGACATAATGCTTTCCATGTTGCATCCTGTTGTCTATCTGATTGTGAGATCCAGAATTTTTTATTAATTCGTTTCTTAAATAGCTGAAACCGTCGAAAATTTGATGATTTATCCTCCGATCATCATATTACCCACCCCATCTCTACTCCCTCGCTACTTTCCAACATTTATTTGCCTCCCGTATGTCTTATTCAGCGTCTTAATATGCTATTTTACTTCCTTAAGAGCTGCTCCTTATACAAAAATATCTTCTGAAAATAATATTACTTTCCTGCATGTGTGACCTAATGGTTCCTTTGCTACCTTCACAATGTCATCCATAACCATTACAGAAAACAGCGGTAATAACAAACGTCCTTTGCTTAGTTCAGTTTCACTTCCGTTCTCACTGTATGGATATGGATGCTGTTGCATCAGTTTCGTAGATTTTATGTTCTCTACTCAATACTCTCTCATGTGTCTTCTCCAGACCTCGATGTCATGAACAAGGCATCCAAAAGTACCATTTCTTTGGCATCATAAATTTCGCATAAAAAATTGGATGATCCGCCCTTTCGGAATGTAATGAATTAAAAAGTACAGTGCCATTAGGCACTAAGTGATCCCACGGGATGTGTGAATATTGCCGATGCGTCGTGTCAACGAACAGAAACGTGACGGAACTAAAGCGTCCAGATTTACACGCACCTTGGGGGGTGCTGACAAGGTCCCACTCAACTTGGACATTAAGCGGATTTATAACCCCCATAAATAACTGAGACCCGCTTTCTATTTTCGCACGTTTCGGAAAGTTCCCGCCGAAAACTGGCGCGGACTAGCAAAAATAAACCTTAGTGACGTTTCCTAGTAAATGAGTGCTTTATGAGAGTAGGGGAAGACGATCCAGCCAATAGAGAAGCCGCCTCAATTTATTGCCATGTTGGTGTTTTTTTCTTGTCTGTTCTGGGGCCAATGTGATGCTGGCCCTTTGGCGCGGATTGCGGTGATTCGCCAAGGGCCCGACCCGACATCGCATTACGACAAGTACAGAGTCTTGCTCGGGGGAGAAGAACGGACGACGAGAGACTCTGGTTCAGATCTTCATCGAGTACAGCCGAAGTGACCTTCAACGACGCCGGTGCGGTCGAGGAAGCTGGACGACCTCATGTGGCGCTGGTCTTGCCTGGTCGCTGACCTGGGCTGTGAACAATGGTAAAAGCTACGACCCGGACGGAAACTCATGCAATCGTTCCACCCAGTAATGACCCTGAGATTTTGCTCTAGCTGTTTGATACTCAATGATATGTAATTGTTAACCTCAGAATAAAAACAAAGTGTTTGCCTAATTTCACAATAATAAATTGTACACCCAATTTTCAATTTTCCTATTCATTACAATAATATTTCATGTGATTAGCTGAAGATTAAGTATGATTTTTGATATTCCAAATTGATAATTTTTTTAATGATAAAACAGTGTGACCCAAATATAAACGTCCGCAAGGTAGACGTTACAACATGGCACCTTTAACGTGGGGCTATCGAAATATGAATGATTGCAAGAGTTTCTATGAATCATTGATATTAAATAAATGGTGAAATTTTATTCCAGTGGAAACCAGATGAGCCAGCAGAAAAATTTTATTTTATGTTATATGTGATATGTTAATGCTATGCCATTGAATTATTTTATTTTAGTTCTGCAACGGAGATGGATGCAGTTTGAAAATCATACTATATGATGTATTGTGTTGATACATGTTCAAATCGACGTTGAAAAATGGTTTTGTTTGTCAATGGTGGAAATATGATGTGATGATTTTCTTTCATTCGATATGTTGTTGTGTTCTTGAAATATGATTTTTGGTTTTCTTTCGATTGTTGTGGTTTCGTCGAATTTTGGTAGTGAATGGTAATGGATCTGTTGAGACGATTTCTCGAGACTGGTGTGTAATGGTAAGATTGTTTCGTCGATTCAGCGTTGAAAAACGGCATGTTTGATTTTTGAATGTCTTCTGGGACGGCTATTACTTTTTAAAATTACGTTTGCTGGAAATCATATGTCACGAGAAGTGTTACTGCACGTATGTGTTTTTAAGTTGATTGTTGATTTTAAATTAAAGCGGGCTGACATCTATTTTTTGGTTTGATTTCTTTCCATGTGATCACTAAGATTTCGCGTTATGCTGAATTTTTTTTCTAATTGGTTTTATTGATACAAATTCCAAGTACTAATAATACGAGATCTATGTGCGCAAAGGTAAATTCTGTGATTGAGTTTTTAATGTCTTGCGGGAAATGCGAAGGCTGGTCTCGGTTCATTTTCTTTGATACCGTTGTGTGATCGAAATTTCTATTGATTCTGATGATCCAGAAGCTTGTTCAAGTTGTTTATTTTATTTTCCTTGTGGTATTCGCGGTGTGTTCGTGGGGTTTGAATACGGGGGTCGTAAAGATAACTTAAAGGAGGTTTGACTAACTTTTATGGCGTGAACGATTCTCTAAATTAACACTGATTTCAAATGCGATCGCTAAAAGTTAAATTGAATGCTGCTCCGGAGTGGAAAGTTTATTAAAATGGCACAGAGTTTGAATCAAACGGAGTTAGGAAATCTTGACGTAGCGATGGAAGGAAATAACGCGAATTTGATAGATAACTCCGCGATCGTGAATTTTGAACAAACTCCTAGTGAAGCGGGTAATATAGTTTGCGCTCCCATCAGTGATTCCCGGGACGAAACAGTGAACCCATTGCAAAGCAAGCCGGACGAAATTCTAGCGCCTCCGTTAAACGACTTAGGTATTTGGGGCCAGATTATGGGGATGTTACAACACAATAATGAAAACCTCACTGCCCAAATAACGGGAATGAACGAAAACCTCACTGCCCAAATAACGGGAATGAACGAAAAACTTACTGCTATTAGCGAACAGCAGGAAGGATCCAAAGAGCAAATGAGCAGCATGAACGAAAAATTTATTGCCCAAAGAGCGGAAATAAATAAAAACTTACTGCTCTTAGTGAGCAGCAAGAAAAATCCAAAGAGCAAATGAAAGAAATAAATGAAAAAATTGACACAAAGCTGGATGACTTCGGGAATAAACAGGTTGAAATAATGGAACAATTTAAAGTAGATTTACGGAAAGAAATGTCGGAAATGATTCTTGGTCATTCCGAAACAATGCAGTCTTCCGTAATGAGTGAAATAAGGATTGTCAGGACGGAATCACAAGCAAGAATTAAAGTGCAACAAAATCAAATGACTGAAGAGGAAAATTCTAAAGAAATAGGAACCAGAGACATGGATAGAGAATCTAAATCGGATGTGCGCACAATAGAGCCAGGCAGAAAATTGGTTGAAACTGAGAGGAAACAGGAAGACCGCGTGTGTGAAGATAACAGTTTTGCATTATCAATTACCGAATCTACAAAGATCAGGATGGTTGAGCAAATAAAGTCCATCAGGCAACAGCTATGCGCTATCGCACCCAAACCAGGAAAAGGAAAAATCATAAAAATGAAACCAAGATTATATGTATATGGTGAAAAAGGATATTTGAAATATGTGAAATTTTTGCAACTGCAAGAAACATTTGACGTGATCCGACGGAACCGTAACTGTTGCGATAGGCTCCAGGTAGAACACCACAGGTGGGCTGGTCTAACAACCCAAAAGGTCTTTCACAGTGAGCTAAAAGGAATTCCCGGCTTGACTGCAGTGCCAGAACATATGTTTCGCCAGAATGTTTGTGTAGACATAGGGACAACAAGTGACCAACAAAACCATAACAGATCGTTGATTGTCGATGAACAGATATGTTTGATGCATCGAATGATTTTTAGTATCGATGCGCGTGAGAGCACAAATTTTGATTGCGAAAAATGGATTCAAAGATTACATGGCCGTTTAAAATATTAATAAGATGACTGAGCCAGTTTTGAAATTCCAGATTTATGTAAATGACCGTGCAAGATTTTGGTTTAAGTTTGTTGTAAGTGAAATGTAAATGCAGTACAGATGACGTAGTTTTAAAATTTGTATTGCTAACTAAGGAAATGCATCAGAATCCGTAGAGGTAATTTTAAATTGATAAAGTAAAGATATTTTACGTCTGAGAATGACATTTTAGTTTGTTTATAGAAAACATTTCAAACATATGACGAGCGGCAACAATAATAATTCAACCCTAGAGTGAAAAATTAAACGTTGATTGTTTATTAATATAAAACTTCCATACGCAGCAAAAGCTATGATAAAAATAATAATAATAATCCTCGGAGAAATTGTTAGAAGTGAAAGATCGTGTTTGATTACGGTTTCAATTCGAGACGGGTTTGCCAAAATAGTCGCGACGATTGTAAAATCATTAATATTCCGTGTCATTGAGTTGTGGATTAAAATTGGTTGGAGTTTGACCTTTGAGAAGAATAAATATTAGCAGTGTGTTGATGTGTTAACATATTAAGAGCAGAAAGAAATGACGTGTTCGCGATAGCGCAGAGTAGATAAAGTTCGTTAAATGTAGATCAAGAAATGATCGTCTATGAAGAGTTTATACAGAAGAAACAAAAATATTGCGGACCGTGAAACCGAAGAAGGTATCGGCCAATATTATTGTAATGACGAAAGAAATCGTCAGTTGGAGTTTAGAGGATGACAGATAGTCATCGAACTTAATAGCCGAAGCTAGAATGAACATGTACTTAATAAAATGTGAGTAGGGCTTGTTCCAACACGCTAATAATTTTAAGAAGGGAAAGGTCGAAACCATGAAAAGATGAAACGCTAATGACACGAAGTTATTTAAAGAGAAATGTCTAAGGACGTAATCGTTTGTTGATTAAAAATAAAGTGTTAGGTGAACTATGATACGATAAGAAACAAGAAATACTGATGAAACCGCGATGAAAATAAATTACTGCGTATAGAATCAGAGGATGTGTTGTAAAACAATAAATTTCCGAATACAGGGAAGAAGATTTAATTAAGAGTATGAAAATTTTGGTTGCCGCTAGAAATATGTCATTACCTTTAAGTCTATGGTTACAAGGGCTTATAAAAAGTAGTAGTAAAATTAACAATACGAAATAATCACAGGAAATAGTATCTAATCACCTATGTGAATAAACCTATCAGTGCGGAAGATGTTGAGGATTAAATATAATTTTAATCTTATTGAAATAAGAGATTTGAAGAGATCGTTTGACAAGAACGGTAAATTTAATAAGTCAAAATTATCGAATATAGCCGGGAACCGAGCGGCAGACAGCTGTAATCTTTTGTCCAAAAGCCATAATAGGGAAACGACCCGTCGCGCTGTCGAGAACCAGTGTCTTATACCTGACCCTTAGAGAGCGAAAGCGTTCGCAGAATCGCAGGGGGGGGGGGGGGTTTGTTTACTCCAGTCAGCTGGCTTGTCGAAGTTAACCAGTGGAAGTGTTATGAATGCCTCTGATGTTATGGCAAACATTCAATAAAATAGTATCTATTTTAAATAAATAAATGGAAAAAGATACCAGTCTGGGAAATTATTTCAACAGAGGTTGTTAAAAAAGGATGCTGTAATAAAATTTTGTAATTAATTACAAGCATTAGGATTTAAAATGCTAGTATTTAAAATGCTAGTTCATGTCATGTATTGATTTGACAAATATAACTGTTAGGATACTTTTGTGATGAAAAAGTGAATTAATAAGTAATTATAAGAATAATTGTTAAAAAAATTATAGATAATAAATAATTTTGCATATTATAATAATAAAATGATGTAATTTTATTTTAATTGAATATTTTTTTTGGAAAAAAAAAGGGCAATCTAAGAAAGATTTAAATTAGTTGTATAGAGAATGATATATGTCACATGCTACTCATAAGATATGTAATATGTAGTTATAAGACATGCTGGATTGTCTCGCGAGTTCACTGAGGAATCAAGTAGGGCACAAGAGTAATTCGTGAAGTACAAAGCTATCACATGTTGTATTAAAATAGAGAACTGAAGATGGGTATATCTTAAGAAGTTTGGTAATGTAACTATTAACAAAGATCACAAACAGTTAGAGAATATTAGAACGAACTAATCTCACTCACAAGGAACATTAACCCAATGACCAGAAATAAGTGAAGTTATAGTGAAAAACTGAATTGAAAATTATCCCATAGAATAATTTTCAATTGTACGGGTGGTGGAGTAGTTGTAATGAATATAAAAAGTACAGTGCCATTAGGCACTAAGTGATCCCACGGGATGTGTGAATATTGCCGATGCGTCGTGTCAACGAACAGAAACGTGACGGAACTAAAGCGTCCAGATTTACACGCACCTTGGGGGGTGCTGACAAGGTCCCACTCAACTTGGACATTAAGCGGATTTATAACCCCCATAAATAACTGAGACCCGCTTTCTATTTTCGCACGTTTCGGAAAGTTCCCGCCGAAAACTGGCGCGGACTAGCAAAAATAAACCTTAGTGACGTTTCCTAGTAAATGAGTGCTTTATGAGAGTAGGGGAAGACGATCCAGCCAATAGAGAAGCCGCCTCAATTTATTGCCGTGTTGGTGTTTTTTCTTGTCTGTTCTGGGCCAATGTGATGCTGGCCCTTTGGCGCGGATTGCGGTGATTCGCCAAGGGCCCGACCCGACATCGCATTACGACAAGTACAGAGTCTTGCTCGGGGGAGAAGAACGGACGACGAGAGACTCTGGTTCAGATCTTCATCGAGTACAGTCGAAGTGACCTTCAAAGACGCTGAGCTGGCATTCACGCGGTGCGGTCGAGGAAGCTGGACGACCTCATGTGGCGCTGGTCTTGCCTGGTCGCTGACCTGGGCTGTGAACAATGGTAAAAGCTACGACCCGGACGGAAACTCATGCAATCGTTCCACCCAGTAATGACCCTGAGATTTTGCTCTAGCTGTTTGATACTCAATGATATGTAATTGTTAACCTCAGAATAAAAACAAACTTCGTGTTTGCCTAATTTCACAATAATAAATTGTACACCCAATTTTCAATTTTCCTATTCATTACAATAATATTTCATGTGATTAGCTGAAGATTAAGTATGATTTTTGATATTCCAAATTGATAATTTTGTTAATGATAAAACAGTGTGACCCAAATATAAACGTCCGCAAGGTAGACGTTACAGGAAGCAACGCTATTACTCTTGAAATTGTTTTTCCATCTTCTCTCTATATTGTACTTTGAGGTATCTTTGCTTCTTTTGATAAAAGGATGTTTCGTCGGTAGTTACCTCCTTTAAGATTTGTAATTATTAGTGTTCGACAAACCATCAGTGCTACATAAATTATGATTAGTAATCCAGTACAAATGATGCATTGACAACTGATTTTGCTTACAGTTTATTCCTCCAAAAATAATTCTGTATAACAAGTGTACGTGTACGTGGCCGGGAGAAGTAGGGGAGCAGTCTCTCCCCTGCTTTTTTTTCGGCGTTGCCCGGGAAACACAATTAGAGTAATACGTCGTTAGAGCGTAATGCAGGCATATAGCCTGGTGTTATCCCCACCGCTGGCCACAGGCCCCTAACTGCCGGGGGTGCCAGCGGAATTCTCTAAATGTTTAGTCTACCAAACGGCGCACATTGTCTCTCCACTACCACTACACCGAATAAAACAGAAACAGCTAAATAACTCACGTCTTAAAATATATTAAAAAAATAAAAACCTATTTTCTCTTCTATAGTATTTGGATAAATGCATTTCTATCTGCAAACTGTTGGGTCACCATAGGTATAGTCTTCAAAGTAGAATACTGAGAGTCGATATTCGTTTGTTAATTTTTAAAGTTCGCTACATGATACATACAGTCATCACCATCATTTTCTGCCATATCTGACAGTCACTCCAAGTTTCTTTTCGACCACTTGTCAGCAAAAAATTCCCTTCGTTTCTACATGTTTCTCCGGCTGTTCCAGCCATCTGGTCCGTGATATTCGCGTAGATCTCCTTATCATCCCATTGTCCAAGAGCGCTAACTTTAGCACTCTTCCTCTTCATGTGGTACGTGTAATGTGAGATCAAACTACCGGAAATAAACTGAATAACTGAAATAAAATTTTTGTCCCCATGTTGACCGCGTGATCCTGTTTGATGTATTTCTTGAATTCGATCATTTCTGGAACTCTTACAGTCAAATTAAAGAAAAAAAAAATACTTTTCACAAAGTATAAATGCAACAGTCACGAGTTTTTTAGGGACATAAAATGAGATTTTAATGTTCCATGCCATGGTCGTGCGACCTTAACTTGTTTGATCGTAAGGGTACGCTCTGCAAAATGAGAAGAGTTTTTGTTGAATTTGAAGAGGACTTAGAAGTATTAAAGTCACACAGAAATGTGTGCCGCTTTTACACTCACAGCTAAATGATACTCTTCGCATCCAAGGCTAATATTTTGATAATGACATAGACAACTGAAGCAACGTACTCAATCAGCTGCTTCGCATAGTCGAATCTTTTTTTTTTTTCTTCATACACTGTTCTTGCCTTCGACTGTTTCCTCCTCTAACAATGCAGCCAATTTCGTGTGTTTTAATATGTGACGGATCATCCGTTCTGTTAATTCTTGGAGACTCTTCCACAAACTTATTTCCCCCCCCCCCCCCCCCCACCATTCCCAAAGCACCATTTCTCATTGCGACTTAGAATTATCGACATGTAGGTGGTTGTACCTGTGGTTGTGGTTGAGGTCGAGAGGTGGTAGGGCTGCCACCTTGTGAGTCCTCAGTTTTCTGCCCAGAACGTTCCGTCGTTTGGTTTTAGAAACGAGATATGAGCTTTCCGGTTACTGTTCCACAAAATGATTAACTGAATTCTTTCACGAATTACTCCGTACCATACACTAAACGGAAGATGGACTAAAAAACATCGGAATAATCATGTTAAAATGTTGTTATATATACCAAACATCATTTTCAACCACATTTACAACTAACAACGGTGCCACCGTATTATTAAATGCTTTTATTTTATTTTAAAATACTCTAATAATGCCAACGCTTTCCCCCTAAAATTAGAATAAATGTAGAAAAAAATAAATAGGCTAAAATTCTATCCATAAACCTATGGCTCTGTATCCTTGTATGGTTTTGTGAACACGCAACTCCACTCTGCAGCCAGCCATTCAAAGCGATTCTATTTATCTATTGCCGAAAATACCCTTTTGGATTATTTCCCGTTAAAATTCTGTACGAAAGGACTCCGGATTGAAGCATTTTTTTTTTTTTTTTTAACTGCTTAACCTTTCTTAACAGCTAGGTCTTTAGAGACGGGAAAGGATGGGGTGCGTGGAATGGGAAGAAATTCGGCCATGGCCTTTTGAAGGAAGCATCCCGGTATTTGCTTAGAGTGATTTGGGAAACCATGGAAAACCCAAATCTGGATGCCCGGGCGGGGATTCCAACCGGCGTCCTCCCAAAGAAACATTTGTCTTCTGTTTGTACTGTCCACTAAGTCGCAGCCATATTTATCTTCCCCCACACAGCTCTGAATAATTATAGCAAAATAAGACCAGTCTCGAAAGCCTGAATCAATAATACGTGCTGTTTATTACGCCTAGTCGATGCATTAAAGGAGTGAAACGAATTTGGCAATGGCCTTTTAAAAGAACTTTCCCGGCATTCGCCAGAAGTGATTTGGGGAAACCATGGAAAAGTCAGACATGGATAGCTGGACGGGGATTCCTAAGCCGAGTCCTCCCGAATGCGAGACCAGAGCGTCACCGCTCATCCACCACGATCGGTACGCGCTGTGTAAAAACAACAACTTCTCCTTACCACATGCCATATATTTATTGTTTTGTTCTATGCTTACTGTTGTTAGTGAAAGAAATGCTCAGTTCAGGCACTGGAAACTGCGTTCAGTTTGGAAGAGCCGCAGGAGCGGGTTTTAGAAAACACATCAAAATAGATACATTGCTTTCTGGAACAGAGTCTGAGAGGATTAAGGGCCCATAAAAGTGTCAAGGGCACTTGCGGCACTTAAATTGTTTGCAGCGCAACAAGCGCCGGCCTGGAGTTGTTTACATGGAACTCTTTCGTTACGTATCGCCTGCGCCATTACTGCTGAGGTGAGCTATGTCTATGTGGAACTCCGGGTCAACAAATCACGTGATGGAGACATGTTCCAGCCACGAAAGTTTACAAGTAACAGAAAGTGTCTCTTTCTGTTTTCTTTTTTGGTATATTCTCAGTTGAAAACATGAAAATAACACTTGGTGTATCGTAATTATCTGCAATAGTCTATTACACATGCAGTTATGTATATATACCACTAATAAGAAAACTTGATTCTAATTTGCTGTAAAAGGTTTAAGAACAAGTCACAGTTCCCATCTTCAATGCGTTTTTAAACACTAATAAGTGAAATTTTCGAAATTCCATTGTTGCACATTATTTTTATTTATTTATTTACTTTTTTGATGATGGATGGTGGTTTTAAATCAACGAACAGTCTCAAATATATAAAAAGTGTTGGTATCAAAAGTGAAGGCATTGCCAATTGTAACTCCTGCGTCTAAGCAATGAACTTCAGTTTCATGTTGCCTGCCACATTCAGCACAGTGATGACGTGTTTAGATCCCTAAAAATCTGTACATCCGATACCTTGGATTATTTTAGTTACCCCAATATTACCAGGCTAGTAGAGCTCACCCATTACGGAATGTCTATGTGGATATGCCATTTGTATTACACTTATGATAATGGAGATGCCGTCTTTAAAAACAAACACAGAATTTTCCATAAAGTAAATTAGAGTAACAGCGCACAACACGTAGTTACTTTCAGGAATTAACCAATTTCGCATAAGCAGTTGCTTGCTGGACGCTGTAGAGAATTTTCTAATGACACCGGAGGAGGTACAGAGTGTTTGAGGTCGTATTATATTCAGCTACATTTAATTAGTCGGTTGAGAAGTACAACTTGGGGGCTCATTGTGTTATTAGCAACCAACAGAACTAGTGCTTGAGTGAAAACATTTTTAACTGGGAGAAACATAAATAGTCCCTTTAATCCATCTTCAGGAGAGTAAAGACCTGATGATTACTTTCCCGTGTCTTCTCTGTTGTGTTTAATTTAATTTAATTTTTTTAATTTAATTTAATTGCAATGGAGCACAGGCTCCGGTGGCAATTTCCCTATTCACCATATCCTCCACCCACCTACATTTGCCCTCTACAAATTTTAACTTTAAATTCTTTCAAAGTTTTCGGTAAGTTATTCATCTTCCCACACCCTTGTGCCTGAAATCGAGTGCCAGCTTGTGGTCATGGTCATCTTTTCCCTTCCATGCACTAATTTTCATACCTACTCCAATATCTTTCCATGCCTCATCTCCAGTATACGCCTAGTACACTCCCATGACACTCCTCATCCTCCTCCTGTCTTTTAATGAATCCAATTCCAGCTCCTTTATCATATCGGTCACTGATTGTATTCTGCGCTAATTTCCAGAAACAAATCTAGCAGTCCTGTTTTGCACCCTCTCCAGCTTCTGTGTTTGATACACAAAATGTGGGTCCCATACTACACTACCGTATTCCAGCAATGGTCTGACAAAAGTTCTGTAACCCAATTCCTTTACTTCTCTCGTAAATCTCCTCATCACCCTCTCCAACAAGTGCTGCATCCAGATTTGGGTTTTCCATGGTTTCCCCAAATCACTCCAGGCAAATGCCGGGATGCTTCCTTCAAAAGGCCATGGCCGAATTCCTTCCCATTCCTTGCCCCCATCCTTGCCCCTCCATCCTTTCCCGTCTCTAAAGACCTCGATGTTAAAAATAGACGTAAAGCAGTTACAAAAAAAAAAAAAAAAAAAAAAAAAAAAAAAAAAAAAAAAAAACCAAGTGCTGAATTTTGAAACCTTTTCCTACCACCTGTCCAATGTGTCCTGCCCAGTTAAGCTTGTTATCAAATATAATGCCAAGATATTTACATTTCAAGTCTTCAGTAAGCAGTTCTTTCCCCACCTTATGTTCATAATTAACCTTTTTTGTGTAGTTTCAGTTTACCTAAAACTTGAAAAACAAAATGGTCAATGCATACACGACTTCGCTTTACGTTCTGGTAGCAGCCTTCACCGTACACAGTATTACTGGTAATTTGGTTGGCTGAGGGCGGTAACACAAGGAAGTAACATTCTAGTTTAAGGAAATTAGGAATAAAAGAAAACTAATAATGAAAAGACGAGTCAAGAAATAGAGGTATACGGTTACGGTGTTTATCGTCTCAGCACAAGATTTTTAAGATCTCAGACGGAACAAGATGTTCGATGATCTTAAAAATGTTAAATTGAAGAAACGAAACAGAAAACTGAAAGAGATTAAATTGTTTAAGTAGAAAAAGATCAGTGTGCTGAAATTTTCTGATCACTGACTATCTAAGAAACAAGGGCGAGTATAGAAATTATTGAACGGAGTAAAGAAAAAACTGAGATAAAATAGTATGGTCTAAATATAATCAAAGAAACACAAAAATCGTTACGTACAGCAGATATTGTAACAATAAGAACAGGTTGGATGAAAAAACTGGGTTGGATGCAGTAAGAGTAAAAGAATTTTGGTACTTAAAAGAAAGATTAAAATTGATGGCCAAAACAAGAACAATCTCATGTTCTGTAATACTATAAAAATAAAAATTTTCAAATAGACAAATTTTTAATTTTAAATATTGATCTAGGACTCAGAAAGTACTTTTTAAATCATTATGTATGGTGCACTTGGAAGAAAATCTTGATTTTGAAATACAGGAAAGACCAAAAATTTAATATAATGTTGAGAATCAAGTGAACACACATAATACGAAATGAACATGTTCTTTTAAATGATGTCTGAAGGAAGATTTGTGAATGTCACAGAAAGAAGAAATAGTATAGGCATATACATGATAGGTTAATTTTTTATAGAAAGAGAGCAGTGAAAGAAAAAATGATGTTCACAAGTACAGAAATTGGAATATGTGAAACAGATAGTTAAGAATGTAGGCTGTACTGGATACTTTGAACTCAAGAAGAAAACGCACGATTGTATTAAACTGGACTAGTGATTGATGACAGAAAAAAAGGGGGAAAAACCGGTGACATTTATTTGAATTTGGCGCATATTGTTTAGACAAGAGAGGAAGACAGATTGATGAATGAACCACGTGTTCATGCCGAAAAGCTATGTTTCATGATTAAGTGCTAATGCTAGTGCAGTAATGGTGACGCAGATGTACGTAGAATTGTAAGAACTTCTTTGTTATAATTATAAGGTAAGACTGTAATTTATCGAATTAATTAGTCTGTAAAGTAGTTAAATCTGTTATAATAACAAAATCATCAGGATGATTTTTAAATTAGAAGTGTAACTCTGCACTTTTGGAGGAAATCAAAAGAACGACACCGAGCGTGGTGGTGTAACAGTTAGCGTTCTGGCCTCGCATTCGGGAGGACGGCGGTTCGAATCTCCGGGCATCCAGATTTGGGTTTTTCATGGTTTCCCAAATCACTCCAGGCAATTGCCGGGATGCTTCCTATAAAAAAGGCCATGGCCGAATTCCTTCCCATTCCTCCCCCCCCCCCCCCCCCCATCATTTCCCGTCTCTAAAGACCTCGCTGTTAAGAGACGTTAAGCAGTTAAAAAAAAGATTTAAAACATTTCCCTGATTTAATTACAGTCAACATCAATAGCTGAAACTCTGTATCATCCTTCTACATCTGTTAACAAGCAGTGTTGCTACCGCATCAAAGAAACGGCGAAGTAAACAAGCCAGTTACTCCGTCTGTGCACAAATGCGCTGGAGGCGCCTTGCTCGTTAAAACCAAGCATCTCGCTCCACTAGCAACAGACACATAAATTCTCTATTAAACTGTTTTGATGCATCTTACGCATACATCAAACGTTCTTTAGCAAAAGTTTGAAACCAACGACAAATAAGATTGTTAATTAAAACAGCTTTTACCTGCAGCTTCACTCGCGTGAACCAACGAAAGAAAAGCCAGGATTCATAATTATAAATGAAATATCAGTAAATGATCCTGTTTTGAAAGAAATTAATGTAATTGTTATCGTTTTCAAGAAAATAAAATTAGTACTTAGATTACTTTTCGTAAAAAAAAAAAAAAAAAAAAAAAATCTTTGGAATGTGGATTGAACTCAGTGTCCCACATCACGTGAACATGGCAGATGGCAGTGACATTTAAATACCTTACGGATTAAGTGGTTTTTCTACTCATGTTTAATCAGTATTGCATAACTGCACAATTCTTAATCCTAACTCTAGGTTTCTCACAAACGGTCACCCAGTCCGAAATCCAGGATGTCGTACTACACCCATTCTCGCAATAAAGATGTCTCCTTTTGAACTTTCAGAAAGGAACAAAATATGGCGCCAACAGACTCTGAGTCTAAGAACAGATTTCAATTTCCTGTTTCGGTGCTTGGTCACAGACTTTCAAACTGTTAAAATCCCATCGGAATCTGTTCTGTTGCTTTTTGTATCACACCGGAATAAAGAAACATAAAACACAGATCGCTGCAGATTTGCTTGTATAGAGAAGTGATATTTACGTCTATATTACGTGTATGTGACATCTATGTTTTTTAATGTAGCCTCATTTCTATGTCGTAAGATACGGTTCTGCCGAGTAAAGGGAACTCTTTAAACGGACAACACTTTAGTGAGTTGAAATACTAGATTCGCAGTTTGTTACACTTGCAAGTTGAGCTACAAGAAGTAGGAAACTTCAGCCAATTGTTAAGTGGGGAGATTTTCATTAAGTAATGGGAGAATTATGTGTTTGATTAAACCACGCGAGATAGTTTCAAGTTTTTAAAGTCATAGTAAAGCTGATAAAAGCTATAAATTACCTTGCATGTTTTACATGGGAGGAAGGGCACAGGGTTATGAGAAACTATGTATGAGCTTCAAGGATAAAACTTCATTTAGGCCGTAAGTGCCGCGTAAGTTTCGAAATGCAGTACCGTCCGGAAATAAATTTTTCATTTCATCCAAACAAAATTCTCCCCGATTTTGTCCATAAATTATCATCGGATGATGACTACAGGTATAATATCCTAAAAAAAAATGTGGTTTAAAGTAGCGTCTGTTCCTTTCAGTATCTTCGATTTAAGAGTAATTGGGTTTTATGTAACTAGTTGGATGTGATGAGAAGGGAAATAAGAACTTGGAATAAACCATGAAAGCTGTATTGTGCGCTGATGACTTGGTGGTATGGGAAAGCTGATACGAAGTCCAACAACAGCTGGCTGGATGGCAGGAAGCGTTAGCACCCTATAGAATGCAGTTATCTGCAAGAGTCAGCGACACAATAATTATGTGTAGGAACTGTATTACGACATCTCGTATGTGGAGATGAGACAAATGAAAGTTGTAAGAGAATTACATATTTAGTAAGAATGATAGAAAAATATGAAAGAAACAGTAGTTAAATGAATTCAAACGACCACAGGAATTCTTCTGGAACGTCAGATGATTAACATGAAACAATGAAATGTCACAGAATTGTGAAATAATAAACTGCAGGATTTACTGAGCGTCGACTTTGTCATACTATTAGGGGCGGAAAACAAACTTTGAACATGAAATTTCGGGGGAGTATGATTCAAACACTACACTGCTTGGACTGGGAAATGAACGTGTAATCTAAGCCTGAAATGAGGAACCTGGTCAGGATAGAACAGCTGTATTGAGACTTCACTTGCATGAACACATCAGAAGGATGAGTAAAAATAGTTTGTCAAGTTTGCTGTCTGGTACTTGAAGTAAAGAAGCCTCGCCGTCTACTTGCACGAGGTATGATCAAAAACTAAGTTTATAAGGCCAATATTCCTAGAGTATCTTCAGATATACAGAAATTAGTATAGTAATTCTAACACATGATGTTGACACCCGCCACCTACAGCACTAGTTGTAAATAAACACAAATGGCGACTGGTTTGCAAAACTGGTCTTACGAAGGAATACACTCAGTTATTCGATTTCTGTGGGCGAAACATGAAACCGCGGCTGAAATTCACTTCACCGAAGTGGCCGGCAGTGGCCCAGCCATCACTCTCTCTACAGCCCGAACTTTGCCCCTAGCGACATTCATCTTTTTCCTCTTTTGAAGGAGTACCTAGGAGGCCGACGATTCGGTTCAGACGAGATGAAAAACTTCGGAACAACATGGCTAAACACGCAAGGACAGAATTTTAGCATGAGGGAATCTTCAGACTCATCTCACGAAGCTACAATTGGTTAAACCGAAATGGAGACTACCAGTTGGCTGTGTTTGTTGTGTGATAAAAAAATGTACACATTCACTGCAAGCTTTATAACCTTAGTTTCTGATCACCCCTCTTAGATGGACGGATCGGGGGGGGGGAGAGTACTAGGCAGTGTGGAAACACGGGAGGACACTGGACGAAAGGGCATGAGGAGGATATACTGGCGGGCAGAAGAATCCGTTCCTGGCAAACCAGATCAGACGCCACTTAGGTTGACAATAATGAAGAAATATGATAAAAGTAGTATGTTGTTGAACTATGTAAAGAATGAAACAAATACACCTCTTGTTTGTTTAGTAATAACTTGGGTGTAGTTTGTTGCAGATTTATTATGCAGATGAGTTTGGATAACAGACGTAGTCTCCTGAGGCGGTGTGGTAACATCTAGCCTGGTGTAATACCTCAGTTTCCCAGTAGTAAATGAAGCTGTGTGTAGGTTTCGGTAGCAGTGATTGCACAAAGAAGGACAGTTGTACTGGTATGCTGGCGGGCGGGAAAGGCGGAAAAGCGGCGGGCGCGCTCCAATTAGCGGTGCCTGGCCTCCTCTCGCAACGAGGGGAGCCATTCACACTGTGCACTGCGGGGAGATACACCATTAACGTATTCGATATAGTCTGGTCTGATTTTGTTGTCTCTGGGAACCTGACTGGACATATGTGGATAAAAAAAAAAATAAGACCTGGATACAGAAGTATTGCTGCTGCTAACTGTATACCTACTCTACAAATGTGGAATTTGGCATGCCAGTGCGGTAAAAATAAATGTTAATAACAACTGGATTCGGGAATGTCAGTCTAAGCTTTCGGCTGTCATTCTCCAACCTTCGTCAGAGATACTATTTAAGTCTACATCTGGAAGACTCGTTGCACTGTGGTGGATAAGCTTGAGGAACAGTGCCCGCCTGGGTGACCGATTTTCGTTCGGCATCTTTCGATTTCTGTTCAGTGTGCAAGATTACATCACAATCCTTAGAGAAGTTTGTGAGAATTTAATCTTATCTATTTACGAAAGTTGCTCGTATAATAGTATTAGAGATGGTCCAAAGAAGAGCCACCCGATTCGTGACAGGTATATACAGTTGGAGGGAAAGCTTAATTGCGACGTTGAAGGAGATAGGTTGGGAAGACCTGGAGCACCGAAGGCGTTGCTCTCGACAGCAGCTAATTGAAAAATTCTCGACTGACGTATTTCGGAATGACAGTAAGCAAATATTGCTACCAGCAACATTTATATCTCGGAATGACCACGAAAATAAGATAAGAGAAATCAGGACCAGAACCGATTCATTTCTGAACTAATTTTTCCCACGAGCGATTAGGAAGTGGAATAGAAAGGATTTACCAGGCGACTAAACATAAGTAGGAGTAGGAATAGCTTTCGATAAAGCACTACGGCCATCCTGATCTGGGTTTTCCATGGTTTCCCCAGATCACTCCATGCGAATGCTGGGATGGTTCCTCACAATAGCCCATGGACGCCTCCTGCCATATCCCGTATATCCCTTATAAACCATTACCTTCCCGGATAGGTGCAATGCACCCTCCGCCACACACTTTAGTGAATCGAGGAGTAATAATAATAGTAGATTAAATATATAGACAGTATAAAAACCTAACCTGAAGGTTGGTTGGATCCTCCAGAACGATGCATACTAAGCCATTTTACCAGAGGTTGGACGGCCAGTTCCTTTCCTGTGGGACCTCCAATTTAACGTAGATTCCGAACCACAGAACGCCCCGGTGTAGTTCATATGACCAAATAAAAATTTCAAAAATTCTTGCCCCCACCGGGATTTGAACTCGGGAGAGCTAGTGCAGTAACCACTTTTTTCCCACTAACTCCATTTGAGCTGCCCGACCGCTCCATATTTGTTATACATTCTATATATTTCTTTCTTACTTACGTGACAACTGCAGTCGATTAAATAAAAATCATGAATAGTATTTCAACATTTTATTTTAATGGCAGTGTTTCGTGATTGGAAACCTGCTCAGGTAGAATTTCGTTGATTTGAGTTTTCACTGGGCGAAGTTCGAGTAACTTGGTTCAGACGATTTTATTTTGGGTTTTCTTGAGATGAGTCTTGTATCAGTTAGTATCTTCTCCTTTTCAGCTTGTCCGTCCAACGTTCTGATCGGAGAATGCCGTTAAGACGTATTTTGCGCACTCTAGTGTAGTCGAGTAACGTTGCCGATAAGAGCGCCATAATGGGGAGTGCTGGATTGGATGGGGAGTGTGGAGCCAATACATCTCAGAGGCCATCCACAGATACAGCCACCAGAAGAGAGACTGCAGACGGGAAGGGGGAAGCTCGATATGGACGAGGGAGGGTACGTCCATTTAATGAAGGGCTGCGGAAGAGTTACTGGTCGGCATTCACCATGCAATCAAATAATGTAATTTAAATTTCATCCTTTAAAGTAATTTCCAAATAATACTTCATTGACAGGCTGGTCTCCAAAGTGGATAGTCCATTGACTTGCTTTTACAGCATGTTTTTATTGTAAATTCTGTCGGTAACATTGTAATTAATAAGCCTGGAAAATTGATTCTGTCTGCTGAATTTAGCTAGTAACATCTCTTCAAATATGCCAAATATCTTGATATACAAATCGACACCTCTGTTGTTTGGATGTAAAGCAGAAAACAGAATTTTTGATTTATTTAATATGAGAATTTTAAAATTTCTCTAAACAAATGAAAAAGACAAAGTAAATATACACCCTACAAAATTTAATATTTCAACTATTCTTTAAACTAAATTATAATTTGTGTAAATTTGTAAAACTTAATTTTCTTGATTCAGTTTAGTGTTAACTTATCGTTTCATAAAAGACCATCTAAAGATATGCAAATATTGAAAAGTTTCTATATTGTAATATATATGGTTTTAATTTACAATTTGCCTCCCTTATTCTATACCGGAAGTCTTCCATTTTGATTGAAATACCACTATCATATAGAATCGCCAAATTGTACGAAAATCGCTGTTAGATATAATGTTGATCTATTAAGTTCCAGGCACACTGTGAGGAAACGAGTATCGCAGCCTGTTTAGTAGGTTACATATTTATCATAATTTTTGTTTTTATTACTGCTGTATCGCACTGAGTGTCTAAATGAGAGCAGTTAGAGGAAACTCTCTGGTTGTTAACTATCGACATTGAGAAATCGTGTGAGCGAAATAGAGCGGATAGTGAGTGACGACAAAGCATAAACTTTAGGATTTATTGAGATTAACAAATGCAGTACAGGAACTGCAAACCAATTGAAAATTAATGATATCGTATACAGAAATTGTTTTTGCAAAGTGAATCTCAAGAGTTATCACAAACATTATATGTACAATTAATTAGACGACTGTGTGTTTCTGAAATAAATGAAGAGTTTTATTTTAATTAGGGAAAGCGTACTGATTTGAACCAATTTGAGAATCATTAAGAAAAATATTTCAAAGTCGGATGACCTATTTAGAGATCTCAAGAAACAAGCAGGAAGACCAGAAATTAATCAATAAAAAGCAGAGATAACAAGAAATTCATCTGTCGAATCCCTTTCACCGCTAATGAAAGAGAGAATATATAATTTCAAAAGGTGGATGATACAACCAGTACCTGAGGTTTCTTAATTTTCCATTTGTCATTGCATCTTAGTGAGCAAATGAATCGCCGTGATGAAATATATGAAAGAGTCTTTCTTCTTAATGGCACCAAAATTGTCCCTTTTCTATGTTGATCGTCTTTGACTGTTGATTCGATTCAGGCGGTCAAAGTGAACGCTGAGCACAAGTCACATCGGTAGTACTCAGGGTATCCACAAAGTCCTGATTGATTGATTTGAACCTATTTGAGAATAGTTAAGAAATATATATATTATGCTAGTGCAACATTCTTTGACTGTATTATTACCACTATGAATAAAATCAATAAATAAAAGTGTTTTACAAGTTTAGCAGGCGTATGACATAGTCTTTCTTCGTAATGGCACTAACATTGTCCCTTTTGTGTGTTGATCGTCTTGCTTCACTCCTTTGACTATTGGTTCGATTCAGGTGGTCAAAGGGAACGGTGAGCACAAGTCACATCGGTAGTAGACAATATATCCTTTCATTTCAAGAAACAAGCAGCAGGACCAGAAATTAATTAATAAAAAAACAGAGATAACAAGAAATTCATCTGTCAAATCACTTACGCCGCTAACGAAATGATTTTTTTTTTTCAATTTTACAGACTGGTAACATGACGAACTTATTGCTGTGTCACAAGAAATTGTTAACGTTGTGCAAGTTGTAATTCAACGCAGCCCTCATAAATCGGTCCACACTGCTTCACGGAAACTACATGTTCCGAAATCAATGAATCGTAAGATCCTACAAAAACGGCTAAATGTTCAGGGCTATTCATTCCTACTTACGCAAGCTTTGCAGACGACCTACCTGCAGGTGCTGAATTTGCTACATCGCGCTGGCCTCAAACGAAGAGGGCGATGTTTTCTGAAGTAGGCACAACCATAACTTTCGGGTATGAGGTTCTGTAAATCAGCATATCACGCACGAGCATGCTTGTGGTGGCACCAGAGTTAACGTTTGGGGTGCTCTGATACGCTATTGTGTTCGGCCCATGTTTCTTTGCTGAGAGAAAGATTACAAGAATAATTTGCTGGAACATGTTGCATGAGTATCCACTCCCTCAGGTGTTGGATCTGCAGCCAGCCGTAATGTTTAAACAAGATGGTGCACATGCTCATTGGTCTGGTGATGTAAGGAACCTTTTAAAAAGGGAGATGGGCTGGCCGTGAGGGCCATACCATGCAGGCGAACCTACAAGGTTGTAATAGTGACTCGTATCTCCTTACGTTTTCTGCCACTAATCTTTTGTCATTCAGTTTATAAAGAAATGTTTATTCCTTAATTATTTTGATTAATTTTTCTTTAGTCGTCCTTATTATTAGATCAGGTGGTATGCTGTCTGTACGGTTACACTGCCGCGTTCGGACAAACCGCGCATACAGCCACAGGCGCGTGCCGGCACAGACACATGCTGGCCGGTGCAGGTCTGCACGGACACGCTCCGCTCACGCGGGGTGAATGTAAAACGCCTCTCGAAAATGTATGCCATCATATTTTTTGTCTGCGCCGATACTAGTCTGACACGTACAGTGTCTGTAGATGTGAACGAGGCTTATCACGTACACAGTCGAATTGAAGAGGGACACATTTTACCGATTTGCACGTCAGCGTTGCAGTTACTGGCTGAGGCGTTGGTGGTTTCTGGGCAATGGAAGCCGAAGCTCCTTTGATCTCACTCGCGTGCAGTTGTTGCGCTCTTTGACGCCAACGAGTCTACCGGCAATTTCCTTCACGTTTGCAAAAAGACGGAACGTGGAAGAGTGGCCACACGGTACAGTTAAGATTGTGCAAGCCGAGTGTGTCGACAGCTGTGAGTCTGTGACGATGTGGCCAACAGAAGTTTTTTTTTTTAATGGAAGCATTATTTTATTGTTTGCTTAAAAAGAAACAACAGATACATACGCGACGCCGTAGGAGTAAGTGGAGTAAAAAGCGGTTTTTATGGAGAAACATACATTCTCATGTCAACTTAATTAAAGATTTGAGAGTAAATCCGGAAGACTGGCGTGGTCATCTTAGAATGGATGAAGCAGCCTATGAAGAGTTACTGCGGTTGGTGACACCGACAATTGAAAGAAAAGATACTGTTATGCGCCAGTCTATATCTCCTCATGAAAGAATAACCTGTTTAAGGTTTCTAGCAACTGGCAGGACTTACAGGGACCTCAGATTCTCAGCAGTGATTTCTCATCATTATCCGTGTTTTTCAATTCAAACAAAACAAGAAAAATAAAGATTATGAGCTCTGTGGCAGTATCATGTCCTATTAAAGCACTAAAATCCTGTTACAAACACAATAATTATTTACTTCGGATTCCAGGACTTGTTGAAAATTAGATATTGGGGTCCGAGCAGCTTCTTGTTCATCTACAAATTCTAACAAGTCTTAGTACCGTAAGGATGGGTGGTAAATGTTGTCTGTACCGGTACCTGACTTGGAATTTCTTAACTTTGATCATTTCTTTCCGACGACAACTTCTCAAGGAATAATTTTTTTTTTTTTTTTTTTTTTTTTTTTGTCACCATGTCCCTTGTTGTATTTTTGGTTCCACCTGAATTGCAATAAATATAACATTTTTGAAAAACGATAAAAGTATTGCGCATGATAATGTAAATAATACATAACAATGTAAACATTGTTACAAATCTAAATTACATGTACTTACTCGTTCAAAAATAGTTTTATTTGAATTACAATGAAGGTACTTATGCATCATTAACTATACATAGTATACATACCTCTTTTGATTTTTCAGTCATTAAATGATAAGCTTCGGATTTTTTGTTTGTTTTGTTTGTTTTGTTTGTTTGTTTGTTTCTGTCAAAATATTCCTTCGATTTTGTACAATCCTATAAACTGAATTACAAATTTCTTTGAATATTTTCGTACGTCACCCATTTCTCTGTTGAAAAAAAAACGGTGCAAACCGAAAAACCGTGCAGTCTTAAATCTTTAGCAAGTCAACGCCGCTCTTTCGAGTTTGCACGCGCTACCATGTTGCCGTCCACACGCTCCGTCTTGCACGTGCAAACTAGTTTGTGCAGGTAAGACGGAGTGTGTAGCCGGGGCATTTGAATCGATCCCATCCGCGTATCACTCAGCTATGTTTGTTGCTGATTTAACAACCAAACTCTGAGAATGTTTTTCGGTACCAAGTTAAGTAGTATTTGGCAGTGTTATAAAGTGGCAGAGCCTCTAAACTGCGTTATAGGAAGCACTCGAAGCGCCCTGTTCTGCCGTCGTGTTTTTCTCGCGTAACGTCGCGGCGCCAGCGAGATGACAGGCGATGTGATGGATGAGGTCACTTACCACGCGCCAGTCAGCAAACACCACTCTTCAATCCAGACTCGTCGAAATCAATGCGAATAACATTCTTTGCATAATTACGTCCCCTCCATAACACATCAGGACAGCATATCAAGTAATTTCCACGGTTTCTACAAATCACTCCAGGCGTTCCTTCTAAAGGGCACGGCTTTCCGTTTCTTGCTCCCAGTCCATTCCGACCTCTAATAACCTCGACGACGATGAGGTGATAACCCAGAATAAAAATAAAACAGTAAAAAAATGGTACTGTTTGTGAAGGTCATGGTTTCGCTTATGTGCACCAGCTCTAACCTTCCGTTGTTCTAACATTACTCTTTCCTCAACTGTTTTCTAAGTTATTTTAAAAGGTTTTTTCCATGAAGCAGACTGTAAGGTCAAATGATCGTTTGAATTTGCTAGGTCGTTGTCAATGTCTTTATGGTTTTCCACTTAAATTTCTTACAAAACATCATATTTAGCTGTCCTCAGAAACCAGTCACTAGAGAAAAATGAAAATAAAGCACTTGAAGGAAACCTTGTTAGAGCGAATTTTCATTATTTCCGTAGTGAACATTATTATTTTTTAAACAGTAAATCTTTTCTTATTTCTACAATACTATCTTCACGGAATCAAACCGTAGATTTAATGAACATTATACATTGCGTGGCACTATATGTTTTCTAAAAATGGTGTCGCAATAATTAACTGAATATTTCATTGTATTCCAGAGATTTTAGGATTTAAAATGATACAGTAAGGTTGAATTCAACCAAACATACAAAGACAGAAGGGCAGGATCAGAACGTAGCTATGTACAAGGTTCTTACGTCCTTTGCAGGAAGCTGACGTAACGGGCAGATACGGCTGGCGGCAATAGTTCAAAAGAGTAGTCTCTGCTTTAACCGCGCACAAAATCAAAAAAGCATGTCTAGAATCATTAAACCTGAAACTGCTGTAAAAGAATAGAAAAATTCAAATTGATCGAAGTACAGCAGCTTCTAAAGCGTTGCTTAGGATCCGAGTGTTTTTAGAGGGCTGATACCACACTAGCAATCCTCGCGAACTTTAATGTCCGTTCCCGCCGAACATTAATCCCGCCTGTAAATCTGTACTTTATGTGCGCAGTTACACATTTACGGTTTTACTTTACTGCGGAGGCTGCTGTGATTTCCAGAAGGCAGGCAAAAAAGATAAGAACACAATATAAATCACTGAACTGCAGATTTTAAAAAGTAGGGTGATTCGATAAAGTTAGATCATAGATTATATTGTAACTAAAAGACAGTGTAATGCCAAATTATTTACGGTTTAAAAATTGTTGAAATTGCAGTAAAGCGACGAATGAAGGAGGAAACTTCTGCCGTGTGAGTTAGGTTCAAGAACGTCCGCCCACAGATTTTGTTTTAATTTTATGGCACAAACTGACAATAACATTATATTATCACCACACATATTGATGAAGCGAAATTAAGTGGCGCCTATTCCATCTGTCTGCATACTTTATCATAGGAGAAATTTTCTATCAATTGAATAGCTTTGTTATTGCACACTGTATCATCCTGAAGTTTTAATTGATGCTACGAAATTGAATGAAGCTATAATGATTTTAAAATAAAAGAATAATGTGATTGAAACGAGGGACTCAGTTTTAAGACCAACTTTGTTTTACCTTGAAATATTACCTGATTTTTGTACTTGATTACACATATCCCCACCTGCTTATAAATGACGCTCTGCTTTCTTTGCATGCGTACCGTGTGTTAAATGTTCAAGATGTGCTAATGTTACTTCACCAAGATAAGGTGACAATCAAACCTGAGATCAATTATTTACCATTATTGTTTCTTTATTACTTTTTCGATATATAATTTTTTTTCAAATTAAGATAATTAAACCAAATTGCAAATAAACAAAAAAATCCGAAAAGTACTTTTGATCTATTGACAGATAAACCTGGATGTTCAGCAATCTACAGCGCATGTAGCCTATCTAGGACGCGACTTCTCATCGCAGTTACCAAGTCCCCTCCAGTAACGAACCGCTATTCAGCGGAAGGTTTCGGTACTCCATTCACCGTTCTTGCCGGTGCGGTGTTTGCAATGCTGATTAGGTAAACTTTACCGTCACTTTCTCTAGATTTCTTCATGGCCTTTTGCAGCTTTCATGACAATCACTGGGCTCGTAAGCCATTCCCCACGTAACATTATCAATAGCCCCAGTCATTTGTATTATTAATTTACTATTATTATTAATATTAAATTATGTAGCATTTATTAATTATAAGTATCCTGAAAAACTGTATTAACCGTTTGTAACCTGATCCGTAATATTGTTGGGTTTCCACAGGCAGTAGTTTGTTTAGTGAATGGCATAGCATAGTGTTGTATCTTTGACCCCGGCTAGCATAGTTGTGCAGGCCGCGATTGCTGTTTGGGCGCCAGCAGTGTAGTTTAGCACAGCGCGGGGGACTGTGTGGATAGTGCCGCTTGGAGAAGGTTGGTATGCCGTGAACACAGGCTCTCTGTGCACTCGCTATGATAGCTAGTGATATGTATTGGAAACTTGTTTCAATGTAACATAAATGTTATAGAAGTTGCATCAAGGAACGATATTAATTAAATTAACTAGTATTTCGAGCAAAATAGAGAATTTTTCGTTTCAAGACTACGCAAAAATATTTTATTTATCCAAACTAACGGCTTGTAGGTGTTGAGAGAGGGGAATTTGTGTCGTTCTCGTCTAAATAACACACCGTAATCCACAAACGGAGAGGGTAGCAATCACTTGGCAGACCATTTCCAAGAATAATTGATAGCTTACACCCCTACAAAACTCCATACTTATTTCCGAAAAACCTAAGTAAAATTTCAATTGACTATATTTACATTGATTCACAACTATGGGTTACATGTTGTACTGTCTAGCTCTAGATGCTATTGTCTTAATGAACTTTTTCTCTAGAAAATAAGCTTTTCCGATATAATGTTTTTCATGGTGTTGAAGTTGCTATTTTTTCCCGTGCCAGTGTGAGAAGTATTTTTATTAACATTTTTGTTATTTAATTTAGGTGAATGAGAGAGATAAGTATAAACGTCAGCGTTTGGGCTCGTTCAGTACTCCTTCCAAAACTTTATTATGTTTGTATAAGTTCTGAATACGATACGAAATGATGAGAGCTGGGCCTCTTATTTCAGGTGACTGATTCCATTAGGTAGTTATTTTAAATTTATCGGCTGCAGAGTGCATGGATCACAGAAGACCAACATTCTGTACTAAGATGAAAGCTATAACCTACTATTCTACCTCTTCGAGGATTTGCTGTTCACATACTGTGTGCCAGTTGAAGATATTTGTGTCCTTTAGGACAATTTATCTGAATGGATACGTTACCAATATGCGGTAACATGATCAAAGAACAAATGCAATATAGAATCTTTGAAATGTTTTATAGAAAGTTCGTACAAAAGTAATTAGGCTTGTCACTAGGTGCATGACAATACTTTATAAAAAGTAAGGTATAATAATTTGGTGTCGTCTTAATGATCTAGTGACAGTTTCTTTACCAGTAGTGCATTGCGCCTCTGGCTTAGCGGCCGTTGGTAACACAGCATTCCTAAAGGGATTTGCAGTTCAATGTGGAATCCAAGGCGGAGTGCCCTATCGTAGTTCACAATAACAAACAAAGCATAAGCGACGTGATTGTAAGGTTGAGTGCCTTGTAAATTGCTGTCATCTCCGGTAGTTGAACTATGAACCTCACTATAATAGTGTGCGCACCTTAAACAATTAAACCTCCACAATGCTGTAAAAAGTGAATTAAAATTTAACAACTGTTTTCATTTACACAGGATAAAGTCTAACGATGTCTGATTGCCAAACACATTTGATGGAGACACCATTAGAGTGGTCTTTGGATCGTACAACATTGTAAAGTTTTGTGTAATTGTTGAATCATTCACCGCTCATTTGTTCTCTACTCTAGTGCCGGCGTTCACGTCAGCAACGCTGAGTAGTTTTTTCCTAACGAAACCTTGAAAGCCTCAGCAGTAAACGTTTAATGTTAATGTATATTTCTCTTCACTCTTCGAAGTAATAAATTGTTACCTGTGTTGGATAGAAAGAAAGAAATAAGAAACGATGAATGTTATTATTCGAAAAAATAAAAATAAAAATGTGAGTACCGGATCCTTCACGCTGACAAGCGCGAGTAGAGGCATTTCTTGCAGCAGTGAAGACAATAAATACGAAAAATTTAGGGCAAAGTGTCTTGAGGCATAGTAGTGAGTTGGGTGGCTACCACTGTGGAAGGTTCTAATTACACAGAAACGAATGACAGGGCGGTCAAAACACAGGCACGGAATTCAAAATTAGAAGCACAGGTGGCAGAAGTAACAATTACCAGTCAACAGGCAAGACGCAGGGAAGAACGCGCATGTTCACAAAACTAGCTCTATGGGATTTACATGTTGCTCAAATACTGTGTTCGTCACTTAAAAAAGACCATAATCTTCTTGACAACCGGTTACAGGAGGTTTGAACGGGATGTTTAAGTTAAGAAATCCATTCTACTAGAATAGTGAATCATCTGATAGTATCTCATGATAACGTATTATGATTGATTGTTAATTGAAATGAATTTCAGATTTTGTGCTGTAGAACAGATGACTGCAGTGATTCTTGAACATTGTATAACCTATCCACTGCAAATCAGAAGGGGTTTGACTCGACTCCTGTAGTAGGTTTTTGAACAATACAGTCCATTAAAACAATAGTTGTACATACGAGTTACGAGAAAGTACTTTTAAAATCTCTGTCGTGTAGAACTGTAAAAGTGAAGAGTACTCTTTTCTATCGAATCGTTACTGATTACTTTTGGTACAATCGAGAGTTAGCATGAAGAATTGTGTCAAGTAGCGTCTCATTCGGAATTACTTTGCTACTATCTTATCGTTTCGTTACTTTTGACACAATCGAGTAGGTACTAGTGGGAAGCATGGCATCGAGTCGCGTCGCGTACCAGTTAAGAGTTAACGGGATGACTACTTACTTTGTAAAATTTTAGTAAATTGTTCATTCACTTTAAGCAAAATTTACACTGTAAAATAAATAGAAGTTACAATACCGCATTCAGAATAAACGCATTTTATGAACATTTGAAATTAATAAAATCTCAATAAGGTATGATAAATAAAAATCAATAATCTTCTCAAATTATCTATTTACAAATTATGCTCTGTAAATTTTAATATTAAACAAAAGCAAAACTAGAAAATTACTCTTTATGTTGTCAAAATTACACGTACTTACCACGTTAAAAATATTAACACTTTGCAGTAAATAATATTATAATAATGTATTGTGCATGCAACATGTTTGTGCTGACACATTTTCATTTGCAAGGAAAGGAATTCAAATCATAATTCCCAGAAATACGCGGCGCACGATGTTCAAACGTTCATTCTCTCATTCAGATTCATTTAGTCGCTAGGCGAACCGTTCCAGTTCCCGCATGATGCGTCGTATTTGTGCGTTTATCGATTGAAACCGACATACGACAAATGCGAGTAACGAAATGAATTTGTAACATGTTGGTACTACGAGTCAGGCGATGTATTCGATGCTCAGCAAATGTTTAACACTCAGAACCAATTTGTTCTTCACATTAGTGAAATTTTTTATCGATTTTCTGTCTTTTGCCTAAGTGTAGTTACTGTTACTGTACACCATACTACTCAGTATGTATGTATATTATGAAATTGTTGCATAAACGATTTAATCTGTTCCTAGGTATAAGTTCATTAGAAATCTTTTTTTTTTTTAAATGAAATATAACTTTATTGTTTTAGAGTTTGCCGACCGGTCACTTACCCTATCGTTACCACTCTAGCACCAAAAGGACACCGAACTTATATTTTCTGAATTACAAGAAGGTTTGGAACTGAAAAAACAATGTATACTTTTTTTTAGAAATATAAAGGAAAAAAATTATGGAAGGAGAAATATCTAAGCTCACTTGTCTGCAAACACAGATACGTTAATGCGAAAGGTAATAAAGGCAAAGTGCTTTATTGCCGGACGTGTAAGATATAATAAAACGGCGGAGTCATGACATAATGAAGTGATGATGGAACTGCTAAGGCGGGGAGGGAATTCGCTGGTAATCCGCTTTGTCCTCTGCAAAAGCCCATTAGCCCAGGAGCGCACCCTCCCCTGGCGGGCAGGTAGTTTGCTGCAGAGTCGAGGCTCATCAAGTACTATCTGTGACTCATCCTAAGACCCGAAAAGTGCTGTAATGCCTGGCAAATACTACACAGCTTTACAGTACCTTGCTGATGAGCTGACTCAGGTTTCCTGACAATATTTTCGGTGCCCACTGCTAAGCAATTATACTTCTGAGGAACTGAAGTCTTTATTTTTATTTTGTTCATGATAATACAATATTTACTGATTATAACGTCTGGTGCAAACAAATCTATTATGCTTATTACAGATTTAAAATAAGCTCGCTTCTATAACCGTAGCAAAATAATTCAACACATTAAAAGCTACGATTAACTTACATAGATTCCCTGGAATGGAACATAGGACATGCGTTAGAGATAGGGTGACCAGTACCTCTTCACTGGTACATGCAATTTAATTCGGAATCTGAACCACAGAGCAACTGATACAATCACACAAAACTCTTAAAGTAAGAGACACGGTTTTCAATTCATATTTCCAGATCCTTCACACGTGCTTAATAGGAATAACAGCTGTAAGTCATTCTGTAAAAAAAATATCACAAAAATTATTTAATAGCAGTTAATATAAGAAACACCAAGGTTTCAGATTACTTCCTAGCACAAGTTTTCGTAACCCTTCTATTATCAAATCATTTTTTAGCAAAATATAATGTAGCAATTGCATTAACATGTATTTATTGGCAAGTTGGCTAACTGTGATTGAGTATAAATAGTTGACTGAAACAGTACCCTTTTCTACAGAAACATTACAAGAATTTTACTAACATCTGTTCCTGTAAGTGTTTGTTAAATTCCGATCAACGGAACGAAAAATGTTATAACCACTCATTTTGAGTGGCCTTAATAATGCGATGACAGGGTTTCAAATTCCCATAGGCCCTTTATTTCACCTCTATAGTAGCTGAACCGTCATGAAATCCAATTCGCGTAATATACCATACACAGCGTTTAACACACAAACCAAATATCTAATTTTGTTTGAATGTTATAGTATAACTGCATTTACCAATATGTTTGGATGTTTGAACTTCCCGGAGACCGCTGGTTCACTCGATAGTATCTTTAATTTCACAACTGTCATTTACCCCGAAGAGCCAAAACACTGCCCACTGCTAGACTAAGTGCTGTCTGGTGGCTTTGCGGGTACGACATGTAGTAAGGAAAGTATATAAGAACAGAAGAAACCTATGGGGAGTATTTGTAGTGATGATACGTGTGGGAACTGGGGAAATTCACTGACATAAGTGAATTTGACAAAGAGCAAATTCTCAACGGCTCGACGCTAGGAGATTAGCATCACGGTAACGGTGAGTATGGTCGCTTGTTCGCGTGCTGCTGTAGTGAGCACCTACGGAAATTGGTCGAAGCGCGCTGAAACTACGACTGCCTGGAAGATGGATGCTTCTCCTCTCTGTCAAGTAGGACAGGAAGTGATCTGTGGCAGATCTGATTGCAGAGTATGGTACTGGTGCAGTCGCATGTGTTTCGTAACACACCGTCCAGCACTCATTGTAGAACATGGGTTTCCACAGCAGACGACCCACGTGTTCCCACGTTAACCCAACGACATCATCCTCTACGATTGCAGTGGACACTAGATCATCGAGATTGGACCGCGGATTATTGAAACTTGTCGCCTGGTTGGATGACTCACGTTTCTTGTTACACTGCCGTCGGTCCGGGATATGCCGTCTGCCAGGCGAACGCCAGCTCGAACATGCGCCGCTCACGGACACAGGCCGGTGGGCTGTATTATACTATGAGGGTCAATCACCTGAGCTTCCGTGGTACCAATGGCAGTGATCGAAGCACCATGACTGCTTAGGACTACTTAAAAATTACTGCCGACCACCTGCGTCCCCTCATGCTTCAATCGGTAACTAATATGATAAATGAGCTGGAGTGGGTATCATTGGAGGATAGATGGAGGGTGAAGAGAGTCATGGGAGTGTACAAGGCCTATATTGGTGATGACGCATGGAAGGATACTGGTGGGGAAATTAAGAGAGGTGAATGGAAGGGTAAAGATGACCATGACCACAAGTTGGCACTTGATTTCAGGCATAAGGGTCTGGGAAAATTTTCTTTTGTGGGGAAGGGAGCGAGGAATTGGAATAAATTGCCAAGAGAACTGATGAATAATTTACCAAAAGCACTGAAAGAATTTAAAGTAAAAATTAGTTGAGGGCAAAAGTAGGCTGGAAGAGGAAAGGAGAAAAACGGGTGTGTAGGGAGATTGACATCGCAATTTTATCAGTTATTACTATTACTATGATTATGTCTTCCACGATTGCGTAGGCTTCTTCAGTTTACCTGATCTCATTCGGTACTTATCGTGCGCCAGCTGCAAGCCCCAAATCACGAGCCCGTGATTTAAGGAAACTGCGTGACCTGTGCATAGACATCTCATGTCAGATACCTCCGGAAACCTACCAAAGATTTGTCGAATCTATGCCACGTCGAATCGCTTAAACAATCCGCTATTAAATAGTTGGTCATAATATTTTCACTCATAAACATATGTTCAGAAACACTGATGATGATCGATAAAAGGTTAGTGGTTCGAATTAACAAATTTTTATCGTTTTACATTTAACCAACAAAGAGTTTAACAGAGTCGGAGATAGCAAATTCTTAGTCACAGATTTAATTATCAAACATGTGCATTTAATTCTGAATCAATAAAACAGTGTGATTTTACTTTCTCCGTTGACTCTTCTCTAGTACTCATCGCAATCAACGCAATCAAATCGGTACACTTAATCACTGTCATCAAAAGTATAGACACATGTAGGTGATTTAAGCAACTGGACCTGTCTTAGAGTTTCATTTATCTCTTTGTATCTATTTTTGAATGGGGATCTTGGTCTTTATTTTCGCTTACTGTTTTACGCCTCGTTGACGTCGATGTCATTAGAGGGGGGTAAGGATGGAAGCAAAGAACTGGAAGGGATTCGGCCACTGTCTTTTGAAGGAAGTATCCCGGCATTCGACTGGAGAGATTTGGGGAAGCCATGGAAAACCCAAATCTGGTTGCCCCGTCGGGGATTCGAACCCATGTCCTACCAAATGCGTGGCCAGAGCTCTTTATCCACTCACCCACCACGCTCGGTGGAAATCTTGGAACCTCACAATGTGAAGAGACGCGATATGCTTGCTATTTCTATGAAAATGTGTCCCAGCCTCTCGATGATAACATTGTGTAATCTGATATGCATCTAGTATAAAGACAATACTAGCGGAATAAAGCATTCGTGATCGCTCTTATACACACAATACCGACCTCTCGAACTGTGCAGAAGAGATGCAGCGAGCGCAAGCCTGCAGGTGGTGCGGGTGCAATAAGGAAGGCGCACCCCGCGGAATGTGCGAAACCGTTGGCGCGCGGAAAGGAAATTGCATTCTGCCGGGAGGCGCCTATGTGGAGCATAAAGGAAATGAAAAAGCGGCTGGAACGGACACTGCGGAAACAACTGCAAAGACCTGCCAAGAACACAGTGCCTACCCTGCCTTGCCGTCTGCACGTGAAACGTTCCTAAAAAAAACATCTCAGATAAATTTTAAACTTGTCGCTTTTCAATGTTTACAACATGTCGAACATGCATCGAGACTCTAGTTGGAGCAGTTACCTCAGGATTACGAACGGAGAAATTAGGAGTTTGTTCTTCACTGAGCTAATCTGTTAATTTGTTTGCCACGTGCACATTTCGGCAAGGTGCAAATTGAGACGCGCATAACAGGAGTGAAGTGCCGTAACTCAGCGCACTTTTTTGTAAATTACAGAGGCAGGCAGCTAGAAAAGCGCACATCGGGAACACGACGCTAGGTGGCGTGACATAGTTTCTCGTGCCACCCGTCTGAACGCGTCGTACTGTTACTCCATAAGTTTTGGCCCTTTTTTAGTTGATAATAGCAGTGAGGAACCAAAGAAAGCTCTATGATGTAAAACACGCAAATTACGTGAAGACAAAACGGAATAATAGGTATTGTGGTGACATTGCAAATAATTTGAATTTGAAATACGGTTTAGTATTATCTATATTTCCATGGATAGTCACTTCACAATCTTTCATTGATGAATATTGTACCCGTCAAGGAAAGGATGTTGCTAATTAGTACAACAAAGATTAGCTTTCTTTCTAACTTGCACCTGATATAAAAATTGTACAAATGAACAATGATATTTTGTCAACATTTTCCAATCATAAGGAACTGATGATGCCACGGAACTGCTCCTCAATTGCTGAAATATTTACTGAAATTTTTCCTCACTTTGAAAGCAGCTGATGCGGTCCTCACTCTGCTTCTTTCTACATTCAACAAACAACAAGCCAGTCGAGGCGCTGACAGTCATCTGACTGATACCTGACGAAGACAGCAGAGCCAGCTGTCGAAACGTCGTTTTTTTACAACACCCTCCGGCTGGACATTCAAGAGGTTTTTGTTTCATGGATACGCCGGGAAAGTCTTCACTCACACTTCAATAAACAACTTTGCGGCAACCGTTGGGTATCATTTACCTCTTCTGCTGTCATTACTGCATGCAGTAAGTGGTTGTTCAAAACGCAAACTGTTCTTACATCTCCCATCTTGTCCACTTTATCTTCAGATGGTTTCCTGAACACATGAAATCGTGAAAATAATATACCAAAGGTGCATTCCTTGGTTTGTCGAGCTCGAGAAGCCGGGTGTTGAAAACTTGGATCTCATAATTTTCAGTTACATGCCTACTAGGATATGATATCATTTTATTTTGTGACAAAAGGAAAAGCATGGAATCTGTTAGCAATCGTATATATCCATTCAGGAAGTAACGTGTGTTATATCATTTTCTTGTCTAGCACATACTATTAAACAGATTTCCATCTCTAAATCTTCCCATAGTACTAATATCAACGGTGATAAATTTGTAATCCACGTCCACTGCTTTTCCTTTCAGACAAAAACTACTTATTAGGTTATTTAAATTTTTACTCAGCAAGGAATAAAGCAAAACATCGTCTTTGGCGTCATCTGGTTCTGAGTAATAGCAAATTTTAATGATAACAACAAATGTTTTCTTCACGTGTCGCATTTTCGCATGTGCGTGGAATGCTCGCCACTTGGAAACTGCGTCTCAATATGCGGCCACCGCGCTACACGTGTCGCACGTGTCACCTTACTTGTCACACGCTTTCCGCGTCTCAATTTGCGGCTTGCCTTAGGTTCTCTTGTACCTAGAGAAGTTTACTGATACCATTCTTACATGTCGTATATATATTGCTTGTATTTTCCTCCTGAACATTCACGCGCTTTTTCTTAAACGCAGTAATAAACGTTGTAGCCTATTTATTTTTTCAGGAAATTGCTTCGTTTGTGCCACAGTTTTCATCCGAAGTTCTACAATGTTCTCTTGCAAGTTTTTTTTTAAAAACACCCAAGCTTGTATTCTGAGAATCAGCTGTGCCACTTTTTTCTCTCAAAGTTATGCTAAAACAGTTTTTGAGAGTGACGATTTCCATGTGCATAAAATATCGAAATTCAGCTCTAGGTTCCAGCTTCAAGGTATTATTTTTCGTTTTTACTCTCAGCACTGGTAATATCTTCGCTGATCGAACAATGCTCATTGTAATTAATGTTTTCTGGAGAGGGGAGCTTCATTTTTTCAAGTGCTGCGTTATTAGAATTTTTCAACCAAATGTTTATTTCATTGAATATATGATATCCTATGTAATCTAATGCTCTTAATGAAACGCGTGTTTCATTAGCAGAAAGTACCACGTTTCTCACTAATATCAACACCACAAGCCCGATCTTTTATTTACACGAGTAATAACTGAGTTGTGGATTATCACCTCGAGATGGTACAACATACTGTAGGATTGTGCCTTTTCATATAATGTCCCATTTTATCTCGCCGAGCGTGCGGTGTGAGCTGTAACGCTTAGGCCTCGCAGTGGGGAAGACGTAAGTCCCTTTCGGATTTTCATGGCTTCCCCAAATCACTACAGGCGAACGCCGTAATGGTTCCTTCAAAAAGGCCATGGCCGAATACCTTACAGATCCTTGCACCCAGTCCTCTCCCACCTCTAATGACAACCACGTCGATGAGGCGTAAAGCAATTAGCAAAAGCAAATCCCATTTTGTCCACGCAGATCGTACTGTCAACATTATAAAATGTTAGCCAATTCTGAGGAAATGCAGTCACTGTTTGATGTTTTGCTAGTATATCCAGTGTGCTTCTTTTAAAGCCATAAAACCACCCCAATTTTCTAACACATCTTACTACGAAACAGTTTTTATTTAATGAACTATTCATTATTCTTTAAGTACAATTAAAATCTTTTTAACGCTTTTATCAAATGTTTTAGATACAGTGGGCACTAATGATCAACGCTTTTTTGAACTGATTTGATTTCAGATTACTGTAGTAAGTTAGGAAAAAAATTGGTTCCTTAGAAGAAAAATTGTAAATGCGTCTGACAATTCTGTTAGCAATCAATACACAGTATTATAAAAGTACGTGTACAATGCTCGTGCCGCTAAAACTAAAAAACGATTCCCGGTACGATCAAGGGAGCTATATGGTGCGCATAAGGTTCCCGTTTTTATATGAAGGACATACTGTTGAAGATATAAGGTCTAGAAGTATCGCCTCTAGAAATTTCTAGAACAGTCCAGAACAATCGAAAGTTTTCGCGAGCATTTCTCACCATTCTAGAATGTTCTGGGATAAATCGCAAGAGGACAAAATACAAGGTCGCAGCATGTAATCACCTACAGAAACATATTGCTTTAAATTCCCGGAATTAAAGTCGTGACGTCACGCTGTAAATCATCTTGAGATAGTAAATTCTGAGAAAAGTTTGTTTCGTAACTGCTAGATGTACAAAACTAACATTTCATAAGAGGAATAACATTTGCTGGAAGTAATTAAATGCGTCGAGTTGAAGTGCCGCTTCTGAGTAATTGCCTGGAGGGTCATTGCTTGTGCGTCATTCCGTCCTTTAGAAAAAAAGCAAACTCTTCAAAACTCTCCTCTTAGTGGCGGCCAGTCGCTAGAAATTGCAGTTTGTGGGGATGTCATGAGAAACGTAATCAGCAGAAACGCAAGTAACTGGAATAATAATAAATAAAAAAAATATATATTGAGCTGAATGCTAACTGTGAACCGTTCATGTGACATCATGAAGTACTATACAAGAAAGAAACACTGAGAAATGAATGGACTGTGCAAGCTCACAGTCGTCTTGTCGTAGTACTTGTTGGGGCTTTCAGATTTAATTATGAATTAACACTTATAAATAAAAAGTTCGGTCAGCCGTGCGGTCGCCAATCTGCTGATCTTTACTAGTTAGATAAATTAGAATTGTAGTCAGAGAAACAAGTAAGAAAGTACTGAGAAATACACCGCACTTCAGTTTTCACATTAACTCACATTTATTCCTCCGAAACTACAAATATCTAAGCCAGCCAGCAGATACTTAAAAACTAAACTTCTTCTCCAAAGAATGCAGGTTCGAGGATAATCAAGGATTGTAACATTCAATACAAGCCCCGTAATTAATTATTACACAATCGACGTGATCCAAATCAATAGCAGTTCCACATACACAGTTTATGGAAACCAGTTCATTCAAAATAACCTTCATAGTCCACAAAAAATACCTTCCGAATGTCCACACAATGTCTTACAACTCTGAGCCTCGGTTAAGCGTCACGCACACACACATGCTCCCGGCCGCGGCATATAAGCTCTCGCTGACCGTAGCTTACTCTAACGTCGCCAATACAAGACTGTTTCAAAGCGCGCTAAGTAATCGCTCAACACCAAAGACATTACATTTACTTCTCAGATCACAATTTATACTAAAATTATATCCGTATTTCAACGGTTATGTTACACTCCCTAACTAACAACCTTGTGATAATTGATCTGGTTTCAGATAAAATTGATCAATTATCAAAAAAAAAAAACTGTTATGTCACACTCCCCCGGTTGGAATGTGGCGAAAGTTGGCATTGAAAAAGGTACCAACTTTCGTCATTACAGACCACTTCTGTTAACATTTACATAGAAACATGGGGTACATACCAATACATATTGTCAAACCTAACGCTAAATCTGCGTGGCTGCTTGCTTACACTTACAATAACAGAAGCAAACACATATTCAGTTCAACAAACATACAAGAAAAATATTACACACCAGAACATATCAGGAACAGTAAAACATAAGAAAAGAAAAAACCCACAGAACACAAAATAGAAAAAAGGACATGAATTAGTATTCAATAGCAAGTTGACAGCTTGCTGTCAGAAACATTGCTTTCAATGTAAACACCAGCTACACACAGGTCAAGTGACCTGTACACTTTCTGCTTTAAGGCATCACATCACACGCGTCACTTCACTCACTTTACCACACTTCTTCGTTGCTACTACATTACTGCTCGCGTCTTCGAATGGTAAAGGGAAAATAGGGGTTTATAGTGATACAGAGATTTTCTCTCAGAAAAAGGATTGATAATTGAAAAAGGACCATAGAAAAAAAACATGAAAATAACAGGAGCAGGATTACTCCCCTTTAACCATCTCCATCCTCTTGCAAGGAATTATAAGGTTTGAGTGCAGTTACATTAAACGTACCCCGGACACTTTGGTCCACAGGATTTACCAGTACAAAAGAATTCTTTCTTGGACAGCTAGAAATCATGTACGGTTCCTTCATAAAGGAATTTAAATTTTTTTGATTTCATTATTGAGACTCGAAGATTTATAGTGAGTTTTGCGCCAGCACCAGGTCACCTGGGCTTATAGTCAGTAGCCTTCCCCCTTCTATCGTGCCTAGCCTTTCTTCTCTGCGCTTCACTCTTCATTTTTTGTCGTGCTGCAGTAATTAGTTCTTGCCGATCTATCGGAGTAACATGTGGGAAATCTACAAACTACCGTCACTCTGCGTGGAGCCCTTTTGCCAAACATCACCTCATATGGTACCACTGAAGTGGAATCATGAGGTAAATTGTTAAGTACCCGTTCACTTATTTCGTCCATAAAGAAACCCTCCTCCTCTCCTCGCGTCTGATCACAATCTGGAAATTTAACACTTATTTGGGGCTCATTAGTTTTCCACCGTATAGATTTTCTGTCAATTTATTTTCTTCATTTACAAATTGAGAAGGTTTTTGTCTACCAGTTACTTCTTCATATCTTCCGCTATCGAAAATGACTGATTCTAAATTATTGCTTCCGAGTGAGTGACCTAACTCGCTCGCTTGTTTTTCCGCGCTCGCCAGTGTTGCGGCGGTCAAAACTTTTTTGGCACAGGTTCCAACAGTGCTCCGGTATATGCTAGTACGCGCCGACGGTCGGCCACTGCTCCCGCTCCAGTCACTATTGTCATAGCCATATGGCTGTCGTACTGTTTTGATTCTATCCAACTTTACTTCTCCCGTATTTACAGATAAAAATCCCTCCACTTCAATCTTTATAACCTCATTCTCCCGTAATCTTGACTTCTCCTCTGTAAGAGCATCATAAAAAAATTCCTCCGCTACTTCAAAAAATTTCTCTTTTATATCGTCTTCCACAAATTTCTCCTTACACCCTTGAACGTCTGTTTCCGCAGCCATAATACTTTTACAATTTACTTCAACTTCATCCTTTAAAACATTACCTAATATAGTGTCAAAAATAAAAACTTCTTCCTGAATTTTCTTCTTCCTTAATCCTCCGCTTCCGTCTGTGAAATTTCGTCCGCATTTGGCCTCTTAACCGGTTCTGCCCCTGATGAGGCCGACAGTGGCAGAAATTAGTTTAAACAATTTTCACCACTCGCAGCTACTGTGGCTACCCTCTGTTCTCTGTTATGAGGTTGGTCGTCATGGTACCGTTGGTGTTGATTATTAGTTTCTGTCTCTACCGCTTGGTTATTCGGCTCAAAATTGTTTCTCTGCCTACCCCGTGTTGGTATGTATTTACCGGTTGTTGTCGGTTGTTCCTTCTTCTTCTCTCCAGTAACCGCCTCCCCGTGTACGCCTATCCTGAAAGTGTCTATAACCATTCTGAAACTTCGACTTGTCTCTCCTCATCCTCTCCTCCTGGACATCCAACCTTCCCAACATGTCTATGGCATCCTTAATTGAACATATTTTATGGCTGGTGAGAATAAATTGCGTTTGTTCGGGTAGGCGAGCCGCAATAATTTTAACATATTCTTCCTCACTGTGAGGTTGATCTAGGTACCTACAAGATGAGTAACACCTCATAAAAAAATTAGTTTGTGTCTCTTTATTCGGATCGTAATGCTCGCCCACATTAATTCGGATTTCACTGCAATCTGTCTTTCTGCTGACCAGTATAGGTTTAAAAAATCTGTTTTAAACTGAGCAAACGTTTCAAAACGGTCTTCGAATTGATCAGCCCAAAGACGAGGTTCTCCTCTCAAATGTTTAATTACCATTCTAATTTTATTTTCTTCACTAGCCATCAGGAAAGGTGCGAAATTTTCAAAATTTCTAATGAACTTTACAGGATGTATACAATTCTTTCCGGAAAATTCCTCCCAATCTATCTTCTCATCATTGACTTTAACAGGAAAAGCTGAGGTCTTTATAATTTCTTGGTACTTGACAAGCTCTTCCCTAACTACATTGGGGACTTGTTTAACTAGTTCTTGTTTCACCACTAGAGGGTATGTAGTTTCACCTTCTCAACATTTTCATAAACCTTTTCCACGTCAGCTGCCAGCCCTTTGACATCACCCTTCAGTTCCGCATAGCTCCGTTGTACATTACCCTGAAATGTTTGCATCTGATCTTCAAGGCACCCTACGCGGTGGCTCTGACTGTCGCTTTTTTCTACTAACTGTAAATATTGCGCCTGTAAGGCACCGGTATCCTGGCGCAAACCACTCGTCTCCTGCTCAACCCGTTGTTCTAACTTGGAAACTTGAGAGGACAACTCCTCTGTCCGACCAACGCACCTAACACTATACTCTTCAAGTTTTCTCTCTAACTCCGCGATGTGCAATTTCTGCTCCTTGACTAAGCTATCGTGACGAACTTCTGCGTCCCTTTCCATTACTTCCAGTCTACCATTTAGGGTTCCAAATTCGGAACGAAGTTGATCATTAGAGTCCCTAAGGGTTTCAAATTTGGAATCAAGTTTATTATTTAGGGTTTCCGCAAACCTAGCCAGCATTTCAGCCATTTCAGCCAATTTTGACTCCGTCTCTTCCCCCATTTCAGTAAGTTAATATTACAAATCCCACGGGAAAATCCAATTATGATAATAACTCAGTTGCTTTACTTCCCCCCCCCCTTCAATTCACAGCAAACAAAACCAATACAACGCTGCTATTTATAAAACTCAATCACCATATCAGAATTAAGTGCATGCAAACTGAAACCAACTACTTGTGCTGCGTCAACATGCGGTAAGTGTCACCAGAATGACAAAGGAATGGGCAAAAAGGAGAGAAAAACTTAACTCGGTTTTCCTTCCTATGTGCGACTCGAAATTATAGGAAAAAAATATTAAAGGAACGGAACAGATAGGAAAAGACGCTTCGCAGCAGCTCGCTAGCAGCAACTCGCGCACTTAGCTTTGGTGTCTTCACTCAGGTCTGCTCGACTCCGCTCGGCTGGTCGCAGGTTGGCCCGAATCAGCTGCTCCGGCTCGGCTCCCTTCGGCTGCTCTCGGCTCCGCTCGGAAATGCTCGTCGAGTTCATGCGCCACCTCCACTGGTCTCAGAGTAGATTATCTTCGCTCGCCGTCTTTGACTCACTGCCTCGTGTCGTTGTAGTGGTATATCTTCCGCTTTGACTATTGTCGTCTTCGCGCCTAATTGTCACTTTATTCTCACTTCGCCGTAATTTATCCTTTGTCCTCTTTATCCTCGTGTGTATGCTCTGGAATTGAAAGTTAATTTTCCTCCAGATGCCTATTTAACCACACGTCCTGTCACTGAGGCGCCATGCAAGCTCTCAATCGTCTTGGCGTAGTACTTGGGGCTTTTAGATTTAATTATGAATTAACATTTATAAATAAAAAGTTCGGTCTGCCGTGCGGTCGCCAATCTGCTGATCTCTACTAGTTAGATAAACTAGAATTGTAGTCAGAGAAATCAAGTAAGGAAGTACTGAGAAATACACCGCTTTCAGCTTTCACATTCACTCACATTTATTCCTCCGAAACTACAAATATCTAAGCCAGCCAGCAGATACTTAAAAACTAAACTCTTCTCCAAAGAATGCAGGTTCGAGGATAATCAAGGACTGTAACATTCAGTACAAGCCCCGTAATTAATTATCACACAATCGACGTGATCCAAATCAATAGCAGTTCAACATACACAGGTTATGTGAAACCAGTTCATTCAAAATAACCTTCATAGTCCAAAAAAATACCTCCAGAATGTCCACACAATTTCTTACAACTCTGAGCCTCGGTTAAGCGACACACACACACATGCTCCCGGCCGCGGCATATAAGCTCTCGCTGGCCGTATCTTACTCTACCGTCGCCAATACAAGACTGTTTCAAAGCGCGCTAAGTAATCGCTCAACACCAAAGACATTACATTTACTTCTCAGATCACAATTTATACTAAAATTATATCCGTAATTTCAACGGTTATGTTACACACTCCATTATCTTTAATGGGTATGTTCACAATTTTCCCTATTGGTTTCCGCGTTACTTAAACTGACGACAGATTTATAAGTCCGTGTAGCTGGTAAATGTCGGTTCATGATCCTTCATTTACGCAAAAACTTTTATTTGAATTTGGGAACGACAAATTTGGTCCTATGCTTTCGCGTTTCCTCAAAACAATTGTACGTTTCGCCACGTCAAGTATTGCGTTATATTTATTTCGAAAGTCCATCCGTAAAATTCCACTATATTTTGGGTTAGTTCAGAAACAATAAACAGTTACATTATAAACACAATCATCTATAGTTATATTCACATCTTTCATCCCAAAAGTATGAATCTTAGTATTTGTATCTAATCCCGTAATTCTGCAATCAGATTCTATTAAATCATTGATACCACAAATATCTTTAGATAATAATATAACTTCAGAGCCCGTATCAGCCAACAGCTGACAATCTTTTCCCTGAATATTTACTGTTACAATGAAATCTGCCACTTGGGGGTTACTCTGACAAATAGTTACAGGTACCGTTTTAATTTGGGGCGTGACAACGCGGCCTTGCATACCCCTTATTGTTTAACTTATTCTGTGAATCATTACTTCCACGCTGCCCACCATTTGATTTATTGAAACCTCTGTATTTTTTTGAACCATAATTCCTATCATTATTTCCTTGAAAACCTTGCTTATTTTCATAATGATCTATCACCCTTATTTTTATAATTATCTTTACTATCTTTATTATCATTATCTTTATCATAATCTGCAGATAATCTTTCTCTACTATTTCTCCTAAATTTCCTTGTACAATAGGTTTTCCCATCATTCCCTTGAAATCAAGTATCACTGTCAGAATAAAATCTTGCACTATTTCCTCCATGACAAGTATGCCTTTTATTAGCACCATGAAAATTACGAAAATCATTATCTTGACGACATGCGTCGTCATCATTAGAACCATATCATGCATTGTTAGTATTATGTTTACAGCATGCATTATTAGCAAATTTCCACCAACAGTTTTCAGAATCATGACCTAATTTTTTGCAAATTCCACACTTTAATTCTCTTTTCGTATGAAGACCCGTTTTTCATGCCTATCTCTTCGGTCGTTTCTAGTCATAATCATTACCTGTTCAAAAGTCTGCGCATGTTCTAATCCCTCGTAAAATGTTATTGGTTTCTGAAGACTTACGTGTTTTGCGTCTAATCCCCCTAAAAATGCGTCTAATGCTCGCATATCAGCCTCATAGCATTTCGCAATATTCTCTTCTGCATTTTCCCCAAGCACATATGTATTATTATTAATCATCTTAATCCAATCTGCGAACTGATCAAGTTCCTCCCCTGGCTTTCTCTTATTATTTTTTAATTGTTCGCGGTAAAACCTGGCCTTGCGTTCTTATAAAAACGTTTTTCTAGTTCACCGCGAATAATTAATATGTTTCAGCTTTTTTGCAATCCTCATCATAGATCACGAATTTCAAAGCCTCGTCAGTTACGGTAACTTTGTTCTTAAATGAGTTAATTTCTCACTACTACTTAATTCTCCTAATTTAAAGAGGTAATCTAGCATGATTAGGAATTCATTTATTGATTCATTAGGTTTTCCTCCAAAAGAAACCGAACTCATCATCACTGCACTGTAAGCTCTGTTATTAGAAGCTTGAGAATTATTAGCTGCTTGCGCAGGCTGTACAACTTTGGCCTCTAGCGCCGCAATTTTACGCGTTAATGCATCAATTACATCTTGAAAAAATTCCTTCACGCCCTTCTGGATTAGTCGGCATGATGCCAGCAACTCACCTTTTGTAAAAACTGCGAAAAACTGCCAAACTGCGATGAGTTGTCTTGTTGAGTAGTCGCGCTGCTGCCACGCCCTAGACTGATGGTTGCACTGTGGGTGTTATCAGCTACAGTGGAATGTGGCTGCGTCGCTGGAGATACGCCCTCGCTGCTCGCTCGCCTCACCGCCTGGCCCGCTGAACACAAGAAGTTCTCGTAAATCGACGATCGATTTCCCCGCCAATATCTCGTTACCTAGCTGCCGTATGGTTCCACACAATCCCACTTCTGACACCAAAATTTGTAGAGACTGATTTGTCGGATGGCTGTGTGTATAGTCTGTACTCAGTCACTATAGCTAAGACTTGCGACGTATTCTTCTTCCGCCACGCTGTTAGTCTTCTGTGCTTGTCTGACACCTAAAAATATTAACTGTGGGCTGCATGGGAACGGAGAACATACGGCTTACATTCGTTGAATGAAATACTGAAGTCGTTAACCCGATGTTTATTGCAACACTGGATACTTGGTTACAAGGAAAATACATCTGCGACTTCACGCGAACATAATGCCAGCAAACTAGGTATGTTGTAGTAAATATCCTACGTCATGTGGAAGGCGAGAATCTTGGCGGGGATTGCGTCCGATCGGTATCGCCCGAGGCCGAGCTTGTCGCTCCTAGAGATTAGACACGAACGGGAAAAGTTACAAGTCGATTTATGCAAGGTGTCCTTCGCCACTCGTGCTATTCCGCCCGCGCATAATATTTCCTGCTGAGCAATGTGAGCAATGTCAGTATTTCCGCTCAGCGTTTGCAGCACGTACGACTCGCTCAGAGTCGACAAATAAAATAGAAGGTTTTAACCCGGGATCACTCGCGCCTATTGTTTTCGCGCGATAACTCCCGTGTTAGATTTTTTCTAAAAAGATATTTTTTTACGTTTTTGGCTGTAGGTTCCATACAGAGATACAATTAGCAATTAAATTACTTCTTTACTATTACCAACACATTATAACTGCATATAAACATTAAATGAAACATACATCTTGCTTTAGTTTTAAATTCTAATTTTTTGAATCCCCTTTTACACCTGGAAGCTATGTCACAATATTCTGACGAGCTTTTTGTGATGGAGGGCTTTGTGCTTGAAAATTTTGTTTTCCCATCCCTACCTAGATACATATCACGATAGGCAGAAGTCAGGGCTACAGCAGACGCGGTTTCCAAATCGCTGCCAGACTGATGTTGCTGTGTCTATCACTTCATGTTCAGACTGCATCGCTATATGAAGACAAGCCTTCTATATGGATATATTCGTCCAGTGGTTCCTCTAGCCACATCAATAACTTTTCGTTTGACATGACGTTTCCCTGTAAAATTTTATATTTTCACATCTGACATAGTATGATATGTAGTTGGTGTACACAACTGCTTCATTCAATATATAAAACCGAATAAGTATACTTTTTTTTATAAACCAAGTAATACGTTGCAGAATACGTCCAGGAGAAGAAATTAACCTAATCGCACGTCACTAGCATAGAAAAACAGACTAAAAGAGAAGCAAGGTGGTGTTTCACGAATGCACAAGGTACTGTTACGCGAGAACTCCCGTGTGAGAAATAATCTAACAATGCACACCGCTTCAAACAAAGCCGCTTCCAGCAGGCTTTAATTTGTAATTGGAGCGACTAAACACACGTGGAATGAAGGTAGAGATGTCAAAGAAAGCATTGCTAGATCAACACTTCAATATCTTTGAAATATATTGTAATATTTAAGTAAAATCATCAATGTTAGATTTTTTCTCACGCGCGAGCGATCCCGGGTTAATATAATAAAATGCGTCCCTTACAGATGGACTAACCAGTTTCTTTCTTAATTGTTTTTTGAGCAGTAACTCAGTGCTATATTAATTTTTATTTTTAACAAGTTAATTCTTTTCCTGAAAGGTCTGAGTGTTTGAGAAGGGATGGATGGTTGTTTAATAAAGAGTTAGATGCGTTGTAGATGTTTCTATACACAGTAATTGTTTCCTAGTGCAAGCGGCTTCTTATCACATG